>JAUBNY010000926.1:2468657-2521021 GCA_032275445.1 Crypturellus soui
TGTGCAGGGGGGTTGGACTAGATGACCTCTAGAGGTCCCTTCCAACCTTAGGCATTCTATGATTCTATGATTCTATTCTATGAAGCTATCATCATATATGCTGTTAGATGGGTGGTTAAAAGGGCTGCTTCCTAATGCAATCTGACCTAGATTTGAATTTGGGCCTGTTTAAGCAGAGGCTGGACTGAAGAACTCCAGCTATCCCTTCCATTCTAAATTCATCTGGTATCACGAACATTATGTTTCCAGAGAAGCACCTATTTAGCTTTGTTTGAGCAAGAAACCTTTCTTGCTCTTTTTTATATATTTTCTTATATAGTTATTTGTTTACAGCCTTGCTACCATCGCAGAACAGTTTTTGCAGGCTTCAGGAAGGTTTAATCCTCTCTGCTTTTACCTGTCCTACTCACCTTGTAGCTCAGGGCTGGCAGGTCTGTTGTGATCTATTGAAAACCCAGGGTCACCAAGCTAATGAAAACAGTACCTGCTGCTTCATATAGGCAGTGTGACTATAGAAGTCAGAGCCCAAGTAAATGGACAGATGGTTGGTTCCTGATAATAGCCTCAGGCCAGGGGATATAGAGGGCAGATTGAGTAGGGGCAGAGACATGCTGGGATTCTCCTGTGCTCTGCTCCAGGTACAGGGAAGGACATTTCACAGCAGATGTATTTTCACTGTCAGCTCAGAGAACAAGATATGAAGGGAAGAAGAAACTAAAGGGAGAGGATTGGGGCATGGAACTCATGATATCCCAGGAACATCTGCTGTTCTATCTATACCTTTCAGTGACAACAGCAAAAACATGTCCTTGGGTACATCCTCTTCTGGGGTTTCTCGTAACAACCCTGTGCCACGTACTATAGGTTTCTCTGCTTGAGTGGGAGAGGTTAGACTAGATGATGTCTAGAGGTCCTGTCCAACCTCAGCCATTCTGTGATCCTGTGATTAACAACAGGAGGGCAGCACTGGAACCTGTCCAAGTAAAAAAGCATTTGCATGGTGACTATGCCAGCTCATCTTTAATGAGATTAAAGGCTTATTTTCCTTCTTTTCTATGAAACTTCCAGTTTCTCCACAACAAGCATACTCTCTTGACTTTGCAGGGAAGAAGTTGGAAGGACTTCTACTGATTTAAGTCACTGATAGGTCCTCTGGCTCAAGAGGTGACTAAAAACTTTTTTATTCTTTTCGGAAGGCAGCCATTCTGAAGCAAGTGGAAAAACAACTGTTAATAGGGATTTGAAGTTAAAACACTGCCAAAAGATATATAAAGCTTTATTTAATAAATTATTAATATTAAGCTATAGTGCACAGTACACACACACACACACATATAAAAAAGCAATTTCACAAACAATTGATTGGACAGTTTTGTGTTTCTGGCAAATTTACAGTTTCAGATGTGAGTCAATACTGAGTCAGAATATGAGGCATGTGTTGAGAAGCTAATATGAGAACTTTGGCAGTATTTTATGTGCAACATAAAATTTTGGAATTGAAATAGCTAATGAGGTATAGAGAAGACTCTTCTTTTTTAGTGTGTGCATCTCTGCATGCTTGAGGCATACTTAAGAGTCTGATTCCATGCCAGTAAAGACTGATTTCTAATGGTGGATTTGCCTGTCGATAAAGATCCTTATAAATTGGCATCAACTCCATTGCACTATCCTGTGTGAACAATATGAGGAACATAGGCTGGTATGGGGCATTCACTGCAAAGCTTTCAAAGCTTGTAGATGAAAGGGCCCACCAAAAGAATTCTTTGTCATATGTTCCATATTTTGCCCTGTATTGTGATAGTTCTTTATTTTCATGAGTGTGTCTTTATATAGACATAGATTTTTTGAATGAAGTTTCGCTTAGGAGTTTACAGCACCATGCCCATATTTCTTTAAGTGGCTTCCAAATAACTTACATGACGTTTACAAATGGGAAAGTAATTTTTCTTTTATGAGCTAGCTCAGCAAATTTTTCCTGAATAAACCCAGCTGGGGTGAACCGCTGGAAGCCCTGCTGAGGTAACGTCATCTGAAGACTTGGCCTATGATATGTAAACAACCCTCTATGAAGGGTTATTGTCTGAAGTCAATGTCAATGATTGGTTAGATAATGATCCACAGTCCTTTGATGACTTCCAATTATTGTTTTCCCTTTGCAGTCCAGCTTGTATTTTTATCAATTCAGAATCAAAGCATCACACAGTCAAATAAATTTTGTACTGAATAGAAACAGGACAGTATTGCATATGCTATGATGTGATGGATATTCTTATCCAAATATATACATATTTTATAAATTTATAAATATATATATATGTATTTTTCAATCAACAGTATAAATATTTCACATGTGAGTTTATTCCTATGTACAAAATGGAATAGTTTTTTCAAGGATTTATCTTTTGCTTTGCTCATGTTTATATTCTGGGCAAAAATTCTGTCACTGTCATGGAAGTAGAAACCTTGTTTCCTCTCTTCACTCTCCTGTGTTTGCTGAGTGCTATGTAATTCATATTTGATTGATATTGATTTGATATTCAGCATTTGATTCATATGGATTGTAGTTATTGGGCAGCAAAGTTTCCTTGAATTTACATGCGTCTTGAAAAACAGCCTGCAGCATATGGACAGGGGAAAATGATAAATCAGGTACAATAAATATTTTAGAAAAAAAAAGAGTTTTCTTACTAATATGTTTACAGAAGAAGAGGTTGTTATAGAGCGTAACAGGTGGGGCCATAGTATTTGTCCCCAACAATAGATCTCCTTCCTTTGTGCTAATTTGGTATCAGATGAACTCAGATGCTACCTGTCCAGACTGTCCATTGACTGTTCCTATGACTGAGCAAGTTAATTCCTCATGAATCATGTATTTCTCCATTTTCTTTGAAAGCAATGATTATGTCAGCATCACATCTTTTTGCCCAACTACCACAGGTTTATTTCATGGCTCCACTCAGCAAGACAGTCCTGTAATTTGCAGAAGAGAACACTGATGAAAGGGGCTCTAGTTGCATTAAAAGTGAAATCAAGGTTATTCCCTGGCTTCAGAGGCCTCTCATATGAATGTCACCAAAGCTGTTGTATTTCTTCATCTTTGTAATACAGTCATTCAATGTTTATAACAGTTTACGTTATGACATTTCATTGTGCAAGGGAAAATGAATATCTATTAGAGCTTTCTAAAATGTCTTTAAAAGCAAGAAAAATTGAAACAGGCAAAAAAAAAATTCAAAAGGAGCTCAGGGGACAAGACCCCATATTTCTTTGGAAAGACCAAATCAAGGAAAGCATTTGGTCTTGTAGCACTTTTTAGGTGTTTCAAATTAGGTATAAATGAAAGAATACTCCTAGACTGGAGTCTGAAAATGTCCTACCTTCATCATCTGTGAAAACAGGAATCAGTAATGGTCACAGGTCCTTCAGAACATTTTCTGTTTAATTAAGAAATAAGCAAATTATAAAATAAGCAACAAGATTTTCTGACATTACATCTGTTTCAAAAAATGTGGTTTATTGTCAAAAAGAAAGACAAATTTATTCAGTTCCATTCATTATTTTGAGGTGGACTGTTTTCGCTTGCTGCCAGAGCCAACCCCTTTTCAAACACATTTCCTAATAAGTGCTATTTTCTACTCAATCTCAAGACTAGAAACATTGCTGAAGTCTCCAAATTAAATTGTATTCAGGCAGCCTAGCTAATACTTTCCAGACAAAGATGATGGTAATGATGTTTCAGTTTGACCTGGATAATGTTGTTAGTAACTATTACTGTTTTTTTTACTCTTTGGGACTGGGCTCTTAAAATATCCTCTGGTGCATATGTGGACATTGTAGGACACACTAGTTATTTATTCTGCATGGTGCACTTGTTTTTGGTTGGTCATTTTAAAAAATGCTATTTTAAAATAAAACTGCCTTTTTTTACTTATTTAAAAATAAAATAAAACTGCCGTTTTAAATAATGGAATCTTTCTCTCTCCAAATTCATGTAGGTTACCAAATTGCTCTGACTCAAGACTGCCTCATTGCTTGCCTGAATTGATCATTTCTGATACTCCTATTTAAGAGTAGTAAACCTGAACACAAAATAAGCACTTTATATTTACAGATGCAATTATAGCCACCTTGTTAATTTTTCCCAGGAGCTGCAATGTAATGCATTTGTTGTGATGGTTTTTAACATATGGAAGATCAAGATCAAATTCCTAAAATATTCTGGAAACCCACTATAGCTTTAACAGTGATTGTGGTTAAATATAATACTTAAGTAATTTCTTCTATTAAAAATCAGAGCCTTATTTTTATCATATGATGTTACGAGGGCATGTAAGCTGAAAGCTCTTGTAGCTGTTCACTTCTGCAATTCCAAATGGCCTAATTAAGTTGGTTTAGCTTCTTTGTGCATTTGGCTCACTCAGAATTCTTCAACATGAAAAACTTGAGGCAATTCTGAGAAAATAATTTAGCTTCTGTTTTGCATCCTCTTACCTTTGACTTTTGAAGGTATGTGTTTTTAGTCCTCAGACAATAGATTACATAGAAACATTTCAGCATAATTACCTATTGGTCTTTGATATTAAAAAGAACAAATGTATGTTCAGTTATGAAAAGGAAAATACTAGCAACATAAGGGAAGACTATGACTTCTGACTAAAATGGTACTGAATTCTGGACACTGTAAATACTGTATTGGTCTGCCAGACTGTATCTTTCTCAAATCGACTACTACATTTATTATTCCAGCTTTTTCTAGCTATTCCCAATAAGAGCTCTATCTATTCTAACAGTTTTCTAATAGTGTTCTAACTTTTTGTTGTTGTTGCAAAAAAGTAAATAATGAGGTAGGATGAGATAAACTGTTCTTTCTATTTGATCTGCACCTGGCAACTGTACAGAACAGTAGCATAAAAACTGCAATTTATGGAATAAAGCCACATGTGGAATCCTGTTTGGGTCATAAGAAGCTATTTGTGATGAGGAGGAAAATTATGTGATAGGCATAAGGCTTTTTATTTGTATATGGAGTGCAGTGTTGCTTAGAAGGATGACATAACTCAAAAATATTCTGTAGAACTGTTTGAGTAGTTGCTCTTCTCACTATGAAAAGTGAAGAAGGCCTGCCCTTGTTCAGATTTTTTGACCTGCTCATGGTGGCTAATGTAAGTTGCAGGTGTCCTTTCAGAATCTGAACTGAGATTATTAGAAGAAAATAATCAAAAATAATCTTGGTTTGTCAAGGACATACCTAACTGACCTTCAGACTATTGCCTTCAGTTACATGACCTGTGTTAGTTTGCTTAGATGATGATTGACAACAAACAGGAAGAGAAGAATGCAAATAATTGAGAAACAGATCTGCGGACCTTGTTCTGATAGGACTACTTTTACCCTATCAAAATTCCAGAAGCTTCACTGTACACGTCCCTGCTTGGGGAATGAAGAACCAAATGTGAGATCTTTCCTTCTGAAATCATTCAATATATGTCCAGATAGAATATAAATTAATAAAGCACAGCTGGAAGACATTATTTTATAACTTTCCCCTCTGTAGGAGAGGCAAGTGAAGCCAGCATAGAAGATAATTAGGGAGAAAAATTAATCTAAGGAAGAAATTATGAATAAGATTAAGTACTGATTTTTAAACCTGTTCTGTTATTTATGTGACCTTAAAGTTGCTCAGTTCATTTAACATTGTGTTTCCCCCTTATCAGATTTGAGATTAATCATGCTTGTATAGAGTTTTTCATCAACGGTATCCTATGTCCCATAATTAGCATTATTTCTTGTCTGTATTATAACCAAAACTGTAGTGCTGTTCCCTTGGTATGCAGACCAGGTCAGAAGTGTAAAAAGATGGCTATCCCCTTCTAATATCTTTGCATGTATCTTGCAAAGTATGTCTATGTATCTTTGCATCGGTTAGGTATGGGATGTAAAAGTTGCACAAAAGATAGATTTCTTCATCCCTTGTACTAGATTTAGAATCAGCACGAGATCACAGAATTAGAAGAACATAATCATGTAAAAGTACAAGCACACATTCCTTCCTACATAAATATTCTAAAATAGTGTTTAAACTTTAAGTTGTATTTTTTCCACAGTGTTCAGAAGCAAGTAGAACAAAGGAAACATATAACATGAGGAGCATCACCCAAATCAATCATCCGTAGCAACATAATGCTTAACTAAATAATCTGGTAGAAGTTGGTACACTTTAGAGAAAAAAAAAAGAATCTGCCTGTGGGAATAGGATGGTATTATATATGTGAAGATGTCATCACAAAAGTATATGCTGTCTTGCTCTTTGCTTAAGCTACTTGTTAGTAGAATTACTTTGAAAAGCTGTGCTACACAGAAACCAAAGAGGTTTAGCAATTATGGTTAGCATAGTCAAGCAGATGGGACATGGTGATCTTTTATAAGCAGTGCTCCCCTTTATGTTCTCCTGCTGGCAAATAAAACTTTTAACAGAATGGAACAATTTTCAGCAGAATGGAACATATATTCCTTTTAACAGAACAAATGCAGCTTCAACAAGAACGACCCTTGGGTCAGCACAAGTCTATAACTTGACAAGAAAATGTGTGTTTGAATTCCCTGAGATAGAAAGGCAAATAGATCCTTGGTCTTCTATCTTCAATGCTCAAAGTGCTTTTATGTTGAACTGAGTCCCCACATACAGTAGCAGCATTTTAGACTCAGAATATCTAACAGGCTGTGCCTAGAGGGTATGTGCAGTGAAGAACACCTAATTTATGAGTTTTGTGCTGGCTCATCAAATAATCCATAGGGGCAACAGACACTCTGCATTCATCCTGTAAGCGAAAACCCAGATTTGGACAAAGTCTTGCCCAACCAGTTGGAACTAGTTCAAGTCCTATCTTCCATATGTTGACAGCAACTTGTCACATCATGTCCAACTGGTGAGATGTTTGGGATGTGGATACAGCAGTACAGGACTGTTTGGGATGTGGATACAGCAGTACAGGACTGTCAAACTGAGCAGCTTGCAGACACCATGTTTTTTTTAAGAAAAGATAGTCCAATGGTGCCCTATTTTGAAAGGTTCTGCAACTAGTTGCCTGGAGTTGAGCATCTACAAGGTTTAAACTTTCACAGGTGGTGTTAGCCAATGTTTCAAATTGTAGTGCCAACGCTACAATGGTAGCATTATGGTTTCATACAGAAGCTATAGCATTGATCCGTTTTGTCAATAGACTATTTCTGTGCTCATACACACTTTGTTTCGAGCAATGAGTTTTTGGTCTACCATGGAATTGGTACTTCTTTAAATATTGGACAGACAGTAGGGATGGACAAGATACATTGTAGCCCTAGCTGTAACAGAGTCCTATGTGTATATAATACAAATATAATGTTTGGTGTATTTTAACAAAAGATCTTCCCTTGGGAGAGAGAGTTGGTTACACTCCAAGGTAATGTCCTGCAGGAAACTCCTGCTCCATTTTCAGAGTGTTATATGAGTAACTCCTCCTGATTCCGCCCAGTCTCGAACTGCCTTTGCAGCAAAGTGACCGCCATTATCACTCTGAATCTCCTTTGGTATAGAGCAGAATGCTGAACCATTTTTATAACACCCCTAAAGTGTTACCACTATACAGTGGTACATTTCCATTAACAGTTCAGGTGGCTGTGGCTCAGATCAATCTAGAAACTATGTCTCCTCCTACTTACCTTTTACCATTTGAAGTCTTTAGAGATTCTACATAATTATTTGCCATGTCTGCCACAGCTGCTTTCCCCTATTTAAAATCCTCTCTCCTGTATGTCCTCTCAGGGTCTGTAGACATTTGGCTATTCTTTCCTAGTTCGTTTAATCTATAACCATCTCTCTTATCATTGTCAATTTATCAACTATTTCATTCTGCCTTGCAGTAAAGTCTCTATTTGAATGATGGGCTTTTATCTATCCTATTTTGATTTCATGTCTCATCCGCTCCTCTAATATCTCTTTCTAGTTTTCCTTCTGCCATAGTTGACATCCACTGACCTGCCAGTTATTGCTTTCCCAATTCTGTTACTTGGGCCCTACATTCTCCTTCTTGGGTAATAGTTTCGCCTGTGGCTACTTCTACTAATATTGCTTTAGATTTCCACCATGGTTATCTAGCATAATGAGGCATCCATAAACTATACTCCCTTGAGGTTTGATTCAGCAGTCAGGTGTTCAGCTTCTAAAATAGGAGATGTAGGGTATCCCAAGTGTAGTTTGTGACACTTGGATCATTTAAAATTACTTGGTATCTTGCATTCTTTATAGGATCATCCTCCAAGCTTATTAAGTCCTGAATACTCCAGAGAGAAATGCACCACTTCCTAACAGTAGCCTTTTGTGCTGTACCCTCTTGAGTGGTGCTCCCTGATTAATCACTTCCAAGAGGTGGAAGGTCCCTTGCAAAATAATCATCTGGTGGGTTGCTCTCTTTTCCACAGCTTTGACAGCTCTTACTAATGTTAATGGACCTTTCTCTCATTCACTGTATCTCTGTTCAGTGTTCTTCTCCTAAGGACAGTGGATTTAAACAAGAGAAGTTTGGGTAGTTGGAATATTGAATAACAAGTGGCATGCTTCTCAAAGTCTCATTGCACATCAACAGTATCAGTGGGATGTATGGGTCCCAGTCTGATTTAAGATCTGGGCAATTTAAGTTAAAGCCTGAGCTTTCCATTGCCATTTAGTACTTTTCCTCATTACTATTAATAGAGGACTGGTAATTATATGGAATCCTGGTAGATATTTTCTCCAGTACCATAAAGTGCCCATAATTTAACTCCTTCTGAGAAGTTTGGGTTCTAATCTTATCTTTTGCAAGTGTTTCACTTGAGATGAAGGGAAACACTGCTACTCACCGGGCTCCTGAGAAAGTCACTGTCTGGGAGGATCCCTGACATTTACAAATTATACAGGAATACTTCTACTACTGTAACTGACCTAAACAGAGTGGTAGTCAGAGCACTTGCTTTTCTGGGACTATTGTTGGATTTCAGTTTAATGCCAGCACTGTAAAATGAACTCTAACTGGATTAGTCCAGCTCCTTCTGGACGAATTTAGATCCTTCTTTCTAGAACACCAAATTAGTTCACACTAATTACGTGATTTTTTTTAGAGGTTGCTGGTGCAGAAAAGTATAATTTGAAAGTTCAGCAATAAGTGTTTGCTTGGTCACTTACATGACTCCTATACGGCAATGCAGGACTCAAACATTACAGAATCACAGAATGATTATGATTGGAAAGGACCTTTGGAGATCATTGAGTCCAATCTCCTTGCACAAGCAGGGACATCTAGACCACATTGCATAGGATTGTGTCCAGGCAGGTTTTGATTATCTAAGGAGAAAGTGTCTCCATAACCTCTCTGACCAACCTGTTTAGTGCTCACCCCTCACAGTAAAGACATTTTTTTCTCATGTTCAGGCAGAACTTCCTGTGCTTCAGTTTGTGGCCTTTGCCTCTTATCCTATTGCTGGCCACCTCTGAAAATAGTCTGGCTCCATCCTCTTGACATCCTCCCTTAAGGTATTTGTATACACTCATAAGATTCCTTCTCAGCCTTTTCTTCTGTAGGCTATACAGGCCCAGCTCCCTCAGTTTCTTCTCACAGGAGAGATGCACCATTCCTGTGATCATCTTGTAGCTCTACACTGGACTCTCTCTAGTAGTTCCATGTCCTTCTTCACTGTGGAGCCCAGAATTAGACACAGTACTCGAGGTGCAGCTTCACTAGGACTGAGAAAGAGGATTACTTCCCTCAACCTGCTGGCAACATTCTTCCTAATGCACCACAGGCCTTCTTAGCCACAAGGGCATATTGCTGGCTCATGATTCATCTGTAGTCCACCAAGACTCTCAGATCTTCCCTGCAGAGCTGCTCTCCAGCAGGTCAACCCCAGCCTGTACTGGTGCGTTATTCCTCCCTAGGAGCAGGACCTTTGTCTTGCGTTTGTTGAATTTTGTGAAGTTCTTCTCTGTCCCTCTCTTCCAGCCTGTCAAGCTCACTCTGAATGGCAGCACAGCCACAGCCCTGTGGTGTATCAGCCACTTCTCCCAGTTTTATATTATCACCAAACTTGCTGAGGAGGCACTCTGTCCCTTCATCTAGATCACTGAAGAATAAATTGAACAAAAACTTAGTACTGACCCCTGGTAGAGACCGCCAGCTATAGCCTTGATGACAATCCTTTGAGCTCTTCCATTCAGTTCTCAATCCACCTTACTGTCCACTCATCTATCCCACACTTCCTGACTTTGCTGAGCTGAGTGTCCAAATCCTTGCTGAAGGCAAGGTAGGCAACATCCACTGCTCTCCCCTCATCTGTTCAGCCAATCATTCCATCATAGAAGACTATAAAATTGGCTAAGCATGGTTTCCCCTTGCTGAATCTATGCAGTCTACTCTCAATCACCTTCTTGTCCTCCACATGCCTAGTGATGAACTTTTTCATCATCTTTCCAGGGATGGAGGTAAGGCTCACTGGCCTGTAGTTGCTTGGGTCCTACTTCATGTCTTTTTTAAAGTGTGACATTGTCCTTCTTCCAGTTCTCAGGCACCTCTCCTGATCTCCATGACCTCTCAAAGATGATAAAGAGTGGCTTAGCAGTAACATCCACCAGTTCTCATAGCACTCTTGGGTACATCCCATCAGGGCCCATGGCTTTGTGGCTGTCACGTTTGCCTAAATAATCTCTAACTTAATCTTCCTCAACTGAGGGCAAGTCTTCCTTTCTGCAGACTTCTCTTATCTCCAGGATGTGGGATTCCAGAGGGAAGCAGTGAAGACTGAAGCAAAGGTGACATTCAGCTACTCCGCCTTCTCTGTATCCTTTTGTCACTAGGGCTCCCACAGCTGTAGGCCCACATTTTTCCTATTCTTTCTTTTGCTACACATATATTTGAAGAAGTCCTTCTTGCTGATCTTGACAACCTTTGCCAGATTTAATTCCAAATGCACATTAGCCTTGTTGCATCTCTGTATACTCCAAGAGCATTGCTATATTGCTCCCAAGTGGCTTGCCCTCTTTTCCACATTCTGTATGCTTCTGTTTTGCGATTGGCCAAGACCTCCTTGCGAATCCTGTCCCCTCTTACCCCCTTTGCCTTTCTTACTCATAGGCATACACCAATCCTGAGTGATGCTTGAATATTAACCAGCTTGCATTCCCTCTCCCCCTGCCTCTCCCCTGCCTTCCTTCTAGGGCCCAAGTAGGGGGCTGTGATCATGCAACTACTTTCATCTGTCTGTAGAAGGCCTCATCAACTTCCTCTTAATGGTTAGTTAGCCTGTAGTAAACACTCACAAGAGTGTCTCCCATGCTATTCCTTACCCCTAAGCTCTCAACTTGCTCTTCATCCTCCCCTAAGCAGAGCTCAACACATTCCAGTTGCTCTCTCAGATAAAGATGAACTTCCCCACTTCCCCTTCCTGGCCTGTGTTTCCTGAACTACCCTCAGAACTTTGATGGTCTTTAGTATCCCCTGGATACTGACACCCATATGGAAGAGAGCTGCAGTGGGTAATAGTCTGAAGCCAGCACAAGCCTTGGCAGTCTTTATATGATATCTCTTGTATTTGATCACCTGGCAGTCCACAAACCTCTCTGGACAAGCAGTCAGGTCAGCAGATCTGCCTGTATCCCTTGCAGCAGGGACTATTCTACAACAATCACTCATTGTTTCTTCGGGGTGTACCCGCACAGCACAGGATCTTTGATTCTGTTGCTTCCCTTGAGGCCATTCCCAGTTCTTCCTCAGCCTGGAGGACACTAACCTTATCCATTGCACATTTTCAGGAGAAGTAAGAGTCTTTCTCCTTCTATGTGAAGTGACCGGTTTCCAGACGCCTTCTATCGAGTTGCAATGTACTCTCTCACATGACACAGTGCTCTCCACCAATTCATCTGCTATGGAGGAGCTGGGACTTTTGGAATACCCTATCTATCTTCATGCTTATCTTCACGGATGTGATACAGTCTATTGACTTCACAGAATCACAGAATGGTTAAGGTTGGAAGGGACTTCCAGAGATCATCTAGTTCAACCCCCCTGCTCCAGCAGGGACACCTAGAGCATGTGGCACAGGGTGGCATCCAGGCGTGTTTTGAAGATCTCCAGAGAAAGAGACTCCACAACCTCTCTGGGCAGCCTGTTTCAGGGCTCTGTCAGCCTCACAGTAAAGAAGTTCTTCCTCCCATGGAGATGGAACTTCCTGTGTTTCAACTTGTACCCATTACCCCTTGTCCATGGAGAAGCGCCTGGCCCCTTCCTCCTTACTTCTCAGGTGAACATGTTGATCAAATCTCCCCAGTCTTCTCTTCTCCAGACTAAACAGGCTCAGCTTGGTTAGTCTTTCCTCATATGATAGATGCTCCAGTCCCTGTGCTGTACCCTTTCTAGAAGCTTGAAGTCCTTCTTGTACTGGGGAGCCCAGAACTGCACCCAATACTTCAGGTGCAGCCTCACCAGAGCTGAGTAGAGGGGAGGATCACTTCCCTCAACCTGCTGGCAATGCTCTTCCTGATGTAGGCAAGAATTCCATTGGCTTAAGACTTCCT
This sequence comes from Crypturellus soui, assembly GCA_032275445.1. Taxonomy (NCBI): domain Eukaryota; kingdom Metazoa; phylum Chordata; class Aves; order Tinamiformes; family Tinamidae; genus Crypturellus; species Crypturellus soui. The sequence continues at coordinate 2,481,235 of JAUBNY010000926.1, forward strand.
GCCTTGACTCCTTTACCTGATGACACAACCTGTCATAGCAACACATTTCCTGCAGGAAAGCCGACTCCCAGCCCAGGCCTCGCAGAAAGGACCCAAGCCTTCCCTGCATGCTGAGACCCATAGAATTGCATCTGCTGTCAGAGGGTTTGTCTGGTTTGAAGCCTCTGACACAACTGATGCAGCAACTCCAACAGGTACTGGGGATTGTTTTCTGAGTCACGTTATGACCATATCCAAAGAAGCGTACACTTCTAGGTTTAGAAATGAGGGTGCCTTCCTTGCACCCTTCTGTGCAAATGACTGGGCAAACTGCTGCATCCTTTTGCTGCGTCTATTAGCTGTGCTCCAAAGGTGATGATGTACAGGCAAAATAAGCAATGGGTGTAGAACTCAAAACAAGCTGTGTAAAAACCCTGAGTTCCTAGCCCATGGCACATGGGTTACTATGGCAATACAGAAAACAAAACTTTACATCTTGATTACCAGTGACACAGCAAGCTAGAGCCTAGAAGGGACACAAAGCAATTAGTTGCCCTACTTTGAAGTACCCAACATGCAGGAAAGGAAAATTTTCAGTTATTCAGTAATTTCCAGTTATCTAGTGCTTTTAAAACTCCCTGTCACAGGACCAAACATTACTTTACTAGATTGATGTAAAAACTGTTTAGGAAGCACTCAGGTAATTGAAATATGTATGATTGTCTGTCCTGTAGAAGACAGGCAGCAAATTTTAAGGGCTTGTTGTTAGCACAGAAGCTACATGCTATAATCTAGATAATGGTAGGCTAAGTTATAGGAAGATGAAATGAAGGCCTTAAAGAAAATTTTACTGACTGGGAGCATTATCAACTTGCAGAAAAGTTACTACGGTGTTCAAAATCACCTCAATGATAGACCAGATGTTTCGCAGTCACATGCAGATGAGAACGAACTTCCTCTCTGTGAAACACAGAGACCAATGCTCAGTGCAACAGCTTTCTCCTCAGCCCCAGGTTCATGTCAACTCCAGCACAGACATTGGCAGCAAGGAAGAGACTTGCCTGTTGCTTTGTTGCTTTGTGCTTGTTGGTTTTCAATGTTTAATTCACTATATCTAGGACACCAAGTTGGGATTAGATACTTCAAGACACCAAACTCCTAGGTCACTAGAATCAGTGAAAATGAAAAAGCAGCAACTCCACAACTCTTTGGATCTAATCCTAAGAGAGGGGGGAAAAAAAGATGTACTTTCAGAATTAAAGAGGTTTCAGTCAAGATGGATTTTCCTCACAACTCTGGCCTTAATATCTTCATGAGCCTGTTTTAATTCTGTCATATAAAAATTACAGAGTCCACAGGAATATAACAGAATAGAAATACATTGTGAACATAAGAAAAATCTCTGCTGAGCAACTGAATAACACAGATAAAAATAACCTAGGGTGTTCAACAGGATGACTAAAACCAATGCTAAGGAGCTTTCAAGTAACCTTTAATTAACGCAATTCAAATAAGTGATGAAGGCAGAGATGAATCTTTCCAGAAAATTCCTAAAAAAAACCTTTGCCCAAGTATTTAAGATAGCTCTGTAAAGAACATGGCCAAAACTGTTTCTACTGAAACTGCAGATTCTGACAACTTGAAGCACAAAACCTCTATATTCACGTTGGATCCATTGCTGGATGCCACTATAGAGAGAACTTTTCAGTCAGACTCCTCCACTCAGTTACATACCTAAGTCAATTCAGGCCTGAATCATTTAGGATGAGGTAATATTAATTACTGGCACTGCTAACACCATGAGTTTTGCTATTGTCTTTTTTTCTATTGTCTTTTTTTACCTGGATGAAGGCACAGAGTGCTCCCTCAGCAAGTTTGATACAAAGCTGGGAGGAGTAGCTGACACCCCAGAGGGCTGCGCTGCCATCCAGAGGGACCTGGACAGACTGGACAACTGGGCGGTGAAAAACCTCATGAAATTCAACAAAGCCAAGTGCACAGTCCTGCACCTGGGGAGAAATAACCCCAGACAACAGTACAGCCTGGGGACTGACCTTCCAGTGCACCTTGCAGTGCAGCTCTGCAGAGAAGGACCTGGGCGTCATGGTGGACGACAAGTCGACCATGAGGCAGCAGTGTGCCCCCGTAGCCAAGAATGCCAATGAGATCCTCGGGTGCATTAAGAGGGGCATCTCCAGCAGGTCGAGGGAGGTGATCCTGCCCCTCTGCTCAGCCCTGGTATCAGGGAGTACTCAGCAGGGGGACTGGACTAGATGACCTTCCAACCTTAGGCATTTTATGATTCTATGATTTATGGAGCCAGGATTTTACTTTCCAATATGGCCCTAACAGTACTTAGTGTTCAAATAATAAGGAAGTGTGCAAAATATGCAAGATATATAAAAGATATAGTTTATCTTTTCAACCCTTCAAACAGAAGATGTCTAGCAGATAGATTTAACAGTAAAAATCCGGACTGAGTATCAGAAGACCATGTCTGAATTTCTCAATGTTACCAAAGCTTCACTGCATCTTTGGCTGATACTCCCTTTCAACCATTTCATTTAGAAACTGTGAGTTATGAAACATCCTTTCAAGATTGAAATACACAGTTAAAGAGTGCTGGGTAAGTGTCATAATACACCTAAACCACCAGATGGGTTTTCCTGTGATGATTTGTTCTGCTCTCCAACACTGAAACATTCACTTTTCAAAGTATCCTTGTTAGCAGTGTATCAATATTAAGTAGTCTAAATCTCATGAAAAAGCAAACATAAATGAATGGTCCCTTATACCTTTTGATAGTGAAGTTCAGGTGCTTATATTTTTTCAAGATCCTGGCCCTTGCAGAGAAAGGGGAAACTTTGACATTTAACATGCAGTTAAACAAAAAGAAAACATTTTCTGGACAGTTTTGCAATAAGTTGAATCAGATGCCACCCAGTACATTTAAAAGAGCACCCTAGTCAGAGAATTATTCTTAACTGTATAATAATAATCATATGTTAAGTATATGATAAATGTCTCCATGGCTGGAAAAAAATATGGCATGAAGGTCAGGCATAGCTAGATTTCATCTAGAGTTGGCAACAGTCCCACTTCAACTGGAAGGCTAGTCTAGGTCACTTCCAGAGGTCCCTTCCAACCAAACTTCTGTGAAACTATGATTTCATGGTTATATTACAGTTAAAGGATCCAGGTGAATTAAAAAAAAAAAAAAAAAAAAAAAAAAAAAAAAAAAAAAACTCTGAGCTGTGATGAACTCATTAAGGTTATTTATATATAATGAATATATATATATATATGTATATATATATAAAGGTTATTTATATATATAAGGTACTTATATTTATAAGGTACTTATATAAAGGTATAAATATATACCTTATATAAGTATATAAGGTATTTATATATATATAAGGTACTTTCTATAATACTCATTCTTTATCTTTATACACTGCCTTTGGACAACAGCAGTATATTTTCATTTTGTGTGACTTGTGTGAAAATAGACTTTTTTTTTAGTTTTTCTCCTCATATTTATCTTACAGTACATAACTATTTATTGATGAGGAGTATCAGCCCCATTGCTGGGGTGTGTGACCCACCAGATGAGCAAACTGGAGCAGTTGAAGCCGATTACTTTACAGACTGAGACTGGCTACTTCCTACAGAGGTATGGGACTCATTAAGGGATGCTGGGGGGGGGAGAAAAACAAAAACATTTTGAGATTTTATGTAGCTTATTACAGGATGTTTAGGGGAAAGTCAAATACAGGAAGAGGGAAGAATCAATAACAATTATTAAAATAAAGCTTAAAGATAGCATACTAAAAGTAGCAAAAAATAGATAATCATTGTTACAATCATATTACTTTTGGTGATTTACAAAACGCAGTAGGTTAATGAATAATGAATTTTTGCATTTTGTAACATTAAGGTGGTGGGGCTTTTAGACATTTTATTTGCTGGCCACTGTGATCTTGGAAAGACAACTGCAACAAGTTATGTCTAAGTTATTCTAAGGAGACACCAGACAGCCTTTTTTTTTTAATGCCACTGGATAAATTCAGAAAATATTTTTTAAAAACCCTCAAAAATACACTCCCACTAATGGATGATCCTATTCCTACTACAAGTACTTAAATTACGGCAATCACGTTTCTGTAATTAAAAATCAGTTAGACTCAAAGTCTTTGAGAAAAAAAAAAGTGAGGAATTCCACATTAACACTGCACTAAAACACACTGCAAGAGACAAAAATCAAACGCCAACATCCAAACAGAGATAGCATACATGTTTTATTATATTATTGTTAAAATTGTAACACATGGTCATCAATCACAATCAATCAATCACATCAATCAATCACATCAACCTGCAGAACATCTACAGAATCTCACTAATCTCATCCTTTTGCAACATGGTTCACCTTACTGTTGCACAAAATTCAGTGTTTAGAGGTGAGAGTCAATGTTGAGGATACTCGGAAGATCTGTGGAAGCATGTTACTCAGCTGGTAAAACATTTCCTCAGAAATTGTCTGGAAAAAAAAAGTAAAAATACATCAGTATGATCTTTGATTTTTTGCTGCAGTTTGAGGGAACTAAACTTTATTTCATGATGTTTATTAATGTTTCTGATTTTCAAAGGCTAGCAATGCTATTTAAAAAATACATATTATACATATACATAAATATTATATTAATATTTAATACACTCATAGAAAGACTGACCTAGAAATCCTGCTGGCATATTTATGTGTATATGCATGTATATCTCCAGTAGATTTTCCATTTTTGTAATTGATTATTTCTGTGTGGCACGATAGTGCTGTTTGCTGTTACCTACATGACTTCTACTCCATGAATTCCCGAATTAGCTTCATTTTCAATACTTATTTTACTCTTGACTTCTGCCTCGCTCAGTGGTTTACTACTTTGTCAAAAAATACACCTTATTTCTTTCCTAACATAACTCTGATTTTTATACAACTTCCCGGACTGCTTTCAAAACAAATAAACAAAATTTAGTAATGGTCACTACTGGAAAACTTTCTGTTTCTGATGATCAGCTATAATCATGAATTCAATTATTTCAGTACCTTAATTATAATTAACTTGAAACTACTAAAGTCATTAATGATTTTGTGGAAGTATAATTGATCGAATTGATAACTGAGTTTGCTATAGCTTTCCATAATGCTAGATAATATAACCAATTAAGGCCTGAAGTTAAGTATTTCAAGTTTAGTCATATCTCTTCAGAGAAAATAATACCAAAAGGTATTTTTTTCAAAAGTTATGTATTCATTATTAGGTAGATTTTTGGTGCCTTCAGAAGATTCTACAGAATATTCAAAATATCTAAAATTCTTTTGTTCCTGTTTTATAGTTATGGAATCAAAAGCTCAATGATAATTTAAGTTCATATACAAAATGTAGGGTGTTAGAAATTAAACAAACCTCTGATGTGCTCTGAAATTTCAGCTCTTGTTTTGGTAAGTCTCCTAGATTAGATATGAACTGGGTTTAACTTACCTCTGGTACCAGGAATTGTACAGTTCGAGAAATTCCTCCATCCCATGAGGCCATTTCCATCATGAAACCTAAAATCCCAGCATTTTTATTATGCATTACTTATATATTTTTTCTTTCAATTACATTATTTCAAGTAGTTTTCATGTACATTGGAATTTTAACCATCTTTTAATTAGCAATGTAATTAAACACAGAAATCACACTTGCCTGACTGAATCTGACTGAAATCTGATTTTACCGGAGAATTTAACGTTAGGGAGAAAATCAGTATACTGTTGAGGAAGCAGAATATCCAGTCCTACTGGACAACAATTTGCTGTCCGGCACAAGTCAGAGGTTTCTCTAAAAGTGACTCTTACGAGTTCTTTCAAAAGCTTACTTTCATTGAGAAATACCTTTCTCCTTTAGCTCTGATTTGATAAAAGCCACATGAGGTAGAGCGAGTCTGAACATGCTTTTGCCAAACGTATAGTGAAAATCTAGCAGCAATAATGCTCATTCTTCATTTGGCATTTCTGTGTTAAGCATTCCCTAACTATAGTCAATGAACTACAAGGTCCCTAGCTATAGTCAACTACAAGGTCCACAGGCATACACGAATAAAAATATTTGTAAAAGTGCTTCTTGTTTAACAAAGCAATTACATGGATATTACTCTACTATGAATCACAAAAGGAAGAAGTTACTGAATAGCTGGTAGAAAGCACGTAATGCAATTAACATCTTAGATGCTATAAAACATTGTTGAGAGTATTTAAGTGTAGAACACAGGAATGCAGTAAATAATAAAACAATTTTGTACAGTTAAAAAAATAAAACCGAATCATGAGGATTCCTCAGTAAAGAGATGAATTAGCATTTTCAAAAAAAAAAATGGGGGGGGGAAAGCCACTCACTGTTTAAGAAAATGCAAATATAAAAGACTGAGAAGGATACTGGAGAGGACTAGCAGCTCCTGCCCTTCTTGGGAGATTGCTGAAAAGAATGGTAAGGACTTTTCTTCCTCCTTCCAATAACTGTATTTTATGAGTTGTAGAGGTACTTTAAAAACAATTTTAGTTATCATTATGATTGTCTGAAATTATTTGCCAATGCTTAAATCAGGCCCATACAAGTTAATATTAATATACTAATAAACCAATATTAATAGTTAATACTAAAAAAGATATATTAAATTGTATGTTTTAACAAACAGTAATCTCATGTAAAAAATAGTTTTGGGGTAAAGTGTACAGTTTGAGATGTCCTCAAATGCAACAAAGAAAGACAACTCAAGCATTGACACACTAACATACCTTTGACACACTTGAAGACAAGCTCTGCCCTCCTCAAGCACCATGGAATAGTCATTTCCTATAAATAAATAAATAAATACCCCTGACATTGTCATAGATCTCTAGATCCAACCCAAAAGGAGTAGCAGGATAATTAGAAAAAAGTGTTGCTGTACAAGACAATGTGTTGCTATCAAGTTATTCAAGCAGCACGACAGGTGAGGAAAAGGGATTCAGTTTTCCAGTGTCAGAACAATCTGAATTTGAAAAGAAATATTACTGACAGTTTCATTAATGTATTTGGAAATTAATCTATTTAACTCCTCTGTGGAAGATCAAAATCAAGACTTTCCAATTTGAATATAGAAATATGCATGAGAAAACAAAATTGTTGTTCTATGTATCTTTTCTAATTTACACTTTAAATAACCCTCCATTCAATAACGCCAGCACTTGTTGTGGAATATATGAAACAGTGTGCATGCTGTCATTTTCAAAGGATTACAGGATTTAAAAAAAAAAAAATACGTATTTGGGAAACTTACCCAAGAACACTAATTGATAAAACTTGTACTCTTTTTAGGGCTACATTAACCAATTATTGTAAGGCACAGTTTCTACATAAGTGGAATTATCTCCTGCCATCTCTGAAATATCTTTTCTAAATGATCTTTTCTAAAAAAATCCTTCTTTTATAATGTAAACTATTGCATGAATCAATTCTGCTTTTATGTTATACAATACATGAATCAAACAGAACATTGTTGGACAATTTTTTTTTTTTTCATTTCTAGGATTTCAAAAGCAATACTAGGTCTTTGTTATAATTTATCTGCCTACATGTGCTTTCTGTCACATTCAAGGTAGGAGTTAGTTTTTTTTAATCTGGCTTAGGTTAAAAAAACATTGTCTAAAAACAAAGGTCTTTTTATCCTGAAGTCAACTTAGGAGCATAGTGACTGATAAATAAAGGAAAATCATTCCCTTTATTGAAACAGCAGGATATGACACTATGCCTTCAATCATTTCAGAGGAACATGGATGTTAAGTGTTGTGGGCACTTGGGAATATGAGTTTCAAGGCAGAGTACAAGAACTGAAAATGACACACTAATGATTCCTTTCTAATTCTTCTTTAAAACCTAAGTTCTCATGATTTTGACATGTTGTCAAGAGTTTTTTCTACTACGCTAAAGAACAGCTGTGGAAAAGATCAAGGATCGGATAAGTATCAATTCTAAATACAATGCTGGGGATAGAAATAAGAAAAAAATCTCTTTCTATGATGAGTTTTAGTTAATGACATCCTATCAAGTACAGTAGGTGCTTGGAATCTTTGAGTTTTGTTCATTAGCGGACAGCTCACTTAACTCCATTTCAAGATGCAAAGATTTGCTCTCAAGTTAACATTTCTTCTGCTTATCCAAAAAAAGGCCACGTTACCCAGTTAGTAAGATATGCTGCATGCCTTTTTTCTCTGTCTAAAATTGTGGCAGACTCACTCCACAGGGTTGTCATTTTTATAAAGCTAAGTGCATCCTCAAGTGAATCCCATGAGCTCTCGCATTTTTAGTGATATCATACTATTGCAACTCTTTTATTTCCCAGCTCAGTTTACAAGAGATTCAGAACAATGATAAGACAGTAAAATCTTTAAGTTTTTACTCATTTGACCTGAACTTGAATGTGTACATTTTTTTTAAATCTGAGACCCAGTTTCCATCTTTCTTTAAACTAAATGATCAGCTTGAATATAGAAGTCTTGAGTTTAATTGTTCTTTAGTGATAAAAACTAAGGGAAACAAGTCCCATTTTTCCTCATAAAAAGAACCAAAACACTAACTTTATATGAAGTCTCAATACCACTGAAACATAATGGCTTGAAGGAATTTCATGAACTTGCTACTACTGTGAACTTATAAACAACACTTTTGCACTATAAATTATTATTTTGGGAATAAATAACCCAACCTTTGGAAAAATAAAGAAAGTTCATGATGAATGCCTGTTGCGATGAAGCAAACATTTCTGCAGCTGTGCTCCGGGTTAACCACTTTACAAAAATGTTTTTATGTAGGTGGTAAATGCAGACTGAAAATTTGGTCATCTGAAGGCACCAAGTTCAGATTAACTTTCAGAAATATGGTATTATTCACTTTCATTCAACAACAAATTTTTGTATTTCAAATGAGATCATCCAGCTGCAAAGCACTCTAGTAAGCAATGCTGCTAATGCAGTTATCAGAAAGGTCATTTTCTGCTGCTTCTGCAAATATCTAAGCAAAACAATTTACATAAAGCACAGTTTACATAAATGAAATTTTTTTACTGGAATCTTTTAGTAATCTAGCACCAAACAATCATACAACTCTAGTTTCACATGTCTGAGCAATATGTGCACCATCTTATAGCACAATGAAGACTTTTCCTTGGGCTTTATTTGTATTTTATAAAACTTAAGGACTGTAACTTTCTGAAGCACTGTAACTGGATTCCAAGAATAAATCCGTTTACAGCTGTGCAAGTTGATTACTTGCATTTTTGGCCATTTGGTACTAGAGATGAAAAACTACTGCTATTATCTGTTGCCGAAGATTTCAAAGAATATACTTTTATGGAATCTCTTATTATTATCTATTTCTAACTTTTGCATTTCTTTCTGCATTTTGCATTTCTTGCCTAATTATTTGAAAAAAACAGTCTATAATTGAACATATGTAAGGTTATCATTAGGGGTAGCATTCTTCTCATTTCATTAAGTTTGGAGACTTGTCTGTTAAGTAACTGAGGCATATGGCTGGTTGTCCACCTCATCCCAGCTCCTTTCCTTCCAGTTTGTTCTGAGCCAAATCTGGCGAATAAGATTTTCCACAGTATAAAATTTCTACGGACTAAAAAGTTACAGTTAATTAGAGAAGAGTCGTGCACATTAGTGTCCTATTCAATAGAACAGAACACAAAAGATCAGCATCAGCAAAATAAGCAAGCACATCTGTACTTCCAGAGAGTCTCTGCATATGTTGCTTCTTGCACAGCCAATATTTGAGGGGCTCAAATATTGAGAGACAGAGACAGAAATTTAAAACAAATTAATAAGCAGTGGAAAAGGAAACAGTGCACAATGAACTTGGTCTCAGGAGCGAGAGTGTTGTTTGTGGATACAGGGCTCAAACTCTGTAAGAAACCAGGCTTTTTTAGTCCTGTTGCTCAGAAAACTTAGTTCTAACCTATTTTTTTCTAGCTGGCAAGAGTGAAAATTGGGGATGTGACATCACTATTGTATCAGCAACTCTAAAGCCATAGTTTCTAAGCAAGAGCTGCTTGCCAATAAGCTCATCTTTTAAACTTTCCTCCCTGCATTTCCATCACTAATATTTGTGCAACTTTGCAGTGAGCTGGATCAAGACAGTGCTGAGAATAAATACTGGGGAAAAAAAAAAAAAGAGGTTCAGGTGGCTAAAATGTTTTCTTTAACAGCTTTAGTTCCTTAATTCAGCTCACCACACACATAAAGCATACCCATCATAAATACAATTTTTTCAATTTAGAAAATAAAAAGTGAGTAATCATTTATTTACTTACTTCTGACATATCATGTACCAGTAGGAGAGGAATACTAATTGTAGTAATGTCATGCGTGCAACAAACTTTGAGAATATTTCTGAGTCCCATGATTGCAGGATCCCGAGCAGTTATGTTACCAGATCTTACATTATCATCCACACAGAGATGAAAAGCAACATGAATTTCAGAAAGATTTGAATGGCGTGTGATGTAGAATTCTCCTAAAGAATGATATAAATCAAGAAGGCAAGACATTATGGTAGCGATCTACATCAAAATACAATTGTTTTTACAATTGTTATTACAGTCAGTAAGTATTACAACTCCCAGTCATTTTAAGTAGACTACAGTGCTTTGATGTATACCATTCTCTTACCTAGTTAGACAGAAGGCAGACACAGCTACACAACAAAGATCAGAGCAGACGCGTACGGAGATAAAATTCAGGAAAAAACTAATCTGAAAATCTTAGAAAGTCTGTTTTACATTTATCCATACAGTTCCCTGCTATGATGGGTTTCACTAGCATCACTCGTGGTGTACCAAGACATAACAGTGCCAGTACAGGCGGATATGATCTATATATGGTAGGAAACCGACAAAAACAAAAACAGAGGAGGTGCAATACTCAAAATACATAATGAAAGCAACAAACGGCAGACAGATGTGGGAGGCGGAAATACCAAACATGGATGGGCCAGAGTAAAGGATGCAAAAACTCTGTGGGAAAAGATAAAAGGTCATATAACAACTGAGATATCCTAGAAGAAATAGGTATTTGTCATAAGAATGACAAGTAATTCATAAGAACAGGGAAAATTACTGAAATACTCTCAAGATGTTCATACGAAATCTTGTTAGAAGACATTCTCACACCAAGTGTTTTGTTACAAAAGGTAAACAGCAAGATGCAGTGAAATATGGCTCTCTCCATCTTATCTTTCCATTGGAAACAATATCTCTATACTAAAGGCAACAGAGAAGCAGATATGCTAATATCTCTACAGGTTTAGTCAACAGACCAGTCTCTTACTTCAAATCTATTTTCATTGGCAATTTACATTAAGACACTACCTTTGCACAGGGATAGCTGAAGCAAAAGTACAAACTCCTTTCTGCTGTTTGCTAAGGGGGCAGTAAACCCCAGAAATGACCATCTAAAAGTAGCTACATACAAACTGATTTGTAATTTACTTATGTTAACAAGATCTAAAGCAACCATGAAAGCATTTTTAAGAAGCTGCCATATTCAACCACAAATTGCATGTCCTTTATCTCCTCTCCCTCACTACTGGGCATTCATCTTCAAATCCCACAGAAGCTGTTCTTACTAAAATGACAACATATACAAAATATATTTCTCCTTCTAGAGGAACAGTTAATTTAACACACGTTAAATATATTTTAAATATATTTTATTAAATAGAAAATATTATTAATACATACAATATGCAATACATTATGTAATTAATATTTAGCATTATAAAATACTGTATATAAAATACATAGTATATTACAATATATAACATATGTAATATATAAAAATACATAATATATAATATTATATATATATGATAATACTATATATTATTGAATATAAAATTAAATATATTTTTAAATGCTTTACAGAATCAGAATAGTGGCATAGAAATAGTTATGTTGAGATAATAATAACAATAAAAAGGCTACTATTTCATTTCATCTTCCTTCCAAGGTATTGAAAGATCTTCTTCCCCTTAAAATCCAAAAAGAAATTTTAGGCACAGAGCAGTTAACCGATTTGCCCCAGGTCACGTGATGAGATGGTGGTAAACTGGAAATAGAAACCAGATGTCCTGATACCCAGCTCCCTGCCTTACCCACAAGAGCATCTTTCTTCTCTGATTGAGGTCAACTCAGATTTAGTTTATAATTTGTGTTCTGAATTTAGAACTAAAAATACACATTTATAAAACACAATTTACTATGAGAGAAGGAGGGAAAAAAGCAGTGACACCTCACCTGGCAAAATATTTGACCGATTTCGTTCAATATTCTTGGATTTATCTTCATTCTCACTTTTTTTTTTTCCTGTAAACATATAGAACAATTATTAAACACGTATATATTAATTATGCTATAACATACAACTTTGTACTGCAATGATATGTAGATTTAATTTTCATCATAAAGCTGGGGAAAATGAGGAAAGAACAGAAAGTATTTTTGTTTTCTATGATTGACACTGAATTGAATCTTATTTCAAATCATTAGCTTTCTAATTAAAACACACTATGATAATTCTTCATTTAGACAAAAGAAAACATCTCTACGCAAACATAACACTAAACTTTCCTAATTAACTCCACAGCTACCTAATACTTTACTTAAAAAGCAAGAAGAGAAAGAAGTCCTTACTCTTCTTCAAATTTTAAAGTTTTACATGGAAAGAAAAAAAAATCAAGTTAAACTACATCTGTATGTTGCTACAAAGTTTATAATGCAGGACAGGATAAGCAAAACAGTCCTAAATATTTTCCATGCTGCAACAGTGGGATCAGAAGCTAGTTTCTTTTTATTTCATTTTTAATAAGTAGGTCTGTTATGTCAGCAAATAGATCATGTGAAGAGGCAATCTGCAAACACAGAATTTCATGCAAATTTATGTGATTTTTTTTCCAGTTTCCTTATCTATAAAGTGGTATATTCTGATACTACATATGAAGTGAAATCACCTTGCCTATAGCCATGAATGTTCAGCTGACCACTATTCTATTTCAGGAAAAGTATTTTTGGTTGTCACTGACCATCATGCCTTTTTGACTTACTGCTATACTGTGCTCTGGTCTTAAGTACAACTTTCTGAATAACTTCAAGCTGTTCTTGAATTCCAGGAAAATGGAAATCTGTGCACTCTTGGCAAACTGTCGCAAAATCTATGAAGGGAAAAAAAATCCACATCATAAGCTATGCTTGATAAAATTACATAATTCTGTCCTACTTTTCAAGCAAGGCCTGTTATAATGACAAAGAAAACAAACCAATCAACAGCCTACTGTATTACACTACAAATCCTAAACAGTCTATAGCAGAGCTAGAGCATTTTTTGAAGTGACTGGACTATTAGAAAGAAATTTTCCAATAGTGCTCTTAATCTTCAGACATAACCATGTATAGAGACATAACAAACAAGAGTAACAGCAATAATATATATATGCATTAACTTCTTGTGCTTTAAAAAGGATGTTGTTCACTAATAACAGTCTCTCAATCTGAGATGCTTTATTAAAACACATTTAATAGATATTTTCAAAAGCAATTATTGCACTCCTACTTGTTCTGCAAAATGAAAGCTATTGATTAAATGAATAAACAACAAATCTGGAAAGCTGGAAACACACACATTTCCTTTTAGTTCTCAAAATATACAGCCGAAAGCTAAAGAAAAATACTATCAGCTGGAAAGAGCTGCAAGTTCCTTCTCCTTATAATGAAGTCCAAGGTTAGATTTTGAAAAATTATACTGATAATTAAGATCTTATCATACTATCTCTATGACTAGTGTTCTGGTGCCTCAACATCCAACTTTGTTTCCATGCAAGTCAATGGAAGCCAAAATAAGCCATTAGGAAGAAGCCGGACTACACAATTGCTTCCCATTTGGGGGTATCTGCTCTAATCTTCCATAAAGTATTTAAAGTATTCCTATTACCTATTTGACGAACATCATACAGGCCTCTGAACAGGTTGCTACTGGAACAGATGAATTAATAGAGAAAATCTTAAAATATATTGTCTTTCTAGGTAAAAATAACATAGATAAATGCTAGATAAGAAGTTTGTATTATTAAGATTTGTGTGCAAAAAAAATATAAAAAAATATATAAAATTTTGGTGTCCAAAACAGAGGAAAGAAGCAGCTCATATTTCAAAGGATTAAATCTTTCGATGTATGTTCAGAAAACATTATACTTGAAACAACAATTTTTGTTTGCTTGCACAGAGGTTATAATTAAGCCTACTGTAGCATAGCGTTTGGTTATAGTATACCTGCTCAAAATCTGAGTTATATAAGGAATACGAAGAGCTACTGAAAGAGATTGTTGTGCCAGGCAATGTATAAAAATGATATATATGCACTCATCAACTACTCATCTAGGTTGGAAAAACAGTCTGAATAGAAGCAGAATGTCACACAATCATATATCAGACTTCAGTTTTCTGATCAAGGCTGTTTTCTAGAGACATCTACTGGCGCCAAGTACTATCAAGATCCAAATTCAAAAGCATCATCTTGTAAGACATACAGACTGCTCAGAAACATTTCAAGATGCACGCTCTCCTTTTCTCTCATAGAGGTTTACTACTGCCCTCTACCAAAAGCTTGCATTCTCATCACAGAGCTGACAGAGGTAGCAGGATGAGGGGAAACTGCCCAGACCTCAGTTGCTGCTTACAGTCATTCAGGGTCTAAACGCAACCAGACACTAGGTCAAAGGAGCTGAGACATGACACTGATTCAGTCCTCTGACATTTTTACAAACAAGGATGGGGTGGACAGCTGTAGAAGGTGCCCACAGTTAATTTTGCCCAAATCCCTCTAGAACTCAATACTTGAATGTTAACTTTTGGAGATCATGATATATTTTTCATTTCCCTGTGGTTGTAAGATCTATTTGGTGCCCCCTGTGCCTCAGTTTGACAATATTAGTTATTAACAGTATTACTAATATGTCTTATATTTATGAACCTAGATTTAGGAAAAAAAATTAGATGAAAACTGTAAACAGCACACATGCAAATATAACTTTTACTGCTAGTCTTCCCTTTACAATTCTGTTTCTGCACTGTATTGGAGTAGCTCATGCTAACTTCCCCATCTCGCCATCCGGTTTTCCAAAAGTAGGTAACTAAAATGCCTATTGTTCAGTTTTATGGAAGGAACAGTGCTGGAGATTTCAAAAACACATGATATTTTAACACATGTACTAGTAATCTGAAGTCTTAGCTTTGAGAATTGAATCTTTGCAAATAGATTTCAGTATGCTAGACTAGTTACAAGGCCCCATGGAAAGTAGGCTGTTTTAAGCGAGGCAAATCAACATCACAAGTGTCACCTCAAAACACTTCAGCACTTCTAAGTGCAAAAGTCAGGATAGACATCAGGAAGATAATAACAGCGTTCAGGTTACTTAGCATAACTTAACATAACTCTATCCCTTTTCTATCCTTATCTCCTCTTATATATATTTATCTTACCTTGTTTTTATTACCTTTTTGTAATATCATTCGCAAAACATGAGGGTCTTCAGTAATTTTTTATTTTACAGGGAATACTTTTTGTGAGAGAAGACAGCAAATGTTACAGAGTGATATTTGTGTTCACTGACATGATATACCCCATCAGAGCACTCACCTCTTTTCATCCCACTATATGAACTGATACGGTTATCAACTAGTAAAACTAGGCCACAGAGAGAAGTTGAATAGAGAGACATTGCAGTTTGAAGCCTATGAAGTTTTACTCCACTTCGATGATTACGCTTATGTTTACAGAAGTCTAACGTGTTAGCTCTTAGTAACCTTAAATTATGCATGGTCTTCAACTGAGCTCCTGTACAAAAAGCAAATTCTATAATCAGTGAAATATAAATGATTTTAGTATATACAGCAGGAAACTCTAATTGTTATTTAAATAATTTTGTCAGGGATCAGAATGTTTCCTCAACTCTTGTGAAAAAAGACCTATAAGGGAAATAAAGCTCATAATACTCAAAGTTCTTAACCAGTTTTTAATATCAGCAATTAAGAAGATATAGTAAGAATGCAATATTTTCCACACACTGTCACAAAGTGAGTCAGATCTGTACATGAAATGACCTTTTTTCTCCCTATAAGGCAATGAAAGAAATACTTGTCCAGGCAACTCAAAACAACATAACAAGTCTCTACTGCATAAGAAGTCTCTTACAGTAAAGTATTACAAACATCTGTTCCCTGGTAATTTATCTTGAGAATTCACTTTAACTCCCACTTTTTCTTATCAACCTTATCAAAAGGTAAAACATATCTTTTAAATGATGTTAGCATTCTTTCCCACACTAATCACTCTGTTAAGAAAGGATAAAAATGTGTCCATATAATATTCTCCATTAAGTATTTCTCAGATGGCTAAACACTGTTTAATATTGCATACATAATACTGTACCATTTATATATGAGAAGAGTGAATAAAGCAATTACAAGTGCATATTATATCTATGCAGACAACTTAATAATATAAACAACATATAGTTGAAATCCATCATGTATGACTTAATATTTGGCATGAGCTTAAATTTGATTAGCATTTTTTATTATATCTGGTTTTAGTATAGGTCTATTTACTTACCCAAGTGAATAGTAAAACTTTCTTCCAACAGTCTTTGCTCTTCATAAATTCTTCCATTTACTTCTGCAGATTCTCTCAACTGACTGGGCTGAACTTTAATTTCATCACTAAAATAAAAAAAAATAGCATACACATTTCAGTAGGTTTCTCATTAGATCAACAATTTATAAAAGTGATCCAAAGTGTGCTTTACTAGTCTATGGAAGCCAAGAGTTCTAAGCATTGCATTTCTAGCATGCAACATTCCATCTGAACATGGGCAATAGCAGACTGCACTTATATTATGAGTCTTCCCTGTGAGATTGCACAACAAACCTCAGAACGCCTTATTACAAAATAATAAGAAGAAAATAGGAATAAAACAACAACAACAATAAAACCCTCTTATTGGCCTATTTAAAACACCCCAAACCTTAGTCATAAAGTTGTTAGATTTTCCCCTTAAAATGGGAATTGAGAGGAGACAAACTGAACTCTCCACAGTATTAAAAATCTAACAGAAAAATCAACAGGAAAGATTTTAGATATCTATTCTGCTTTGCTTTGCCTGCTAATAAATGACACTGCAAGTAACATTTCTGTTATATGAAAGAACATGAAATTCTCTCCATTCTTTTTCTCTTTGTTTTGGAATTGTCTGTGATCCTCAGTATTTGAAAAGGAATGTGTTACAAACTTTTAAGCAATTTCACTAACAGCAAATTCTCTGTGATCAGATAAAACTGACATACACTTTTTAAAACCAAACAAGAAAAGACAAATCAACAAACAAACAAAAATCCAGCCAATCAAACAAAAACAAACAAAAACCTTTAAGCATCTAGCTATGCCACCATAGCCTTTCTGCATATTGTTTTCAGATACATGAGGGGCCTACAGTTCTCAGGACTCAGCATAGACCATTTAAGATGAATATAGATGGCTGATTCTGACATTCAAAATTGTGTTAAGTCAAAACATCCTATCAGTTTTTCAGAAATATTTGCCTCTGGATCACTAGCTATCTGTTTTTTCCAGATATTAGTTCTACTAAATCCACTTTATTTTCATTTTATACACCATAGTGAGAAAGCTAAAAAAAAAAGAACATCTGCATAAGTTTACCTTTTTTCTTTTTCTCTTCCCTCATATTCTATACCTTTGATATAGAATATCGAACATATATTCTATATCTTTCCTTTTCTCCAAAGGAAAGATTGGAAGCATGAAATCATAGAATCATTATGGTTGCTTTTCCACATAGAAAATATTCCTAATATGTAACCTGAACCTCCCTTGGTGAAACTTGAGGCCATTTATTCTTGTCCTTTTGGTAGTTATTGTGGAGAAGAGACCAGTCCCCAACTCACTACAACCTCCTTTCAGGTAATTGTAGAGAACAATAAGGTCTCCCCTGACCTTCCTCTTCTCCAGACTAAATAATCCCAGCTCCCTCAAACACTTCTCAAAAGGTTTGAGCTCCAGATCCTTCACCAGCTTCATTGCCCTTCTTTGAACATGCTCCAGCGTCTTTCATGTAGTGAGGGGCCCAAAACTGAATACAGTATTCGAGGTACAGCCTCTCTAGCACCAAGTACAGGGGGATATTCATTTCCCTAGCCCTGCTGGCTGCACTATTCTTGATGAAAGCCAGGATATCATTGGCTTTCTTGGTCCATGGGCACACTGCAGGCTCACATTCAGGTAGCTGTCAATCAACAGTCCCAGATCCTTTTCTACCAGACAGCTCTCCAGACACACTGCTCCCAAGCCTGTAGCATTGCATGGGGTTGTTGTGACCAAAGTGCAGGACCCAGTACTTGGCCTTGTTGAACCCCATAGGGTCAGCCTCAGCCCATTGATCCAGCCTGTCCACACCCCTCTGTAGAGCTTTTCTACCCTCAAGCAGATCCACTCTTCCTTGCTTGATGTCATCTGCAAGTTTGCTGAGGGGGCACTCAGTTCCCTCATCCAGATCATCGATAAAGATATTTAAGAGGGCCAGGCCCAACACTGACACCAGGGAAACATGGCTTGTGACAGGTCATCAGCTGGATTTAACTCCATTCATCACCTCTCCCTGGGTGGGGACAGGCAGTTTCTCACGCAGCAAAGAGTACACCTGTGTAAGCTTCTCCAGAAGGATGCAGTGGGAGACTGTGTCAAAGGCCTTACTGAAGTCTAAGTAAACCATGTGCACAGCCTTTCCTTCATCCATTAGGTAGGTCACCAATCATAAAATATCGGGTTGGTTGAGCAGGACCTGCCTTTCATAAACCCATGTTGGCTGGCTCTGGTTGTCATGCACACGCCATGTGATCACCAACCATGCTCCATAAGTTTCCATGATACTGAGGTCAGGCTGAAAGACATGTAGTTCCCTGGATCCTCCATTCAACCCTTCTTGTAGATGGGTGTCACACTGGCAAGCCTCCAGTCATCTGAGACCTCCCCTGCTGACCAAGACCGCTAACAGATGATGGAGAGCGGCTTGGCGAGCACTTTCATCAGCTCACTCAGAACCTTTGGGTGGATCCCATCTGGTCCCATAGACTTGTAAATATCCAAATCCTTCAGCACTTTCTCTTATGCTCCATGGCTGCCACCCTTTCACCACTGGCATCCACTTTGTTCGAGGACAACATCTTTCCCATTTAATTTGTCCCACACCCACCTTAACATTCCATTCAAATACACTCTTTACTAATACAAAACATTATAAATCATCTGGTTCTACTTCCTAGCTTTCAAAGAGCAGCAAAAGAAGTGATTATTAAATTCTCATTTCCCTGGTATTTCCTCAGTTAAGACACTTTAAACACTCAGCAAAAGTCACACTAAAAAGATTCAGTGATTATTAATTTTAAGCTTATTAATTCAAAATTTGAGATGATTGTTACAGTTTACTAAACTGCAACTACTCTGCAAAGCCTCCTTAATTGATGACAGAAAGCACTGTGAAACATAGGAGCAAATAACAAGACAAAAACAAAGCAAAAACAAAAACAGAAATCTACATAGCTCAGGAAAAATAACAGTGCACTAGTACAACTTTTACAGAATGGATATAATGTTGTAGAAATGATGCACAATGAAAAAATTTCCAAAAGCGTATATTTACTTTATTGCCTTGCAGTCTCTATAAATATTATCTTATTTAAATAGTTATTACAAGTAAGAGTATATAAAAGCAAGTCCTGTAAATTAGCACAGATTCAATTGAAGTTTGCAGCAGAATTAAATACCTGATTGAGCTATCATTGGGATTCTTTAAGTCCTGATGCAGTTTCATTACCCACTCCTGATATTCCTGCTTCTGGATTGCAGTAGACTGTTTTAATTCATTGGTCCACTTGTTTTCCAAATCCTAAAACATAGACAGTAATAAATTGAGCATTTTGGAACTGGTTAAGACATTTATTTGCATGATCTATTTTAGTTTACTGAACTTAGTTTACCTGCTGAGATTCAAAATGCTGAGCTGCTAATGAATTTACATCTTGGTCTGTGAGTGACTTCCCAAGCTCCTGCATCACCTTATCCATTTCTATTCCTTGTCTGAAAGAGAAGTTAATGGAGATTACAACAAGTAACCCCTTCACAAACTGGCAGAAGAATGCAAACTGTTGTTGATAACAGTCACCAGTATGACGATTAGTTGTACTGTTCAATTTTTTAATACTTATCATAGGCAGAGGTACAAAACTGAACACCGAGCTGAAAGATACCTTTGTGGTATTTTGTCCATTTGCTCTTTTGAAAGCAGAATCCACATGCTCATTAGTGTGTTCCAAAAAATACTCACAAGAATTTAATACAGTCGCTCCAGACACTCTATTCTAGTGTTTACTATTCTTACCATTAGAAGGGTTTTTGCTAATATCTGGTCCAAATTTTCCTTGCTGAAGTTCAGCTACACTCTTTCTTGTCCTGTCTATTGTCCTGTCAGGCCATGGAAAAGAAATAATCAACAGCTCCTCTTAGCAGAAGCAGCCCTTTACATTGAGTAGACTGGGGTAAGGGTCCAGAAGAGAAACATGGCCTGCAAGTGGAGCAGTGGGGACTGTAAAACAGTGCAATAAGTGAACAGCATTTTATAAAAGCTATCTAGCCAGACATTTAATGTTACTATTGTTATGGATTTCTCATTATTTTACTCCTATGAGGAGTTCATGATTTGTTCCAGAAAAATAATTTAAAAGTCACTGGACACAAATCTATCAAATTTTCAGTCCCAGGACATGAGGAATATTTTTTCTTTATGGAAAGCCAGTTTCATATTAGTCTCTCAATCATCAGGTCTTAATACAGCTATTTACATTTCTAAAAAGCACATTTTAGAGTTTATGAAAACTACCAAATCAAACTCCTAGATACTAAAGCTTGTTAAAGAACACAGACATAAAGACTAATACAAGGTTTTATCCCTGTCCCTCGGTAGATACCATAATCTAGATAAAAAGACCATTTGAAAACAACTGTTTTGTTTTGGATCTATTTAGTCTTTGGATTTTTTTTCCTCCAATGAAGATGGTAGAGACAAATAACCAGCAGGAAGTGGATAAAACACACTACTTTAATAGGTAAGCTTCCAAATGAAACTATATTTGATAACAGAACTAAAGGATTGCCCTACTATCATCTTTTCATCCAATAATTTATCCCTCCTCAAACTTCTTAAATTCCTGGCTTCACTGTGACATTCACCATGTTCTCCAGCAAGGAACCACTTTTAGCATAGCATTACACTGATTTAGCAAAGAATATCCAAGAAAAAAAAAATTGAGGGTCAGGGCTTTCAAATAGGCTTCTGTGAAACAGAACAAGACCTACAACTCATCCAGCATAGCCTCTGCTGCTCCCGATAGATGGAGATTCATGATTTTGTCAAGTACACACACTACGTTTTACTGCAGAAAATACAGAACTACATGCCATTAGAACTCTACTACCCCTCTTACTGCCCTTAGTACTAAGCTCTCCTTTGTCTACATGCATGGTTGAGCCAAGATTACCATCAGCAGCAAGCTTTTCATACTATCACAAATAACTGGCAATTTTTATCTCCAAATCAGAGCTATGTAAAATTCATTTTGGATGAACACTGGAAAGAAACTATAGAAGAAGATATCCACTAAAACTTCTGATTTTAAGCTCACATTGTAAGAGGAATACTGCCACCTAGAGCACCAAAAAAGCAAAAACAAAAACAAACAAACAAACAAAAAACCTGTATGTGCTCCCCTGTGTGGACAAAGCAGCCACCTGCAGCTTTTCCAACTAGGGAACTCCAAAACCCAAGTTCCTACATTAGCAGTTTCTGAATTGAAATTGATTCAAATCTTGTGCTAATATTTCCACTACGTAGAACTTCCACATTTTCATTTATATTACTTTTTGCTAAAGGCACAAGAGCTATGGCACACAGATTTTTTTTTTTAATATCCTTAGACATTTTCTATTGCTATACCACTTATGTGGACAGAACAATGGAAATCAAACCTAATGTTATTCAGATGACCTTAGGTTTTATTATTTTATCAACTTAGAAGAATACAAGATAGCTGCCCCAATGATAGAGGCTACATGCCTAATTTTAAAGAGAGAAATACAATGTTAAAACAAAGCTTATACTACCAAATAGAGTTCACTTACACTGTCATACGAGATGTATATATGCCCAGTGGTGTGCACCTACATTTGAGACACTCAAGACATTAAAAAGACATTAAAAGTAGACATTAAAATAATTAAAAAAGAATACCTTTCTCGCAGCTTTTTTAGTTCCACATCTCTTTCACTTATTAATTCTGAGATACTAACAAAATAATTGTGTTCCAGGTTTAACAGTGTTTCAGAAGCTGGAGAATGTATCAGATCATGATAAACATTTGCAAAATCTTCATCCCAACTGATTTCTTCAGGTTTTGCATATTCTAATATTGTCTAAAAATTATAAGAGATTTTAAAGCATATGGTATGACTAAAGAAATGCCTAATAAAGGTAAGGCAAAATCGACTGGGCATTCACACTACTGCACATCCTTCAGCATGAATTATGTTCCTCCTAATTAGAGGTCTTTATATTCTGCTTTAGCTTTTATCATTTACTCCTTTCTTTTCTTCCCACAGTCTTTCTCTTTCAAACCAGTAGTAGAAGCATTACACATTTTGACACCAGTGAGGAATTAACCTCACCTCATTTTCAAATATCACCAACTTGGAACAAAAATTATTTTAGTTCTTCCTATTTTTAGTACTTAAGGTGCTGTAAAGAATTTCTCAATCATGAGATAACAGTCCCATCCAATCAGTTTTTAAAAAAACCAAAAACATTATCTGTGCAAAAAAAAAAAAATTGCTAAAAAGAAGGGATAAACTCAGATGACACTAAAAAATATTGAAAAACACTGACTTAATAAAAGCAATTTTTAGTGAATTAAAAATGGCTCAAAGATGACAGTTTTCTTCGGATTGTTTCAGTTTAAAAGGGCTTGCTTCTGCACTTGTTCCCAACTAATTCAGCTGAAGAACTGAAATGGTACCATTGAAATGTAGGACAGAAATATGACAAGACATCATCTAACACTAACCCTTGCACCAAGGTACGATTTTAAGTATGTGTACCTCATGTGAAAATGCTGTTTAGCCTATTGATAGAAATCTCTAGCAAAGAAAACAAGGTAAACTCTTCAACAGCATGTCACATTCTCAACCTCACCCAATACAGCTTTTCTTTCCTGAAGGTTAAGTTGATATCATACTGTTCATGTTTGATGGGCAAATAAAGAGCCAACAATGAAAACTGCTCAGGTGCGTGAATTCTGCTAGAGTTCTGTCAATTTCTGCTATGGTCAGACTTTGGATACTCTCCCCAACACCGAAGAGAAGTGGTAAGTCTTGTGAAGGCAGAGCAGTCCTGCTTCACTAAAATTTGCAAAGAAATACCCAGCTCACTAAAGAACTTGAAAACACTTGATAATGGACCAAGACTCGTCTGAAGAAGACAAGTACAATGTACTCTTTTCCCAAGGGTATAAAGGACTGCATCTAGTAGTGATGAGTAGAGCAAGAAAAACACCTGAACAACTTCTCTGCCTGAACTGTGGGCATCCTTCCCCTCCCTTTAAATGTGGGACACTGGGCTAAGGTAACTCCTTATAAGATGGAGAGTCCCTTATACATTCAGAGTATAAAAATGCTAACATTTTCAACTCCTTGCAAGGTTGGGAGGCCTCCATACACACAAGGAAGTAATGCTTTAGGATTTTATTTTATTTTTATTTTTTACTTCATTTTTTCTTTTTCTTTTTTTTTTTTCCTGGGATAAGCAGTATATTCTATTTAGTGCTGCTAGTTGTCAGTTGCTAATTACTAATTGGCAAGCCCATCCCTAAAACAATTGTGGCAATTAATGATGGATTTTGTCATCACAAAGCTCTTGCACTGGTTAATAAAATCAAGTAACTAAAACCCAGTGCTTGTTGCCCCTCTGGATTATTTTACTGTCTCCTTTAAGGAGCTAGCACAACAATGTTCAATAAGGTGAAAAAAAGAAAAAAAAAATCTTTGCCCATTTTCTTTATAACACATATCCATGTTTTGTTATACTTATGCTTCTGGTGATATTCTTCTCTATTCCAGGAAAACCAAAGCCAATTTCTTTAATCTTTCCCTCAAAGGCTAAAATTTATGTCAAACTTACTCCTCTTGATTAGGACTCCTTTAGTTCATTTATGTTTTTAGAACACTACATGGAAAACTGTACACATTACCCCAACTAAAGCCTCATCAGCATTACATAGCAAAAAATGTTGTATAAATGCAGGAGATGAGCTAAAAGATTTGTTCCAAACACTCACTTTCTCCTTGGAATTTTCACAGTTATTTTTTGCTTTTGCTGGATAGCCGAAGTAAAGCACCTTCAGGCATATGTAAGTCTGCATCAAATCAAGTCAGCATATTGTGTTTGGTTGAAATATCCTTATGATGTGCATTAAAGAAACTGAAGCAAAAGTAAGCGTACCACTTTAACATCTTTTTATTCTAATACCCCACAAGTTTTAGATTTATTTTTGTTTCACTATCATTAGCCAGTTTCCTCTCTGTTTTGTACCTTTTGACTCCATTACTTTTTAAATTGCTAAGGAGACACATTCAGTAAAAAGTCAACTAAAAACATGTAAGATGAAGATTCAGTGATCACTTTGGAATAAAAAAAATACATAGGAACTGATCAGTAAAGTGTCTTTCAATGTCATCTTACATCTCCACAGATGTAATTATATCTGTGCATACACACGTGTCTATACAAACACATTCATACAAAGCACAGCCTGAATGTTAACTTTTCAGTCTTAATCTTACCTCTTTATAAGCTTTAGCCCAAGTATCTGCCAAATGGTTTATATCTACTTCCCCTGATTTGACAACTTCCAGAGACATATCAGCTTCTCTATCATAATCCTTTATAGTTTCCCCTTCTATGAACTTATTAAGTGACTGCTTCAGGTCTACCTTAACAAAAAGAAAATGTTTCATCAATAATTTCATTAGAAATATCAATAAACACCTAGCAAACATACAAAGTTTTTCTGAAAACCTTCTACTGGGGCAACTCTCTTACTAGTACTAACAATCTTTTTCACTAATATTCTGCTGTTAAAAAACTAAGGATGGTTCTTGTAAATAACTTTCCATTTCTTAAAACATTTTATAAGATAATTTATGCATACATATATATATATATATATGAGACATTATTTTACAAAAAGAATTCTTACCGTTTTCTATAACACATGGTAGATGATGTAGAACCATTAGATGTCCATGCAGGTGACTAACATTCTCCTGCATGGGGAATTTGAGAGGCACTGTAAGTAATAAATGTTGATTTCCAGCATTAAATTTGTATACAAAGTCTCTCTCCCTAGTGCAGGCCTTTTCTTTGTTAGATTTCATCTTCTTATGATTATTTCCTGCAATAGCAATGAGAACACGTGAAAATCCTTATTTTTTTTCTTCTTTTTTTTTTTTAAAGGCTCTGTTACTTTTTTATGGCAAAAAAAACCCTTAAAAACAAAGTCCATAGGTAGGAATTAACATATGAATACCGGTTTCCACAACACTGAGTGCTTCCAAACTGTGATCAAGTGTATCAATATATGCATTTAGCTAGCTAGCCTTACAAATCGCAGTTAGGTTAGGACTCCTAACTTAAATGTAAAACCAGAAGACCTGGAATCACAATAAATAACCATTCTTAAATGAGACCCCACACCTGTTGATATGCATGTCATAAAATATTAAGACTTTTTTTCTTGCTTTGTACAGGCACACACTTTTAAGAGATCTGGGGGGAGTGGAAGATAGTAATAATTTTTTTGGTATAAGATTTTATAACTTTGTGACCTGCTTTGGGATGATTTTTGTTCCTTTTAAAGTATCCAAATAAAAATAAGCAAAAAGAAAATCAAGATGTCTACAGCCTCAGTTTATGCTAGGGGAACACTTACCTGTGGCAGTAATTCTTCCGTCCTCCAGCTTTTATTCATCTTTTTTGAACATTATGTGCAAAACTGGACACATTACTCCAGCTGAAACCTTTTTCATGCTATAATCCACTGTCCAAAGAGATTAAAATCAAAAAGTGAAAGAAAAAAGTATACTTTCTGCAGACAAACTCATGAGGACCTTTTTGTTTGTTTTTGTTTTGAACACACCTATATTTGTGGAGAAGACTGATCAACAACAACAAATACTCAAGGAAACGAAAGCTAAAACAAAGCCACTGCATGTGGCTCAATTTGAATAGCTAATGAGCATCTTCAAGGTGTTTTCTGACAAAACAGGTTTAATGGGGAAGAAAAAGGTCAGTACAGGGCAATACATCCCCTCTCTGACTGTAGCCCAGTCAAGCACCTCGCCGGTCCCTGAGATGGGACTAATTCCTTTTACAACACCCTGAAGTCCACCACACACCCTCAGGCAGGTTCGGCAGCCCTCTGAAAGAGAACCTGAGTCTGCTCTCGTTTTCGAAAAGAGAATGTTGAGGACAAACACTAGAAGAAAAAGCTCCTCGCTCTCCCTCATCTCATTCACAGAAGGCCCCAAAACCCCACACCCAACAATCCCCCAGTGCTCGGGGATTTCAGGCCAAAGAGGAGACCGGGCCAACGACGCCGGGGCTCGGGGACTCACCTGGACGGCGCCGTGCCGCCGGGGACAGGTGCTGGGGTTCAGCGGCCTTTAGCGGCAGCCCACCGCAGGCCATAGGGTGGGAGTCACTCTCCCTGCGGCGAAAGGTGGGGGCGGACTTCCCTTCCCACCAGGCTTACCTGAATGCCATGCAGGAACGCTGGCCCGGTTGTGGAAGGCGTCGGCGCCGCGCTGCGCTCCCGTCCAGCCGTCAGAGGAAGCAGGTGACGCGGACCTTCTCCCGCTCTTACTATCGAAGCTACGCGTCTGCAGACGCAGATTCAGGCGCGAGGAGCCTGCCGCCTACCTCACTCTCTCCAGGCTGCTCACTTTGTGGCGAATGTGCCGAGTTGCCTGCGAGACTACCTCCTTGCTGCTGTTTCCGAAGCCGAACAGGGAGGGGGAGCAGTGGCGTCATCAGATGTGGCCCTGGAGAAAGAGGCGCGGGCGCTGCCTGAGAAAGCTGCGGGGCCGCCACGCGGAGCGGGGCGCAAGGACGATGGCACAGCCGGTGCGGAGGTGCGTGTGGCGGCCTCACAGGAAGGGAGTGTGAGGATTGCCCGTTTCGAGAAGCACAGGGGCTCGGCAGCGCCGAGAGACGTTTCCTCGAAAGGCTTCAGTGCGCGCCCAGCGGACGTTGCCTCATGGGTGTCCGTTGACGCTAGCAGAGCTAGCGAGGCTGGGCACTGGACTGCGATGTTCCCCTTTCATCTGAACACTAAAACTAATGTCAGTGCAAAGTAGGAACAAACCTAAAAGCTGTGTGGGAAGAACATTTAAATAGTAAATTAGGCAAAGGTTATGGCACGCTATTCTCTCTCTTTATTCTCATAATTTACCCCAAATTGAGCAAATCAAAATTCTGAACCTGAGGGGATTAATAGTGTATATTCTTTGCTACAGGAACAAGAAAATTGTTGACTATTCGGGGTTTGAGGATTTGGATAATGATGGTAAGTGATTTGTTATTAGCCATACTAAAAAAGCTAAACTAAAGCACAACTAGCCAACCTATGGGTGGATAGTCTTTCTTTTTAATTGTTTTGATTTTAATGACAGGACTGCCATGGTTTTTGCTGAAAGTACTTTAGTAGTTATACATTGTTATAAATCCTAATTCAAAAAGGATATGATGGCTGTAAGCCAGAGTATAAGAAAAATATGTTATGGCACTGGTGAATATACTGTGTCTTGTTCTTGCAGAAAAACTACTTTCTCAAAATACCCAAAGCTATAATCATTGACAGTGATTACTGTTAAATGAGCATTGTTCATTATATCAAAAGATGAACTTTAAGGTGAAATCTGGTAAAACATTGGAGATTTAAGCTTTATTGCCATATTGGTAATAAAAAACAAAATTGTCATTTCTTAAAAGAATATGTAAAAGAAACGGTGTTAATTTTTCATTTAAAAAGTTTGGATTCTTCTTTAAAAATACAAATAATTTGAAATGAATCTATATACAATTGTGCATTTTTTTGGTGTATTTTCAATGCATGGTGAAATTAATTTAGTGACTTTTTGCCATAGAAGAGTATTATGGAGAAAACTAGTTAAAGCTTGTTACTGTTTCTTTAGCAGATGAAGATTTTGCGTATGTAGCTGTACCTTTAAGCAAAAAATCCAGAATGCAGCTCAAGGAACCAAGGAGGGAGAAAAAAGAGAAGCAGAAAAAGCTACACAATAAATTGACTCCATCACATAAGGAGATACCCAGTAAAAGGTGGGAGATGCTGGGCTATGGCTAACCATGTGTGAAGCAGAAACTGGATTTCAACAGCCATCCTTTTCTTTAATTTATTTCCTAGAATTTTAAACAACCAAGAGAACTAGCATGTTGATGTGATAGCGGTTTCAGATTTATTGGTAGACTTGTGAATCAAAGATATTGTATTTACACCAGCATCAAGAAAACTTGCCCAAGTATACTAGTGACCTATCATTTACATTTAAGAGCTTTTACAGCTCCGTAAAGCTCCAGAATACTGCCTGTCAATGTACAGAAGCAGGTTTGTAATTAAATTGTGAAAGGTGATATCTGATCATTTCTTGGTATTTCTACAGTACAAAGCAATATTGTACAATTTGGATTATTTCAAATCTCCTTAAAATCCCAAACTGAGAAAGATAGAGACTGTCTCTAAAAATAAATAAATAAATAAAAACGTTATAGAAAATATGTCTTCAATGGAAAAAAATGTAATATTTGGATGGTAATTTTTTGAATAAATATTCCATTTCAGGGCAGAGTTTCAAGCAAATGTAAAAACATTTTTCAGTACCACATATTATTTAATGTGTGTACAGTGCTTCATAATCATAATACTTTTCAATATAGTATGTTTTAATTATTAGTTTATTAGGGTGCCTGAGATTTTCCAGGAAGTAATTTATAACATGGTATTTATAAAGTACATATTGCATGCTAGGTTTTGTAAAGGCATTTGAATTTATAGATAAGCAAGTCAGAAATAGCTCTGTAGCACTCATTTCATAGTGTTGTTATGTAGCATGTTTACTTTTTCAGGATATCCTTGGATGACAAACTTTATCAAAGAGATTTGGAAGTTGCTTTAGCCTTGTCTGTGAAAGAAACATCCACAAATGTCCATGGAGTGCAAAACTCAAAAGAAAAAGGTCGTTTTACAGTTCAATATATGTCAGCATTTCCCTTACTAAGCTTCTCCTGCTCACATAACTGAATTTATCATAACTCATACTAGCACTCACTTCCTATGCTTTCTGAGTTTAAATAAGGACTTGAATATTTGAATATATTTATTTATTTAAATTTAGATCTGTTTAAAGAAATTATAGATTTTTTTTCATTCTCTAAAAAATATAGTTCAGAGTTTCCAAAACATGTAATATATTGAATGATGTTTATTATTCTGAAATTCCTGGGTGGATAAAGTTTTCTGATAAATGAAAGCTTTCCTTTATAGAACCTGATTTTGTAGCAATTTTTGTAGCCAGTCTTCCAGTTTAAGTTGAATTTAGTTGGAAGTTTAATAGGAATGGAGGTGAATAGTTTTCAGTTTCATATAATAAATATAAATTTAAACTTTAGAGATTTCAACATTACTTACATGAGACTCAGATTATCACACTATATGTTTTGCATACTAAAGGTTTTTCATTGGTTTAACCTTTTCAGGAAAAAGAATTGTAGGGTTTGGGTTTTTTTTTTTTTTTTTGTATAATTTAACCTTTACTTCCAAATTATGAAGAAAGGGGAAAAGATACTTTGATAGCAAATACTATGTTTGACCATAACATAATTTATTCTACAATATTTTTTAAAATATTGAAAGTAATGTATTTTTTCAATGTATTATGATTAGGAAATTAGAATTTCTAGGTCTGTCTTCTGCTCATGGTTTTCATATGAGAAAAATAAATTTTCTGTAAGATGTGCCAAATGTATAGTTTTGTTAACTATTTTCATTTTTTATTATCTTGACTTTTTATAATATAGTATTATAATCCTAACTTTTTTTCCTTTTTATTCTTATTTGGGGCCTATAACAGGTAAGAATATCAAATCAGAAAACATGCATGGGAGACCTCTTTTTTCCAACTGTGTTACAGGGAGTGAACTTTTAGGTAAGTTGTTTTCATATCCCGTCTTTTCAAAGAAGTACCTGTACATTTGCATTTAAATACATGTTTCTTGTTTTGATTAATTTCTGGTTTCATTTGTAGGGAAAAAGAATCTTTCTTTTAAACTCTGCTTGGTTTTGAAGGATGCTTTTTTTTTATTTAAAATATTGTTACCACTTAGAAAAATTGTTTCCCAGTTGGAAAACCAATACTTCGCAAAAAGTAATCGACTTATGATGTTGACACAATAAGTCAAAACAATGATTTTAGAAAAGTGTTCAGTGTTAGTATTTTTAGTGTCCACATTGTCTGAACTTATTAGAGAAGAAGGTAGTCTCCCTTCCTCCTCCATTAGTGCTCAACACTCAGAAAAAGCTGCTGCATCAATTCGGAGATCAGTTTAGTCTCATGTTCTGCTTCTGGCAGTGGCCTGCTATTGAATGCCTAGAAAGTAAGATAAAGGTCTCTCTTCTGTTCACCATGTGTGCCCAGTGATTATTTTGTACCTTACTGCAAGGGTTACTGAAAATTATTTCTAAAAGTAATCAGTGAAAGAAAATATCTGAGGATAATCTCATTGATAGAAAAACATTTATTAGGATTGGCTAATGTCTGTTTTTTGCTAATAATAAATATTTAAAGTCTTTACAATTATTTCAGTATATACATTCATGACTAAAACTATGTAAAAATCAAAACTGCCAAATTATTTAGACTTTTTCATATTGCACTTGTAGAATATTTTGATTGCAAAGTAAACTCTTAAATGCATTATTGTATGCAGTTTGTATCTGAGTATTGAGTTAGTAAAACAGAGAGAGAAATTCCTAAATATATATTTTTATTGCAATCATTTTTTTTGTAGTTCGGTGAATAAATATTCATAAATCATTTTTCATTCATTTCATTTTTATAATTATATTATTATAAGTATATATTATATTTATATACTGTATTATATTATATATATAATATTATAAGTATATTTATATTATCTTTAAGTGCTCATTCTTTATGTTCAGCATGTGATTAGAAAACACTACACTAATGTTAAGATATGTTACCTGTAAAGGCAATGTGAAACTTGAGACCTTTTTCTTTGCTGTAGGTGAGGAATCAGAAGATTCAGTTTATAGTGAAGATGATGATGAAGACTTTGCTATGAAAAAGAAGAAAGGTAAAGGAAATAAAAAGGAAACTAAGCAAAAGGTGCAGGCTGAAAGAGAAAAGGAAAATCCCAAATCCAATATTAAAACTAGAAGTAAGTTTGTACTATGAATTTGAAATTGGCTTTTTTATAGTAAAAGTATCTTTTCATTCTGCACAGTAGTCACTTTTTTGATATATATCATACTTTACTTTTAAATATGGAAAATTATCTTGGAAAAAAGACCCAAAGAAATAAATAAAAACAGCTGATAAACTGTCTGTTCATAATTTAAAGAATTTAAAGAGAATAATTTAAAAAAAATGTCATATGCAGAGTAAAGACAAATGCAAGGGAGAAAAAGTTCTGAAAGGAGAAAAGGCCTTTTAGTCTGCAGTGCAAGCAGAAGAACATGAATAAACTTTTTAATAACTGTATTTAGTTTTTAAGAAAAAGCAGTTATAATTTTGTTATAATCTCAGGACCTGTTCTTGCTGTTCTATTTGAGGATTTTGAAATCCAAGAGTGCTAAACAATGCTAGAGCTATTAAACACTTCTGAAAAACATTAAGTATGTATACATTTTAGAGTTAATAAATGTCACTCTATTGCAAAGACAAATTACTTTCAACTAGTTAGATTAAGAAAATTCTTATCCTAGTGTTAATCATGTCTCTGACTAGATAATGTGTTTTAATTTATGTCTGGGTTTGCTGTCATAGCTTAGTTTAAATTTAGCTTTAGTTATAAGTGTCTTTGTGGATCTGACAAGATTCTTCCTTCTTAAAAATTTAGTATTTGTTGTGTCACTACCAAAAAATTATTCTAATGCTTATTTTCAAACCAGGAATGAAATATCAGGTGTAACAGTTGTAACCAAACAGGATATTTGGTGACACTCTAGTAAATGGACTTTCATTTCAATCAGTTCAGAGAGGTTGTGCTGTACTGTTGTGCAGTGTGATGATTTCTTTCTTAAAGGTTAATTTTTCTAAGGTCAGTCTTATTTTCCAACTAAGTATTACCTGTAATTTCTACTTCACAATAACAGAACTAAGATCTGAGACAGCACAAAAGATGATGTCCAGTTCTTCAGAAGCAGTTGGAAAACCTGTATGCACATCAAGTCCTGTAACATACAAGAAACCTAAATGGATACCACCAGGTATATATGCAAGACTGTAACTATATGCAGATACATTGATTGACTTCAGTTTTTAGAAAGCTCCTAAATAAACAGAAACAAAAGTGTTTCAGAACAACTACTGGCCTTTTATATTTCAAGTTATTCCTCTCACCTTAGAATTCTTTGAAGGTATTGCTGTGGGGTGTTTTTGTTTGTTTGTTTGTTTTTTTCTCCAGCATCCTTAGCTCCTGTATGTTGGGAGGATAGTAACAGACCTATCATTTGTGGAAAGACTAAGCCAGCTAGGCCTGTTTAGCCTGGAGAAAAGACTGAGAAGGGATCTTATCAATATGTATAAATACCTGAGGAGAGGATGTAAAGAGGATGGGGCCAAATTCTTCTTAGTGGTGGTCAGTGACAGGACAAATGGGAATGGCTATAAATTAAAACACAGGAAGTTCCATCTCCATATGAGGAAGAACTTGTTTACTGTGAGAGTGACAGAGCACTGGAATAGGATGTCCAGTGAGGTTGTGGAATCTCCTTTGGAGATCTTCAAAACTGGTGCAATGCTGTGCCTCATGCTGTAGGTGTCCCTGCTTGAGCAGGGGGGTTGGACTAGATGTTCTCTCAAGGTCCCTTCCAACCTCAATTCTGTGATTTTTTTTTTTTTTTTTTTTTCAGTGTATGGAACAAATCTTAATCAAGAGGTTGTCTTGCGGTCATTTGTCTAGATAACTCTATCTCTAATGCATGGTGCCTACTACATTTCTCATTCTAAAAAAATATTTTAAATAATATATAACTTATATTTTGTGGTATTTAAGCATGATGGTGCCGAGTCCTGTTAGTTTTTAGATTTTCCTTCCTATTTTTGCAGACCCCTGTTTTCTGCAAACATTTCTTTTCTGTTTGCCTCCTCCTGTTTGTTTTCCTTCCCCCTTGATATTGTGTTCCCTTTTCTCATTCTGTAGGGAATAGCAAAAAAATGCATGCCAGATTGCATTTTGGGAACAGTTGTTCTGTAGTTGCCTAATGCTATATACTGGTATCACTCGAGTGTGTTTTTGGTTACTAAAACAATATTCAATATTTCAGTACTCACTGCATTGGCTAAATAGATTCCCTGCTTGTATACTGACTTTCATAGGCTTCTGTGCTATGTTATTCAGACTGTTTTGCAATGTCTTTAGAATATTTTATGAAAGCTACAAAAAGACAGCAATTGTATGTTTATTTGATTCTCTGATTTTTATTACACCTTGTTTTTGTCTTTAAATTAATTTCAGCTGCATCAGGAAGCAGTAATAACTCAGTGAAATATGTTTCTGTTAAGTCACCTACAAAGTGTCTTAGACTTGGCCTATCCAGACTAGCAAGAGTCAAGCCACTGCATCCAAGTGCAGCCAGCAGCTGAATGGTCAGTGACAAGATGCTACTTGAAGAAAGAGAAAAAGACTTTGAAGAATTGAAAAAAAACTTTGGGAATGTTTTTACTACCTGTTCATTTTCTGCTCTGCATTTATAAGCAAAACTTAATAGCATTATCTATTTGTGGGATAATCATTTTTGTCCATGCATAATGAATTTTTATTCTGAAAAGTATTCTTAAGTGCTCCTGAATAGTTGCTTAATCCTAGTGACTTCTGAGTCACAAGATTTTGATGGATTATTCTCGGGGACATTTTAACTCTGAAACCTAGACTCTTGCACTGTGTCAAGTCATCACTTTCCACTCTCTTAGAAATAGTGTCCCTACTTTTTCTCAAATGTAGTTAATATTTGCATATCTTGTACTTGGGTTTTATTAATTTTTATGTATTATATACATGAATGCTATTTAGAACATATTTTTGAAAAAAAAAGGTAAAATAAATCTTGGATTAATCATGATAGTTGTTTTATAATATTGAGAGTCATTTTTAAGTTTTAGCTGTAGTCCTACAAATATTTCTATGTGTGAATACTTATTGGAAGTCAACATCAATCCAATTGCAGATTGTTCTGCTTTTTTGAACCTTTTTTTCACTTTGACATAGGTTTTGTCTGCATTTTCTGGTCTTTTATGAAATGTTAATTGCTTTATCTTTCCAGAAGAAAAGTAGGAGAATAATGTGCTAAGTGTTAGCTATTCTCCCATGGGCCTGTCAGGAATATAAAAACAAATTACAGTGTAATGAGTTAAAAGACTACTGAAGTCTGCTTCTTTAGTATTCTAAAAGTACTTTAAAAACTAAAGTTGCTGCTTCTGCAAACATTGGTTTTGATTGTGGAATATCTAAAAGGCTGTCTGTAGCCTTCATTAGTTAATGTTTGTATCAGGAGAGCTAACACTATGGATGCTTCTTTTGAAGAAAAAGGGAAAGAAAAGGAAAGCAAATGGCTACACATTCTTATGTCTTAAAGGACTGGTTATACAATTATGCTGAGCTAAACTGATGAATGTATTGTGCTTGCACCAAGTTCTCAAAGCTTTCATAGAATGTTAGAAAATATGCCAATACTTGTAGTTCAGTTTGATTTTATTTGATTGCTGTGGAACTGTGGAAAAACAACATGTAATTTGATTCCAGAGATATTCTATGCTATTATTTGTAGAGAGGGACCTGTAAAACAGGATTGGATTAGATGAACAGTTATGTCTGGATTAAATTACAAAAGTGAACAATTTTATGGAGAAAGATTTTACATGCGTAGAATTTTGTCATTATGGGAAGAGAAAGAAGCAGTGAAAACAATTGTGATTTCATCTTCTTCAATAACTTTTATTTACAAATGAAAAAAGAAAATAGAAGAGCCCAGCCTAACATAATAGTGGTTGGCATTTGTTTTGTTTTTATTCTTTAGTGTACATATGTTGGAACTCATTTATGACGTTCTTACTGTGTGGAATGAAAAATGAGTATTAGAAAATGGTATTAGAAAACTCTAGTGAGTATTGGCAAGAAGGCAAATTGATTAATTGTACTGTGCCCCATCAATCTAGTATTTTAACTAGGATAATCCGTATTCAAATATTGGTGAAAGGGAGCTAAGATGATAATATAAAATGAAAACTTAATGAAAAGTTAGGAAATATTTGCATTTTTTTAAGTCACAGGAATATTCTATCAGTTTCTGCATAAATGGTAAGCAAGTGGGTTTTAGAATCCTGGAATATGTTGTTTTCTGCAAAAAGAATCAGATTCATCTTTTGGATTTTTTAAGAGACTTTGTAGTTTATTTTAAAACAAAGGTTTTTGTTTTTTTTTAAACATGCCTTAAAATCAATATTCTTACTTAAAAATAAGAAATTTTAATATCTAGTGCAATTATGAATGTAATTTCCTTGTTCATCTTAAAAAAAGAGACTGTGACTGTCCCTTGAATTTCATGATATGTAGTTGAAACGTGAATTGATTGCCAAAATAATCTGGCATTGGGTTTTCCATAGGTGCTGACACTGAACAGTAGCCACAAGTTAAACTAAATGCTGAAAGGCATAATAAGCTAAGCAAGCTGTCTCCGCACCTGTCTACAAAATAGTGATTTTTATTAGGGGAATTGTTAGAGCATGGTTTGTTTTCAGCCATTCAGCTATTTCTAGAAGATTGTTTTCTAAAAGACCCTCTGAGCAGAGAAAGCCTTTGTTTTTTGCCTCCTTCCATTTTCGCTGTAGCTCTATGATTGTGTCCAAAGTGCCTTTATATTCTTTTTGCTAGCAGCTCAGGAGGATTTGAGGCTATTTCTTCTGCCCAACCACTGTTGTTTCTTGATATTTTTTATGAAAAATTCACTGGAATTTCAGTTCTAAGATTGTAAAGAACTTTGCATAGTATTGGAAATTATTTATCAGGGTTGGTTGGATGGAGAGCGTTGTTTCTTAGCTTTTTGAGAGAGTATCAGATCCCTCCATTGTTTTCAAAAGCTTGACAAAAATATGTTTCTGCCCTTCCCTGATGGCAAAAATTTCCCAAGCACATTGAGGCTGTAGCCTGACTTCTGGGGGTAACAGAAATGTTGAATAATATAATATAATATATGTAAATATGTAATAAAAATAATAATAATATATAAATGATCAAATAGATAAATTGTTTAGCAGTTTTTCTGTGATTGTGATTTCTCCAGACATTGCAATGCACAGTGCTGGAATTTATTTATTTATTTATAAGAAACAAAAACAAGAAGCCCTTTGCTTGGCTTAGAAATGGCAGGGCATATATACAGTCTAGAAAGCATGTGTGTTCTGAGTTTGGGAAGCCTTTTTGTTTGCTCTTTCTAGGAAGTAACATAGCATGGTTTGAACTGAAGCAATGTCTAATGAAACAAAGACCATTCTGAAACTGGGGCTCGGGAGCGTAGCTATAGGACAAACTGTGTCAACACAGACATAGATATGAGCCTCTCATTCCTAGCTGCCCTGCTTTAGTAGTAGTTAAAACTGGATCAAAGTAGCAAGGTTCAATGCAAATGTGAGATATGATATTATTAAAAAAAAAAAAAAAAAGCTATTTCAGTAAGGGATGTCAGTATTAGCTAATTGCCAACTGGGCTTTGTACTAATGATCCCTGTCCTCAGAGCCTGATTTTTCCAGTAAATTTTCCACTCACATTATCATCCATTTACCCAGTCCATAATGCACCCATTTGGCTATAAGCACAGTGGGAGATAGTGCCATAGTCATTGCTAAAGTCAAGTTATAGAATATCGATTGCTTTCCCTTCATTCACCAAGTCTTAGAAGGCATTTAGATTGGGGGGGGAACACAAAGTGTGTTTGGTAAATTTATACTAGCTATTCTCAGTCACCTAGTCACCTTTTTGTCCTTCACATGATTGGAAATGGTTTTCAGGTGGAAAGTGCTCCATGCCTTTCCAAGAACTGTGGTGAGGCTGACCAGCCCGCAGCTCTAGCTTGTAGTGATTTACTGGTAAATGGGCTTGTTCCTCCCTAGGTGCAAGAATTTCCTTGTTAAACTTCATGAGGTTCCTCTCTACCTTTTATACCAGCTGGTTAAGGGCCCCCACAGAGAGCCCACTCATGTATCAGCCAGTAAGTCCTCCATAAGTACAGTAAAGCTCTTTCCTGCTCTCTGAGGATGAATCCATTTATTTCCTCCTCTTGATTTAGGATGTATACAAATCCAAGCAGATAGCTCTGGCCTGCTGTAGGCTTCACAAGCAGTTTCAGGGTTTCCAGCATAACTGTCCAATAGATGAGCCACACAGGACTTAGAAATGGAAAATATCTATTAGATTTTCTTTCCCATTCTCTGTTGTAGGAAGATTGCACATATATCTTTAGCTTGCATGAGTTACTGCAGCTTAATTAAGTTACAGCAGTACAAACAAGCATTGGTAGTGTGAGTGCTTGTGTACTGAATGGACTGGCAAGATCATCTCCCTTCTCTTATTTGGAAATACATGTTTCCATGGTCAGAGTAATGGAGTTTTTATGTTCCTAGTCTGTTCCTAGGGCTACTGGCAGAATTTTCTCTCTGGGCAAGCATGGCATCTTCGCCCCAAAGTGTGCTTGTCCTGTCAGCTCAACACAAAATGGAAATGCTGATCACTGAAGAAATCCTGCAGTTCTGTCTTTGGAGATGTAGTTAGTTTGTTGTTATTTTGTTTTGCTTTGTTTTGTTTGTGCTTGGCAGGAAAACAAAACTCGGTCATTTACCTTCAATGTAATTTAACCTTCCCAACAGTATTCCTGAAAGTGATATTAGAGCCCAGACAAAGCTATCAGAACTAGAAATTACAGGGACCAGTGTCAAACTGCTTATGATAGCACCAGGTAGAATATACAGAGCATGAAAAACAGGAAAAAGGAGAGGCTTTAGCTATCACTCAAGGCTGCACTCATAAACAGTAATTGTACATAGGCAACATACTCACTGACCAGAAGTCCCATCGTGTACTGAAACATTTAACAATATGGAGGGTAGGAATAGACAGGTTCAGTGATTTCTACTGAAATGAAATCCTACTTCAGGATGTATGTGACAGTGGAGTAAGCACACTAACAAAAATACATAAATAAGAAAAGTATACAAAATAATTTATTTCTTCTAAGATTTATGACAGATCATACAGATAGGTCAGATGATAGCAGTGTTTTATTAAAATGATAAAACTCATTTCCCTCCTTACTTGTAGCTTTGTTAGATTTTATGTATTTGTACTAAATTACATTTTCAGAGTAGCATTCCTGTCTGGCTAACATTCATACTGCATGCCTTTATCAATCTCTTTCCTTTGATAATTGTGTGTTATTGGATGCAATTGCACAGTCATGTTAGGAAATGCATTCAGAGGCAAGCTGAAATTTTACATTTTTATGTGGCTAAATGTAATCCCAATGTGTTACACACGTTTTTACCAAAGTGTTCCCCAATACCCAATGCTCCAGTACCCAATGGGGCATTAAACCCTTTTTTTTTACCCTGCGATTTTTTTTTTCCTCTTTAGGAGAACATATTACTACACCACAAAGGCCAAGCATCTAGCTGCTACAAACACCAAAGAAGTTTGCAGAAAAGTCACACAGATGTAATTTTATTAATAAGCTTCCTTAATCTTAAATGATGTTGGGAAAAAATGTTTCTTTCACAGAGTTATTTTAGTAGCATATGCCACTGATCAGAATCTGATGTACTGTTCAGCCATTGGTGGTAGAACAAATAGTGGTAGGAGATAAGTAAGTTACAATCATGTTTTTTCATTGTACTGAGTCTGTTCAGCATTTCTACTGCTGTTGAAATTGTAACTGCAGTTTGTCAGGGTGGTTAGTTGAAATGAGACCACCCAGTGGCTCTACTTCAGAGTTTAATTTCATTAATTTAGAAAAAAGAATAATTTAATTTCAGATTTTAATTTCATTAATTTAGAAAAAAAGATAATTTTATTTAATTTCAGAATTTAATTTCATTAATTTAGGGAAAAAAAGCTAGTCTTGGGTGTTGCATACCTATATATCACAACAAAATTGTCAAAACTATGAGAAATAGGTTCTTTTGGTAGT
>JAUBNY010000926.1:2523268-2544660 GCA_032275445.1 Crypturellus soui
TCCGCACATACCAGCCATCCTGGATGTGTATCACCCCAAGCAAGCTTCTGTAAGGCCAAAACTTCTGTTAGGCCCTATGTTTTCTCTTAAGTTTCCTCTTTTCCAGGCCATTCTTCCACAGTAGCACAACCTCAGTGCAGAGTTACTCAACAGGAGTGTCTACACCTTGCTGGTCCTACCACTGGAGCCCTCTTTATGTGCCGCAGTAGCTTCTTGAAGCAACGGTACTGAGACTCAACAACCCATTCCTAACAGACTTACTAACAGTCATCACAAGAGGCAGTGGAGTAGCACACCCAGGGTTCATTGCAGCATTTCAAACACAAGGACAAGTTAGTCAGAACACATTTTCCTTTGTGAACAAAGCTAGACAGTATTTATCAGCTAAAAGTTTTACTGGCTAGCAGTAAAACCTTCGCTGATTTTTTTTTTTTTTGGATACACAGCACAAGATATCTCATAAAAATCTTTTATAATGAATACAGGGATGGCCCTGTATTGTACCCACCTCACTGGGGCAGGCTGCCAGGATATACTTTATAAAGTGTTGATTTTTCCACCTGTTAAATTGGATACAGGAGAGCAACCATTTTCCACTCCTCCTTTCTGGCAACAGGCCCAGTCTTACACACTTCCATATAAGCTGGTCCCCATGTACCAGGACAGTTGCATGGGATCAGCAAGGCAACGAACATACAATAGTGCTGAGGATGTTAGCAGATCTTTTCACAAAAATCAAGGGTATGCTCCTCTTCTTGTTCATTCCATCCCTTTGTTCTGGTCAGGCTACACCTCTATTGCTGCGTTTCTCCAGCTTCTTGGATCCTTCCAACATAGTCTACCTACGCTGGGACCACGATGAACAGGAGATGATCACTTTTGAGTTGCAGGTCCGTACACCTGGCTGGGTAGCATTTGGGTTCAGCCCTCATGGAGAATTACCTGGATCTGACATTGTAATCGGAGGTGTCTTCCCAAATGGCAGCATGTATTTCTCTGTAAGTTCAAAAGACTTCCTCTCCTTCCCCATTTGCTCTAAATATATTGATTTGAAAACAGATAGTCTCAACTAGCTGAAGGTATTTGTCTAGGGCATTTAGAATGCTTAGTCTATGTGACCTCCAACTGAACAAGCAAAAAGGTCAAGCTGATCATAAAAATGTCATGTCTGCTACCCCAGTGAGCTATCTTGGGTATTTTAAAGTATCCCATACAGCACTTGTTGTTTTCAGGCAAATGCGCCTGCACCTGTCTGCAGGTCAAGGTCACAGCCAGAACGAATGGCAATGACATATGAGCAATAATCTAACAGGAGGAAAGAGGAGGCTCCCAGGAGTATAACTTCTGCTTCATCTAGACCATAGGCCGTTTCATCCAGAAGTTTCATGTGAAATGCCCACATTTTTCCTTATCAAATCTCTTGATAGGCTAGATATAGTTCACAAAAATGTCAGCCAATTCAGTTTGCCTCATACAGATTTTGGAAAGAAAAGAGGAGTTTGATTTCTCCGTTCCATTTACTCTCTTAGCTGTTGTAATTTTGAGTAGGAACCCACGGCCCAAGTGTACTGGGTTTGTTGTTTAGATTTGTAAAGCAAAAGGAGATTCATTTTTGGGTAGCTCTAATCTCAGTGCAGTGAGTTGCGGGAGTCCTGCCTAAATATAGATAGCGAAAGATCAGGTATTTAGTTGAGACATGGATTCACCTCCAAAGGTTGCTTCCTCCTAAGTGTCTCTCTTAGGAACAGGATGGAATATATTCTATCTTTCCACTAACTGAAAGCAACAACTAAGGATAGATAAATAATATTAAGCAGCTGAAGTTTAGGAGAAGAGGATGCTGCTGAAGATGCTGAATGAAAAAATATTTTGGTCTTTAAACGTACAAGAGAAGTAGTTTAATGTTATCCAGAAACAGGGAAAAATGATAAAATGCTTGCAAGTTGTTTTACACTGATAACATTTTTTGCAGCCTACAGGGTTTTATGTTGTTTGATTGTGTTTAATTCCTTATTTAGCTTAAAAGCAAAATGAGTTCTTGCTTTAAAAAATCTCCCTTGAAGCATTTCTAATGTGAACTAAATATAGAGGGGATGAGGTAGCTAGACTATTGTATTTTTTCAGCGGTTGTTTTAAAACTTATGTTGTAATGACCAGAGTTTTGAAATCTTTTTGTGATTGTGACATAGACAGTGAATTTTCTTGGGGTGAATAAAGCTACAGAAAAAAAAATATATACGATCAACTTACTTACAAAAAACAGTTACTTGTTCTTTATTTTTGACTTTCTCCCTTTTAGGACCTTTTCTTTTTTAATAATTAAAGTTAAAATAAAAAAAAAAAAAAAGCATTGCTTTCAAAATTATGAAAATTCTATCATTTTCAGATGAAGCATTTCACAGTTTTAATATTTTTCTTCATTGGTAGGTGAAACTCTTTGGTTAAATTAAAAATCATGTTTTCCCCACAAAGTTCCAGTTTTATTCAACTTTATTATATACTAGCAACTTTATTATATACTAGCAACTATTTTGGTATGTAGACACACAAGTAAGCAAGCACAGTGATGACTACACAAATCTACATTTCCTTACATGGTTGTGTATCATCACGGCTACTGAACCCATGGCACAGACAGTTTTAAGGAAAAACACATTAGCCACTGAAGATGGACTTCGTGAGTAGTTTTTTGTTTGTATATCTTCCTTCTACCTCTTCATTTGCCATCCTTGTTTGCCACCCTCCTCTATACAGCAAACAAACAAAAAACATTATATCTGTTTAAGGATCAATGGCATCCAGAACCTCATCAAAAATATTGTTTCTCAGTTTTTTTTCAGCTTAGCAGTTACTGCTTTCCTCTTTCCTAAGGCATATTTAATTTTAAATACTTTATTTATTATGGAATAACTGATTTTCAGAACATCTTTGAATTTTGTTCTTTAAATGAAAGAGAGTAGAGGCTAATTTAGAACAACAGGAGAACAAAAGATGTATTCTCTGACCATGATGAATACCTTTGTAATTGGAGCATTGGAATTAGAGAAGAATTGATCAGCGTATTTGGACAGTCAAATCTGTGGGTATCAAAGAGAAAATTCAAAGAGAAAAAAGAATATCCAGGAAGACATTGAGAAATTCAGCAAAAACTGCAAACAAGTTTTGAAATC
This sequence comes from Crypturellus soui, assembly GCA_032275445.1. NCBI lineage: Eukaryota > Metazoa > Chordata > Aves > Tinamiformes > Tinamidae > Crypturellus > Crypturellus soui. The sequence continues at coordinate 2,526,439 of JAUBNY010000926.1, forward strand.
ATCATTCTAAGGAGCAGAAATGGGAGGAGAAAATGCCAGAAATAATTTCACATGAAAATATTCATTCTTCAAGTCACTCTGGGAAAACTTCTGTTCTTATTATCTTTCCAAAATCAAGATCTATAACAAAACTTTTCAATGTTGCACTTAGCAACGTGGTAGGAAAATGTTTGCCGTTTCTATTACAGTTCTCTTTTAGATTTTCTTTCCACTTGCAACCACTGTATTCTCAGTTCCCTGATCATTTCAACCACTTTTTGACACAAAAATGTATGTAATTTCAGTCGGTCAACCTGGAACTTCACTCATTTTTATACTTTCTATTCTTTCCAGAAGCTGTATCCTGCCTTTTTTTCAATGTATTTTCATTATCCTGCCTTGCATTTTCATTGTAGAAATTATTTGAGTCCATTCTGTTCCTGCTGATATTTCTACAGGAACTAAACCTTTAGATGCTTTTCAAACACTGTTTCATATTTCTGCACCTTTTTACTGAGCAACAATTGCACTTGATGACCTCAGTCATGTCTTAGTTGATCCGTAGAAATGTGTTGTTTATTCAGATGGTATGGAGAATCTAGCCAAAAAAAGGTACTTTGGAGTGCCCATAATGTTTTACTTGAGCTAGTTGTTTTTCCAAGAGGGCTTAATGTACTTCTCACCCTGTGGAGCTGAGCAAGATGTGTTAAAATGCCTCAGCCTGTTTCAGGTCACTCAGTCAGGGAGGCAGGATGATCAGAGGCCATCATCTAGGTGTTGGGACTCAATGACTACTGTTACATTGAGCAGCTGGATATGGTAAGTATTGTATGTGATTTCTGTTTGGTTGGTTTGTGGAAATTAGCAGTGAAAACAGAGTTGCTTTTTCATGAAGGGAGCACTTTGTAATTATTCAGTTCCCATGAGTTATATTGAGAAATGTAATTTCTCAGAAAAAGTTTTCCTTTTCTCCCTAATGTCTTTACCACTGTTTCATCTCCAGGACTGTCATGTTGTAGATGAGGCAACTCTTGATGAAGATGAGAGCCAGGACTACCAACTGCTGTCAGTGGTGCAGAATGAGACTTTTACTACCATGATGTTCAAACGCCATCTCCGTACATGTGACCTGAATGACCTAGATATCACAGTAAGAAAGCAAACTGATCAAATTCCAAAAAAACCTGTTCTTATCTCCCACTGTTTTCCCATATTCTCCAGATCAGAGGTCATGACATTTTTTTTCTCAAAATTGTATAATACAAGGAGTGTATAAAAAATACAGGGACATGCTGACACATTTATAATCCCAGGAGTATTATATTGTCTTCCATCAAAGATTTGGGAAGATGTAAACTCTTTTTTGTTGTTTTTTTTTCAAGTTTGAATACAGCTCTTCAAAACTGTGCTTGTTTCTCTGACTATCACTTGTTTGCCACATAAAAGGAATCTAATATTGGAGATTAAGCTTTTCATTTACCTAAAGTCAGTACTTTGATGAGAATTATGACTGGGAAATTCAGAATAGTTTGAGGATCTTGGTCCTCTCTTGGACGAGCTTCATGATGATCCCAAATGGCATTAAAATCTTTGCCAACACAAAATGGTTTTTAAGGCAGTGACTTTTCAAATATGAGGGGTAAAAAAATTGTTATGTCAGACTGTTCAAGCACACTGGACACTGATGCAGTTTCAGTGCTCTGCATGCCTAGATACTGTGCACTTTTTACCTTTACTTCAGGGATCTCTGTGTATATTCGGAATATCCAAGGCTTACTGCTATCAGAAATCTTCTCATCATAGAAGGCTATCAGGTTGATTAAACATGAATTCACTGTCATAAATCCATGCTGATTATATGCAATCCCTTTCTTAATCTTCATATCTCTGGAAATGGTTGCCATTATTAGCTGTTCCACCATCTTCCCAGGGACAGAAGTAAGGCTGACTTGCCTGTAAATCACAGAGGCCTCTTTCTTGCCCTTCTTGATGATAAGTTTTTGCCAGTCATCAGGAACATCTCTTGATCACCATGATCTTTTAATTATCACGGTCTTGCAAAAACATTTGAATATTTCTTTAGAAGTCTTGAGTGCATACATCAGAGACTACAGCTTTGTGTATGTCCAGCTTAGTTGTTTTCTAACCCAATATTCTTCCACTGAGGGCTTTTCCTTTCTCCAGGCTTTCTTTCTGGTCTCCAAGGCCTGGAATTTCTGAGGGCCAGTTTTAAATTTATTTGTACATTTATCTGTACAAATGCTGAGAGTTCTGAAATCTTTATCAAACCCCTTACAGTTTTTTTCTCCTATCTTTTTTTTTTCCATTTCATATACCATTGTGTAAATATACTAAATGCGTGCATATGCATTCTATAAATAAGTGTATGAAACAAAAGTGTGTTAAGCTTTGCTAGAGTCCATGTTATCCATTAGAGTCCATTAGTAGTCCATGTTTTCTAAAATAGATAAATAAAAATAAATAAATAAAGGGGGGGGGCAAACAGCTATTATGTCTGCATCTGAACAAAAATCTTATGTGTTGCAATGCATGCTTTCTTGTTGGTCTGGTACAATGTCTGAGTATCTCAGTATAACTACCTGTATAAAATTACGCACATCTATAGTATGCTTAGGCAAGCTTTGACTGCATATGGTTAATATATACTGTGTTTTAATAAGCATGCAGTGATATAAGGCATGTGTAATAGGGTGAATGTATGAACATATGGCTGATGGGAAGGAACGAATCAAGCAACTAATGAAACATTTTTATTACAGATGGATACAGCACACCTCATCACAGCGTTTGGCACTGATGACACAGTCCAATTCTCTAAAGGTCAAAAGTTTTCCAAATCTCTTTTCTTGATGAAGAAGAGAGGGTCATCTGACTCAACTGACCCCAAAATATTCTTCACATATGACCTGAGACTGGACAATGTAAGGATTGGACAAGAGCATTGTTTTGCCTTCTAGAACACTTCTCCTCCCTGTACCCATACTAAAGGTTAGGTCTGCTCAGGTTGAAAAATGGGCATGACTAATCTTGGAAAAATGCAAGTATAAGAGTAATGAAACAGGAAGATATGGGCTTGTTGTATAAAGGGATCCTTTGTTAGGAAAATACTGTAAGCTACAAGTCATTCTTTTGACAGAATTTAGGGAGCAAAACACAGGCTGTGGTACTGTTGGAACTCAGGTACAATTATCAACTCAAGCATGAATGCATGCAGATCTAGTGTCTCATACGTATAGACCCATATAAAGATATCTGTAATATACTGAGGATATTCCCTGGGGGGTCTGCAGGTGGGCATCTTCACTTTCTCTGTACATTTCATTCCATCTTAGTATCATGGCAACAACATGGTATCACAGAGAACAGAAATGCTGTTCTCAGAACAAGAGACAAAATGAAGAATAAAACTTACTCAGCTCCAAGACTTTACTGCTGAACAGTGCCCAGTTAGAGATGTGTGTAGCTGAACTAAAGTCCTGGAGCACAAGAAGAGTATAGAGCTCCAACTATGTAGCTTTGCTGATCTGGCTTTAAGACTTCAGTATTTTTTACTATGTGGAAGGCAGAACTTTGTAAGATTGAAGATGAAAATATTGATGCTCCCAAGGTCCTGAACTGTGCCACATACATGCCAGACACAAAAAGAATATTTAGGGTTGGGATATCACTGGTGGCACTTGAACACAGACAGTTGAATAAGTAGCCAGGGCAATTTCTGGCATGCCTAATTCTGGAGACTCAGCAACTCTTCCTCATCTACTGCTTTGCCCATGGTAAGCTCTAAGGAACAACCTACCATTTGTTAGAGAAAGACAGTATTTCAAAAAAAAAACAAGGGTACACATTTGTGCTCTACTAGTCACAGAGAACTGGCAATCCAAAAGAAAAAAGGATGGAATGTGTTGGAGATTTCTCACAATCAGCTCATGTTACAATAGCCAAAATAGTAATGCAATTCCCTTTTGGAAAAATGTTTCAAAACTTAAATGAATGGTGCAGCTGACAAATGTATTTCCCTTTAACCAGAATGCAGCCTCATCTTATTGATCCTTTAATCCTTTCTTAGATAACACAAGAACAATCAGTCCTTTCTAAATGCACAATCTTCATTTTCGCTCCTCATAGGAGGACATTGGTCTCATTCTATGCTCCAGTCTTCTTGGACTTGCCCCTTTTTGAGTTCTCCACAATGCACATTGTTGGATTGCTAGAGCAATCTTTATGTGACTTGTGTATTTCTCTTATTTCTCTTATTTCTTTTCTTTCTTTTTTTTTTTCTTTTTTTCCTCCCTAGTTTGCTGTTCCAGCTGAAGAAACTAAATATGCCTGTACCTTTATCTCACTGCCTATGGTCAAGAAGAAACATCACATCTATAAGGTACACTGCAAGGTCTTACTGGAGAAAAATAGGACTTTGCCACTTTAGTTCTGCTGGCAAGTCTGTCTTTTACAGCATTTTTGAACTGGTTTTTACTGCCCCTGAGATTTGTCCATCACTGCCCTGATGGACATTATGTGGGGACATAAATCTCTGTCTTGTTTCTAACTTTCTGACTTTGTTGTCTATACGCAGATCATACCTGAAGGAACCTTGCTACAAGTCTGATAACTCTCAGTGTAGTGAACAGTTTACCTGTGGATATCAATAAAAGCAAAACCGGCATCCAGAATTTTCAAAAAGTCTTTTCAAATAAATAAAAGACTTTGCAAAGACTTTTGCTATTGTTGGAAATTGCTAGCAAAAGGCAAAACACAATTCCTACAATACAGTTTTTAATATACGAAATCAAGGAACAAAGAAAAGAAACATTTTTTTTTCATGGAGAACATATCTTATTTCTTAAGAGAAATTTGCTGCAAGGTGAAGTTTCTTAGCTTTGCAGGCTCTGAAGGTATAAAAATAGATGTTCCACTGAACTGACATTAGACAGAATTTCAGAAGGAAGACTTTATATGTGCTGGAAAAGTAAGAATTTGTGAATCAATCCTACAGAACAAACTGAGGAGCTTTATTTGGCTCTGTTGGTAAACATCAAGATTTGTGATCTGATCTCAACAATGCTGGTCAAAAGTTCAGTGAATAATGAACAGATTCAGGTTATTTACAGACTTATTTTTAACTCTTATCTTGGTTGTTTGGCACAATAGTTGTTTTGGCACAACTGAGAGGCAGTGAATTACAGTGTACTTGAGATCAAGGTTCCTTAAGCTGCTTGCAGACAAGAAAATGCTGTATCAGGTAGATTAATTACATTCCTAGTCTGTAATCACACTGTCCAGAATAAAAGGTCAAATAAACATTCCTGTTATTCCGGTTGAGGGAGGATGTTTTAGGGAAAGATGCAAATCCATTCTGGAACAATAGACTCTGCTGGCTACATACTGAAATTAATAGATAAACAATCATCTTCCATCTGTCCTTGGAAATTGTCCTTGGAAAAAAGCAGAGCTAACAATTGCCCTGCTCTTCCTGATTGTCCAAGAGAGAAATATTTTAGGGTTGAAAATAACTTTTATTTATCCTGTTCCTTGATTACAGTTTGAACCTGTATTAACACCCCACAATATAACTTTGGTTCATCACATCCTGGTTTATGCCTGTGGCAGTGACAGTGTAATACCCAGTGGCATAGATGATTGCTATGGAGCTGATCCAGATTTTGCCCTGTGCTCTCAGGTGCTTGTGGGCTGGGCTATTGGGGGAGAGGTGAGTGTGAAAGGTTTGTTGCATCTTTCATTTCTTGTTATGTCACACAGTAAGGCTTTCATTTTGATCTTTTAATGTCATTGCCACTAATTTCACAGAATGCTTCTTTGTGCTAGTATCATACAAGAAGAGGAAGTGTATCTGCTTGCCTTATATTTTTTCTGTTTCTGCCTATTTTTAAGAAGAGTTTAAAAGTTCTGTTAAAGTGGTGCTTCTGATTAAGTTGGCCAGGGCTGTACAAATGCATTGTTTTATGATGCTTATTCTGTCTTTTAAGGCAAAATGGGTTTTGTGTTTCTATATGCATGCACATGGAGAGACAAAAAGAGAGACAAAAAGAGAAAAGAGATAAATTTTAGATGAAAACTTTAGACTCATTTTATTCACATTATACAGTGACATGTTTTGTTGTTGTTGTTGTTGTTGTTGTTGTTGTTTTGTTTTTTGGAAATGTCCATTGTTTCTCAATCAATAAGAAAACAGAGGAGAGCTAAAAATAATTCCTCTTCTTCCCTTTCCACAAGTCCTATCAATTTCCAGATGAAACTGCACTCTCCATAGGGACACCTTTGGACCCTCAATACATCCGACTGGAAATCCACTACAGCAATTTTGACTTGTTACCAGGTGGGGTATATTGGACAGTTGTTTGACAAATAGCCTAAGGATTGAAATCTTAATCTTTACCTGCATTCTAGAAACTATCATCTACTGCATGAAATCATGCAGTATGCAATATATCCCTTAGGATATATTGTTTATCACAAGCTTCAAGATAGTAAGGCAAAATTGGCAGGGGATCCCATTCAGCAAGGAAGTTTTAACTGAAAACACAGATGGTTCTTTCTGTATAGGTTAGACATGTGCTCTTGTATAAAACTAGAGGGTATGCGCGAGTTGGGGGAAATGTGATCAAAAAGAGCAACAGAGCCGGGAGGAACAGGGTGGCTGATGGAGACTTATCAAGGGTCAGGATGGAACCTTGAGAACATAATACACTTCTGTGACCTTCAGCACTCACTTCCTGTGATGGGTTGTGAAGGCTGCCACCATGGTATTTTTTATCATTTTACAGAAGGGGAAACAAAAGTGTGGTGTAATTTTATGGAACAGTCTAAGACTATGAGCAGGACTAGATCCAGATAAGTTGTAACTGAAGATGCATTCCTGGAAGATGTAAAATATGCACCTTGCAGGACTCTGAGATGGTGTTACAGTGCATCATGCCACTGAGGGTAGGAGAGCTCAGGCCTCCCTGCAGCTCTGTGCTTGATCACAACAGAGTTGGGGAAAGTAACTCTATGTGTTGCTACTTCAGGCCCCAGTTCTAATAAAGAGCTAATATCTCCTCCTGAAGAAGTACAGGGAAGTATCCAGCATCAGAGCAGCCAGACCTATCTGGAGGTTCAGGGGTAGAAAGAGGACAGAGAGAAGAGAGAGATAAAACAGGAAGTATAGGTGGCTCATAGTACAAATATGAACAGGACAAACTAATACATATAGAATGGTAACAATCAAACATGAAATAACTAAATGCTGAGGAAAATAGAGAGGGAACTCTGGGTGTTGGGATATATGAGGATAGATGCACGGGATGAATAGAAAGCTGAAAAGCATGTAAGCAAGAAATGTTACTGGAACAGCTATTGAAACACTGTCCACATTTGTTTTAAAGGTTTGATTGACAGCTCAGGGATACGAATCTACTACACATCAGAGCTACGGAAATATGATGCGGGGATTCTGCAGACAGGCATCTTTACTTTTCCTGTACATTTCATCCCTCCTGGAGCAGAATCCTATAGATCCTATGGCCTTTGCAATACTAGCCATTTTGATGAAGTGAGTGTGGGGAAATCCTTGACTTTTCCCATTTTGGACTTCTCTAGACATGTACAAAATCCTGCTACAGGGTACCATCTTAGTCTCCACTTCCACATGTTGCAAAAATGAATACCTACTCTGTTCAAAAGAGAGACGGTTTTGCTCTCAGGGAGCACTTAAGGTCATTATCAGAGGTGGGTGGTCATGCCAGAACCATGACAAAAACACCAATTCAGTCCATTTAAGTGGAAGGAAAAAAAAAAAAAGAAAAAGGAAGTAGAGACTTTCCAAGAAGAGGTAAGAGGCCCTTGTCCAGCCATAGGTGTGTTAGGCTGCAAGGATATAGTGTCAGCTCTGAAGTGAAGAAGACATCTCTGGAGCAGAGACATAGCATCCTTCTGAAAACTGTCAAGGAGATAGTAAAGATATGCTGGTGTTTTTTTCCCTCCAGCCCTGCTAGATGTGAGGCTGGCACTTTTCTCCATTCTCAGACACAGCCCTGGGGAAAATTTCATACACAGTGACCCTCTATCCCACAACACATTACATAGAGCAGTCTCAGCCAGCCACAACCAGACCAATGCAGACAGGAGAGCTGTGTGATCACCCAACAGTACTTCATAAGTATGAGCAACACAAACAGTCTATTTTTTTGCTTCCCTCTGGCTGATCAGGCTTAAATTTCACTACTGAAATTTCACTGAGCTTGCTTATTCAAAATTGTGAGTCTCTCTGACCTCTGGTCCAGACCATAAATCCTTCCAGCATATCTGGACCTTGGGTCTTTCCAGATTTTGATGTCCCTCTACTAGTAACCAAGTCCAGCTTAAAGTTTCCTCCTGGATCATCAAAGAAACCAAAGGTGGTTCTCTACTTCTACTTCTACTTCTACTTCTACTTCTACTTCTACTTCTACTTCTACTTCTACTTCTACTTCTACTTCTACTTCTTCCAGTATCTTTTTTTTTTTTTAGGATCTGTATATCTGGAAGTTTATTTTTTTATGTCTCCTGTATCTTAACTTGAATAGTTGCTAGTTTCATAGCTGTTTAGTATCCAGCATGAGGTATCACAAACTCAGACACCAAGATAAGCAATTTTCAAAAAGGAATGCTACAGCAAATACTGGAGGAAATAGGCTAATTCTTCTTTTCAAAAAATTATTAAACTGACATTTACAAACATGTCCCTCAGACTTTGGACTCCATAGGCAGAAATGTAGTAATGAACCCTGACTACTGTTCTCCATTTTGCACTGCAGGTGAATGGGTCACCAGTTCCAGAGCTGCATATATTTGCATACCTTCTTCACACCCACCTCTCTGGAACAGGAGTGAAAGTAGCCCAGTACCGGTAAGAGACACAAATGCTGGGGATCAGTCCCCACTTCCTGGGCTGGATTGGGTAAGGCTTATGTTCCTTGGCTACTCCTCATTTGTCTGTCAATGAGACTTTGGTTGGGAATCAACACTGTCTGAAATACAGTACAAAAATCTGTCAGTTCTGTGGAGAGCAAAACTGTGCCTAAATGGTTAAATAAAGCAGATCCAGGCAACAAGCTGAAGCACTGGACTGCTGCCTCGCCACATTGGTCACTCCTAGCAGGTGCTCTTACACAGACTTAGCCCTGCTAGCTGGACACAGCTGGATGGTGGGCAGGCACAGTCCTAGGTTTGCATGTGCCCATACCCATGCGCTGCATGGGCAAACTACAGCAGGTTTGACTTCCTCCACAATCTTTCCATAAAACCTATGCACCTCCTGATTACATCCCAGCTCATTAAACACATATTGTCAGTTCCAAGTTGCAGCATAGCATTTGAAGACTACTTCAGCCACTTTGAACTGGAAAAATAAAAACAGATAAAAAATGATAGCAGTTTAGGCCAAAGAGTCTCCCAGGTGCTCACTGGTATGAGACGCCTGAATCCTCATTAGATCTCTAGTTTCAGAACAACCCAGCATGAGCCAAGAATCACTCCACTGGCAGTAAGACTGAGGCACCTGAGTGACCTGCCCCTTAGCCAGAAAACAATCCATGGCACTATTTAATTTAGCAATAGGGGTGTCTGTGAGTTTGCAGCTACACTCTGCAAAGCTACATAGACAGGTGACATTTTCAAGATAAAATTCCCTGATGACCTGCACTGCATTGTTGGTGCAGTCTTCACGATATCATGTGAATCCCATCTGCAATGGCAAGGGGAAACTGTGGAATTGGCTGGTCTTTATAGTGTCCTCTGAGACTCTCCTTTTGGCAGTCTGTTTGTTCCACACATAGAACACTTTTGTTTGGACAACTCAGATAGATAGATACTGCAACGTATTGCGCAAGATGTGGCCACTTGGCTGTGCTTTCACATATAATCCCCAGACCCTTGTGCCATCTCATATACTGCCATCCATACTGACTCTCTGCAGAAACTCTACATATATTGGATTGATCATGAAGCCACAGGAGGAACCTGTATTGCACAGGTAAGCTGCAGAAGGCTGAAGAATGCCTAGCTCCCAACAGCAATGCAGAGCTAGTCTAGTCTAGCAGGGTGAATATTTTCTAGTTTGTTCTCTGAGCACACATGTGAAATAACACTCTAGATTGTACTAAAGTGGCACCTCTGCCCTTTTAGATACACTTCAATAAATATCCTGAAACACCTATGGGTGCCCTATACTCAAACATGCTTTACAAATGCTAGCCCTTGCTATTCCTCACTGTCTGCCAAAGGACAGCCTGCCAGTTCCCTGGCCTTTGCCAAGACCACTTTTTAGAAATGACTGTTAGTTAAGATCACATTCTCTTGCTTCTGGACATGCTTATTGGCATGTGCAATTGGCTTCCAGGCCCCCTAAGAAATGCAGAGGGGTACAGCCTTAGTACTGGCCTCACTTTGAGAATGACTACCCACTCCACAGGCATACTAAGAAATGGGGGTCAAGAGACTAGAAGTTTCTTCAAAGGCAAGCTCGGAAAAATATAAACAACAACATTTTCTGATGAATATTTTCTCATCTCTGGCTAGCGACATCTTCAAAGTAGCAGCCTCTGCCACTTTGAAAATATTTCAAAGACCTCAGTAAACACTTGCCCTGCTATAACTGGACCAAAGACAGATTTTGTCATTCAAAAGATGCACTGTGATGCCAATCTCCCTACACTCATCTGTGTCCCTCAGGAATAGCATATTATAGTTTGCATCTGTGATGATTGTTTCTAGGAAGAGGGGCAAAGGACACCTCAATAAAATCCATAATTTTCAAAATAAACTCTCATTTTCAATGCTAGTTATCTCCATATCAGATGGGTCTGACACTTGGATTGTTACACTAGATTGGAAGAGAAGGGGACTGAGTCTTTCCTCCATCTTGCTAGTTAGCACCTTCCAGGTGCATACACCAATCAGCAAGGAGTGTGATACAGTCAAAATATGTACTCTTGGGCTTCAGAAGAATATGGAAGATTCTGCCACTTTACCATGAATCGCTTCAGGTCTGTCTACAGAAGATTCTAGAATGGCAGTTTATTTAGCATGAGCATCTATCTGGGAAAAGATTTTTAGATTTTACCTTGCATGGACCATGTCCTGAAGCCACCTCAAGCAGATTGTAGACCAGAAAGTCAAGTGTTTGACTTGATAAGACTTCTGGATAGATTATGATCCAGGCACAGCAAGAGGTTGGGGTTGCTATTTTGGAGCAGGGGGATTTTCCCAGTAGCATATATAATGCTTGTGTTGCTGTCAGTTAATGGAGCCCCCGAACTATTTGGAGGTTGACCTTGGCAGCATAGAACAGACTGGGGACTTATTTCTAGCAATTTAGGGGCTTTCTGTGGTAGACTCTAGTTGAGAGTTTTTCCCTGGATAGTGTTCTTTCTGGAGCCTTTGATTCTGGGGCTTGGTAATACAGCCCTGCTTCCTTTTTGTGTGCTTAGTTTCAGAATACCATAACATGGACCAGGAGTCCAACACAGACAGTATGAGTGAGGGAGATAATAAATCTATTTTGTTCCACGCAGTAGTAATAGTTTTTGGCTCCTGCTCTTCAGGCAAAGTGCATGGTGCACATCAAGTGTGCATTAACATGAATAGCATCTTGTTTCTTGATTTGATGCCCCGAGAAACTCCACAACTCTCTGTTACCTCTATTGTAGCATTCAGGTGCTGCTGAAATTTGCCTAATTCATGTTACGCCTGTAGTATTCTTTTTCCAGAAGAAGCACTAAAGTCCTCAGCCATATGGCAGAGCAATGCTGGAGGGATCCTACAGATTGCCATATGTTCTGCAGACCATGAGATAAAGATTCAGACGAGTTCCGACAGAGTAGTACGTAAGAGTAGTACCAGTGCAGAGTTTTGTTAAGTCTGGCCTTCAAGCTAGGTTTCTTCCTCTCCAAGTTAATTTTGCTAAAAGGCATGGCTGAATAGCAGTGTGAACCCATCAGTTCACCTGCTTTAGAACTGCTAAGAGTGACAAAGTTGGCCTAGAACAAGTAAGCAGGGTCTATGACAGTTACTACAAGGGCTGTTCCCTGGGTGCTACAAGGATTTGTGGGCTAGATGCCTAGTTCTGATGATGACTTAGGTGCTCTTTGCAGTATGCAGTGTGGATCAACCTAGGAAGATCTAAGGACCTGCATTGGGGATTGCAGAGGTGGTGCTCAAGCCTGAGACTACCTCACAAAGAACTCTACAGAAATGGGAAGGATGAATTCATGCATGATACATGTGTACCTGCAAGGGCCTCAAGGGCCTCCCAGCTCCACTGTGCTAGAGTTCGAGAGTTTTTTGGTGAGGGAAGAGTATTAGAGGAGATGCAAGTATTAAGGTTATTACTTCTGAAATCATATACTGTCATCCAAAAGGCCAAATGATCAGTGTGATATAATAAATTTCAGATTTGGATTCCAAGGCAAAGAGGATTGGGTGTGAATTTTGAAGTATGTGCTTTGGAACTGACTAGTCACTAGAAATACATTCTGTGTATTATAGCAGAAAAGAAATCAGGTATGATTTCTGGAGTAGATTTTTCTGGTTTCTGTTTATTTCTTGCAGGAACCATCCCTATAACATACATTTATCTCCTTCTTTACCAGGAATGGTGAGCAGCTGAGCATCATCTGTGAGGACAATAAGTATGATTTCACACTGCAGGAGGTTCGGGATATGAAGAAAATCCTCACAATCAAACCAGTATGTTCCTTCTCTGGGATATAGCTGTGGGCTGGCAGATTGGGGAAACTGTGTCAGAGATACCGGAACACATTAACACATTCTTTCCTTCATTCTATTTTAAATTTTGACCTATTATTTTCACATAGTTTCCTGGTTCCACATGTTAGAAGCATCTGTTTTGTGTGCTTTGCTGTACAGCTCTGACAATATAACCTGTTTTCTCTAGGGGGATGAGATCCTGGTGGAATGTAGCTTTCAGACACTGGATCGGTCAGGGATTACCTTCGTAAGTTTGCATTTCTACCTACATATTATCCATTGCATATAAAATTAGTTTATCCACCATTAAAATCTTTTGAGAAGACAGATTCTTCAGCTAAACAGAGCACTGACAAAAACTTCTTGGGTCAGCAAGCTTCTCCTTCTACAACAGGCTTGTGAACAGACCCCAGGTCAATATTACCTCTGATGCTCTGTAAGCTAAGTCTTGTCTAAAGATTCAAGTGCAAATAGTGAGATTTGGAACTTCTCAAAATGCAAAGACATTCTTTTCAGTTCTTCTTGTTCGTATCCCAAACATCTGTTTAATCAGGCCCTTCTGCAGAATGTAGCACATAAACAGCTATTTTTAAATTAAGCCTCATACTGACTTCTTTTAGAGAAAATGCCATGCGGAGGATTTAACAATGCAATTGCAATTAAAAATATGCACAAGATACTGAGATTCAACCTTATGAAGAATTCAAAATTCATATCAACGAAGAGTAACACTGCTTGATTTAGCTGCTCTCATTCCGAGAATAGGGATCAACTGACAAATGTTTATCTGGATGCAGGTTTCAGATAATTCTCTGATTGTTTTAGATGAACTTTCTTTCAGATTTGGGGATCCTGTAGTTTGAAATAAACATATGGTAGTCTCCCTGAAGGAAAGAACAGGTTTTGATTGTAAAAATCATCCACCGGCCTCTTTATCAGATCACTGGCAGAATCCCTTGACTTTCTCTAGCAGTTGCTAGATAAGGAAACAGATAGGTCTTTTTCACCATGCAAGAGAGGAGAGACACAACGAGAAGAATATTTCTCCTCACTGTGTCTCAGTAGGCCTCTGAGTCATCATTGTGTCTTTGCAGGGTGGGCAAAGTACCACAAATGAGATGTGCCTCACATTCCTCTTCTACTATCCTCGTAACAACATCTCCAGTTGTACGGGCTACCCTGACATTCTGTATATTGCTCACATGCTCAAGCAGGAGGCCTCAGAGTGAGTCCTAAATTAAAAATATTTCTCAGTATAGCAGAGTTAAATGTAACTATGAAGAATGATAAATGGAAAAAATAATGAAAATAAGATCTTACTGATAGGGAAGATATGGTCACATACCTGTGTCTGTAAAATTAAACTGTCTTATTCCAGGGATTTATCAACTGTGATACCTTATTGGCCTCTTTGCCTTTTCTTTTTTATCTCCTTCCTTTCTTTTTTTTTCTGTTTTACTCATCTCACTGTTTTCTCCTCTTTCCCATTGTCTCTACTTTCTCTCCAGTACAGTAGAAGGAATGATGGCCATGAACTTTATTGACTGGGACAGCGAGACCATCAAAACTGCAGAGAAAGCAGCCAAGGAGGCAAATCAAGTAGTTGTGATTAAAGCAATTAATGTAAGTGTCTGCTTCTGAGCAGTTTGTGATTAGGGAAATAATGTCAGTTCTGAGTTTCTGAAAATAAAGCACACTTGAGAGGTGACACCTCAGATGACACCACCTGCTCAGATCTTTTCCGCATGTATAGGAATTGAAAGAGATGACCTGAATTATGAAGTATTTGCTCTTGGGCTGCATTTGCAATCAACTGTCCAATAGAAATTTAGTCAGCAGTTAGCCTTGAAGTAACAGAAGAGAAGTTTTTGCATCTTGGTAATGCAATAATGTTTAATGGGTGATACTGTTGGGAGGGCATTTTTAACACAAGGTTAGCACAAGGCAAGAAAAGTAGAGGCCCCTCGGGTGGTATGTATAGAAAAGGAGTTAGGATATAGCAGAAAATTGACAAACATACTTTTATCTATCTAACCACATTTTGGTGCATCAGACTAATAACTATTCACCTTCCAAATAAATCAGGAAGAAAAAAAAATCTTAAGCTTGAGAAAGGATTAAAATTCCATCTTCCACTCCTCTCAGAAAACTTCCCTGCTGTCAGGCTAGACTTTCTCCAAGATTACATGTTATGCATCCAGACAGAAAGAAAACTGACAGGAAAAGATGTAAAACTTGCAGATCTAGTGGCTCCCACCTTACTTAAAAAGAGAATATATAATTTTATTTTTCCCTCTTTTCTTTTGTTCCCAGGAGCTGCAGAAAGTTGAGAGTGGCCTAATCAGAGACATGATTAATCCAGACCGGGCTGTCTGTCACAATATTTCAGAAAACATCTCACTGTCACTGAAGGCTGCCACAAACCTTCGTTTTGCTGCAGTGCGCAGGTCTGAGTCATCGACCACCAAAGAGATGGCTTCACTTCCTCTTCTTTCTTTCACACAGATAGTATTTGCTTGTCTTCTTTTATCCTTTGAGCTTAGAATGTAAGAAACAGAATACCAGCACAGATTTCCAACCATCTGAAAAAGTCTCTGCAGTTACCAACTGATAGCAGGGTATTTCAGATCTGATGGCCCTAGGACCATCAGACCTTCGAAGATATTTATGTAATATGAAATCATCTCCCTTTGGCAGAAATAGATTCAAAAGGCTTTGACATTTATTTTGATTTCATAAAAAAATACATTCCAGTGTAGTTAATTCTGAAATCAGATAGGCAATGTACTTCCTGTAGTAAACATAGAAATACAAGTTCCTCTCTTTAATAGTTGCTGATGTAAAAGAAAATAATAAAAAAATCTAGAGTTTCCATAGATAGGTTACTGCTCTGTACTTAACTCACTGGCATTTCAATAATCTAGTCTCAAGATATATTGCTGGCAATTAGGTCAGTATAGAAAATTATTTACTTAAATATTTTAATTGCTAATCCAAATAATGCATTTGATTCTAAAAATAGTCCAGCCATATTTAGCTTCAAAAGAGAAAGATCTTGCAAGCATTGGCACAGAATTCACCTGTTGATTATCATGTAATAATGAAGCAATGTTGGGTGTTTATTAAATCATAGCTCTGATATGTGGTCAAAATGTAAACTACAGAACCCTTCAAGAAACCTAGACCTTGGTATTAAATATATGGTTATTCTATCACACTGTTCTTTTTTTTCTGATTTCCTTTCTAATGGGCATGGATTTTTTTTTCAGCGTGACTTCCCAGGACCTGTGATTCTGAAATTAAATTCCAACTTCAACACTGTCATGATTTTTTACAAAGTGGGATAAGACTACCCCAAAAATTAATCACTAGCATCTTATTGTGAAAAGCACAATTTTACTTTCTTTTCCTTCTTTTTTTCAAAATTCTTTTTTCTTCTCTGGAGAAATATTTAAGTTAAAAGATGTGTAAATGGAAGGGAGGTGAAAAGACTTCTGGACGTGTTGTAAACGTGTTATGTTGAGTTGTGATTTGTTTTGTTTTTATAATATGTCCAGGGCAGACTATCATCCACAAAAACACAGTCTTTTTGTTATTTGTTGGCTCACAATGTCCCATTATGAAAACCAAAAATTTCATTTTAATCTAATGGGAAAGTTACTGCAGGGAGGCATGAACTGAGCAAAAAGATATTCCATAAAGATATGAAACAACTACTGTATGTATCATGTATCATAGGAATAACATCTTTGCAAAACCCTTCTAATCTATCTCATTCTTTTAACAATACTTAATCTTTTCATGTATCATTACATTTCTTCTTGCAAAGCAAGAGTTCAAAACTATCTGTCCTGCTAGGAATCTCCCACCATTTTGAGTTCCAACTCACTAAATTAGCAACATACACTGAAATGATCCACAGAAGAGCTATACTCACTTTATAGCATGGCAAATCAAACTGCAAATGATGTAACACCGCCTGGCTGCATTATAATGACAACTGTAAGATGTAAAGTTAAGTTCTAAATTCCTATAGGGAGAGCACTCCAAGACAGCCTTTCTGCATAGCTGGTATGCTGCATTTTGAACTGAAGTAGCAGGGTGGGTGACTTAGTTATTTGCTCAGTGCACACTAATTTCTACCCTTGTCACTTTTACACCATGTATCAGGAGTGAGGTGTAACACAGGGATGCTCTAGCATTTTTGACAATTGTTAACAAACTCATTCATTAAAGATACAGAGCCTAACAAAGCATGCAACTGCAATGTTACCTATGTTTTGACTTTTACTTCCTAGGGTATGATATAATTAAAACCACATCCTACAATAGAGTTTAGATCACATGCAATCTATTTTTGGGAAATTACACACACTGAGATAATTTACACTAACTTACAGTGTACATACAATTATACATTGCTAATTATTACACTACAATTATACATTGCTAGCGCTACCTACCTCTTTGATAACAAAAATAATTTTCATAAAATTGATGCATTGTTATATATCATACTCATACAATATCTAAATTTTTGATAACTTCATAACTGAGGAATCTCTGGTTCTATCACCATGACCTGTTTTCTAACCTGCCTTTCTTCTAACTTGCTCTACAGCTGCAACCCTTTGCAAAGTAATAGGTAGTTGTGTCAGAGTATCCACCCAATCTTGAAGATCAGAGCAGCTACTTTGCTGTTTTTGTTGGCTCATTTTTCTGATGCCCATCAGGTGCACAGATATACAAAGTGTAGACTGCCATACCTAGGAGGAAATATTTAATTGTCCATCATCAGAATAGTTCAAGTGCTGAACAAGTACTGCAGCGTATGAAATTTACAGACTTTGATGGGGGTGAAACCAAAGACGACCTTTATTTAAAGTTAAATGCCACTTATATAGCTTCCGACCCCAGAGACAGCCCCCACCCTGCCCGGCAGCATGCAAAGCCCAGCAACCCAACAAACCAGTCAACCAGATGATCATGCGCTGACCAGGCGCAAGGCTGTCCAATGAGCTTATTGATCATGAGCTGGCCACATAGCTGCAGCTCCCCACCTCTCCTGCTCAGCCCACCATCTGCCAAGAAGGCACTCCCTGTCACTGATCTCAGGCTGAACCCCACATCTCCCCCTTATTCAGTTTATTGATTTATCAATTAACCATTGTACATACAATAACAGATAAGATTAACAACAAGCAAAATACAATTAACCCAATAATCAAAAACTTTACAATTTGCATTGCCCAAAGCCCAAACTGTCTCAACCAAGAAAATACTCCTATTAAACATGTTTGAAAGGGATTGTCTGGTATTGATATGGCTAAGGTTACCCATACATTTCTTGGCTGTTTGACGCAGTTTGGGACAAAGGCTCCTCAGCTGCGGCGGAAAGCCAAGGCAAGCAGTCTGTCCTTCCAATGAAATGGACTTGATAGGGCTCACATATGGTCTGTGCATATGATGCAGGAAGAC
>JAUBNY010000926.1:2544760-2561730 GCA_032275445.1 Crypturellus soui
CAAGAAGAAAAAAAAGAAAACAAACAAACAAACAAACCCTTTTTATAGGTTAGTTTTCTAGGAGCCAGAACCGCCTGTAGGAAAGTGGCAAAAAAAGAGGAGGAAAAAGGATGGAGGCGAGGATCTCCTCTTTTTGACAGCAGGGAACATGAGTTAAATTAATTCATGTCCTATCATGAAGCTATATTCTTAGCCACTTAAATTAGTTTTATGCTTTACTTTTTGTAAAAGTAAGGAAATTTGGAAAGACAAAAGAATCTTGATTAACGAGTCAGTAGCATCTTCCAGCTATTAAATGTAGTCTGGGAATTGTTTCTTACAATTCTTTTTATACTGCTTATTCGAAAGGCAGGCTTTGCTTTGCATTTTGAAACATAAATGAAGTAAATAAACACGATGATACTAGTGCGAATTCCAGGTTGTCTTTGTGTGGCCTCAAGGTATAGCTTGATCTGTATGTTAAAAAGGTGTGGTGTGTCTAGGTCATTAAGAGAGACCCAGGTCCATTGAGGAGTTGTCTGGGTCGTGATGTCGTAAAACAACTGTGAATGTCTTCACGTGTGAGCATTTTTACGTGTGCAAGGGGCAGGGAGAGAATGTGTCCAAACTCTGCTTCACTTCACGTGCTTTCTTCAAATGTAGTTTATGCATTTTTTTAGTTTCTGTGCTTCTCCACGATCTGCCAGGCTACTCATAGATCCTGGTTTTGATCCTCATAGATTGATCACGCTCTCTCTCTTTTTTTTTTTTTTAATTCTAGGTGTGTGTTCATAGGCAGTGTTTATATGCCTTTTCTACTTCTACATCAAGCTCGCTTACTGTGGATGATAGCAATCCTACCTCCTGTCTGTGAGAAGTGCAGAAAGTGGAATGCAGATCCGGACTACAGAAAGCACAGTAGGAAAGTAACATTTAGTAACATCAATATGAGCAAGAAGGTCATGGATCCACCTACTTCATTCACCTACTCAGAAACGAAAGGATCACCAGGTGAGATAAGCAGAGAAGTTGCTGTACAGCAGTACTTATTAGCTGTCGTCCTTGTGGGTGGAAGCTACTGTATTTGGAAGCTTATTTTTATACTTAAACGTCCTGCAGCTCATGCATCTCTTCCGCTTCTGTTTGTAGCTCAGACGTATGCGCAAAACTCTGCGAAGAGAAAGAGCGGTGAAAGACGTAGTCGTAGTGGCCGGCGCCTCATCCTTCCTTTGCAGTACTGGCGTGGAGAACGGCAAGTTTGGGATCAGGCAATGATGGTTAGAATAGAAGAAGGTGGAACAAACTATTTAGCTGAAAGAACGGTAAGATTCTTTTTAACACAGTTACTGAACTTCCTTTATCATTTACCTATTAGATGGGGGGCTTTGGTAGAACGTATGCCTCTCTTTCAGCCTGTAGTACCTATGACTGAACATCAAAACTTGCAGGCTTGTGGACAAACTTTGTTTTGGTGGAATTGCTTGGGGAATCTGGAGTGCAGAGACTGGCTTCAGTAAGTTTCAGTTTCGGTAAGTAGAGTTTGTGGAGAGAGGAGAGGACAACTAACATCTGGAATTGGGTACCAGAGTTTATATTTCTAAAGCTGGATGGTGTGAATATGTCATTTTCTTTCTCTCCAAGCTAGTGGAGCGCAGCACTGTAGCACTTCTTTACAATAGCAATAAAATAGTTTGTTCCTTGTGGTAGGCATTGAGAGTTTTTTTGTTGTTGTTGTTCTTTCTCTTTGACTTGCAGGCCTCTGAAAGCAAGGGAACTAGCTCAAAAACCTCTTATCACTCTCTTATAAAGCGGAAAAAAGCATCAGAAGAACAAGCTGGGTGCCATGATTTAGGTAAAGAGAGTATGATTTAAGTGATTATCCCTGCCTCTTTTACTTGAGTAACCTGAAATTCTTTTTACATATTTTCAGGATTGAGACTTTGCGGTCTTACTGGTTGATAAAGAGTAGCTCTGTGATTTGAGCATAGGCTTGAAATCAGTATCATCATATTTTATATTCAGTTTGTCTTGTTACTTCTGTGGCTTTAGGGAAAAGGCTTATGAGATTTACTTCATGCTTCTGATACGCTCCTCTGCTAGGCCTAGGAGTGCCGAGGATGCTGAAGAGTGGTGTATTTTAGCTGGTCCGTTGAGTAGCTGGAACTACTGCTGATTGTACACAGTTTGTTTAGCATAAAGACAGGTGTCTGTAATATCAGATGAAGGAGTATGACCTCCTTTCTTAGAATAAAGCACACATGTATTAAAATCCCTTTGTCCAAAAGACTACAGAAATCTTAAAGTTTGTCACAGAATCATAGGATGGGAAGGGACCTCTGGAGATGAGGAGGAGGTACTTCCATACCACACTAATTTATACTTCCTAAGCAGTGAGAAGAATCTTTGTTCCTCAAGGTCCTAGCATCCAAGCAGGCAGACTGCATATAAGTGGCACTAGACTGAGTGGGGCGGGTATCCTGGGAGCACACAGAATTACTTTGTCTGTGAAAATGTGTGTAAGGGTACAAAAGTGTTTGGAATGCAGATAGCAAGCTTTCTTCCTTACCTGAAATAAGAGGAAGAAGGAAGATGTAGAAAGTGGTAAATGAATATGGATTAAGAAAGGATCCCATTTGATGCACAAAAGATAGTGTTTCCTCTGAGAAGCAATCAGAGGGCAGAAACACATAGGCACTGTGAACAGAAAGTTGCTGAGAGTCCTTCATTTTGTTTGTTGTATAACTGTTTACAGAGCCTGCAGATTGGCTGGTTGCTCTCTGCAATTATTCCTCTAAGCAAGGAGGAATCCTGCTTCTTTGAATTGGAGCAACTTCTTCATCACATCATGAAAAATTGAAAAGTGAAATAGGGCTGCCTCTCTCTGTAATTTTTTACTCCTTGCTTGCCAAAGCAATAATTGTGGCTCCTTGATCCAGCATATTGGAGGTTTACATTCTGTCACAATTAAAACTCTTTCTTAATCTTGGTTTGTATGTTTTTGTTGTTGTTCTCTTGATCTCCCCTTTCATTCCAGATCTACCAGTAGTTTGTGGTGATAATGTACCTCCCTTGATTTGTACAAACTCACATAGCACTGAAGATGCTGCTGGGACCTGCCTTCCTAGTAAACAGTCTATCAAACAGGAGAGTCAAGATGAGAAGATGCACAAGAAAGTAGTTTCTGGTAATGTTATGCCCCTGAATATAGTGGAGGAGGACTTTGACTCACCCACTGGCTTACAAGAGCCTGTATGTTCAGGAGAAATCAACAGAGTAGTTTATTCAGATGGAGACGAGTTATTTTCTTCTGGTAATCAAGATCCGTCAGAACTACAGAACCAAAAACATACGGAGAAAAATAAGCAGGAAAGCAATACTCAGATGAGGGGCATATTAGAGAGACTGAACATTATAGCGGAGAGACAGAGAGAAATGCAGGATACCTTGAAGAAGGTTCACTTGTGCTTACAGCAAAACAAAAGTGAGCCTTCTTAGTATACCAGAAGGAAGCTGATATACTTCAGCTAGAGCTGAAGTATCATGTCTATCAAGACATGATTCTATACCTTGAGCAACAGCAACAAAAAAAGTAAAATGTGTGCCTTTATCACCAAAAGGCTATCTAAAGGGAGGCAGAAGAGTGACTGAAGAAGTAAGAGGGTATGCTTCTATTTTATCTGTTTTTGTTGTTGTTTGTTTTGTTTTTATCTTGTTGTGGAATGCATTTTGTTTTCAGCCTGCCAGGTTCCAAAATCCTGTTTGTAAGCTGGTCCATCAGAGAGTGCAGCACTGTTTGTTAGTGTTTTACAGCCAGGATTAATTGTGTGTTTTCTTGAACTCTGAAAAAAAATAGAGTGCTACTTCTGTGTTCTAATTTTCTTCTAGGGTAGCATTTCTGATGAGAAAGCCTCAGCATGTAGGCATACAGATACATAGTGACTTGGGTTATGAAACACCTCCAGAGCTCCTGATCAACTATGAGAGTCCATGCAACCATGTATGCATAAGTAGTTTGGTACAGTTATGCACAGTTATGTTGACTTGTTCACCTTTTTAAAGAGCTGTAGAGACTCAGGTTGTTGTCCTTGGAGACATTTGTCTTGATTTCAGTTTGTCTATAATGTGTACTACTTTGCTGAAGTATTGCTTCAGCGTAAAGGGACTTGGCCTTGTAGTCTTTACAGTGTTTTCACTGCTCTACAGTTACCTCATTGCCTACATTGCTGGGTACAGTGCGCACTACGTTATAGAGCTTGGCTTGGTCTGCGGAGTACCATATGGATATTTCTGAGCACAACACTAGTAAAACATGCTGTCTCCAGTATGTAGAAGCATATTGACTACAGAATGTAGTAGCTGTCAGCATAGCCTGCCACAGCTCCTGAGTAATTCATTTTTTTTCTTGGAGCTCCAGGGAAGTCCTCTCCCTCCCTTTTATTTTCCAGTGCATCTATTCAAGGCAGTGGTACACATCATTGGCATTCTGCTGTGACGTTCAGATGTTGATATGGTCGTTTTGGAAAATCTGACATTAACAAATATGTTACTACTGCTTGGAATTGCCTGAGTATTAGTTTGCTCTCTGGCGATTTCAGTTCGCCTGGTTGAGTTACGAAGATGTTTGAGAGTTCATTATTGGAAGAAACTTAGAATGTGTTTTACTCTTGCAGGTTGTTTTCTGAGCTACAAAATCAGGCATAACATTTTGCGAAAATGACTGTATCTTAGTTTGATTATTTCTCTTAATAAGAGTGTAGTTGCACCTTATTCTAGAGTTGGGAGAGCTTCTGTTCTTTTTTGCATTGGCATATGGTGTTTGCTTCAGACATTTAAAATGGATGTTTTATGACTTAGAAGTTTTTGTCATAGATCATTCATGTATCATATAATAAAGCAGTTGTTCAAAATCTGCTCGTGTCTGTTACTCATTCAATAACAGAATGACCGGGACTGTTTTTCCACAGGCCTACAGTGGGAGCTTTACAGAAAGGCACAGGATGTGATGCGTCTGTCCATCCTTTGTGGTGAAGGATATAATTTAGGAAAGTATGAATACCATGTCAGGAATGACATTAAACACCTGAACTGACCGTATGCTTTGGATGCAGCATTTCTGTGTTCCCATTCAAAGTGCTTTCAAAACTAATGGGTGATCTTTCCTATCAGTGCCATTTCTCCCCCTAGTTCAGGAGCAAGTGTTTATACTCTGAGGTCTTATTTTCTCTGGCAGTTAAAAATGGACAAATACTGTGTGTTTCATTTCACTGAGCCTTTTTCTATTAGTTTAGATTTTATCAATATAAAAGTGTTTCACTATGAAAATTCAACTTCATTTTGAAACTTCATTCCACAAAAGATGGAACTGTGTATGAGTGTGTATATATGTATGTGTGTGTGTGTGTGTGTGTATATATATATATATATATATATATATATATAGTGGGTGTTATCTCTTGTAATGCGTTGCATAAATGCATGTTTACACCCACATACGTCTGCTAGTGAGTCTTGGGAGTTGCATTAATTGCATAACTCTCACAGAGATAAGAGAGAGAACAAAATCTATGTTCATTCATCTGTATTGATGTTATTTTTAATAAAGAAAAGTAATACTGTTTCTTGACAAAATAATTAACGATACCAAGATGCCTATGTTGAAAGAAAAACACACATACAAAGATGTAAGTAGTGGTTGTTTGGGTAGTGATTCAGGCATATCATGTGCTGAGGCATATGAGCTGAATATAAAGGCAGAGCAGCAAGTTGGGCTTTTCCAGGAGATCACTATCCCTAGGCTAGCCCGGGTGCTTGCACCAGGTTGTTCATGGCCTGCGTTAACCTGGCGATAGAGATATGCTCTGCTCTCTGTCCTCTGCACTGCCCTCTTTTTTTCCACCTTACAGTAGTGCATGTCTTTCTGCGTGGAGTGAATTTTCTACCCCTCTCCCCCTGTAGGGAGGGAGAACGTGGGGAGGATGTATTAACTTCCATTTTTTGACATAAAATGTGACTTCTCATTGCAAGGTCAATTCAGATGCCTTTGTTTGAGCCTCTTCATTTCTTCCTTATCCGCTAAAGTCCTTAATCACCCAAGTAATTTAAGGTAGCTTGGAAATTTTGCTATGTCGCTGTTCCTTTTTTCTACCCCCGATAATTATTCAATAATTTAGTGCCGTAAGCAAATTAGATCTGGTGATGTTTTGGACTTTTTAGAGACCTGAAAGAGACCCTTATGACATAAATATTCAAAATCAGAGTGAGATAGGGAAAACTGAACAACAGAAGTTTGGGAACATTACTGAATCAAGCAGGAATCTGTAAGAAATAACACCCTTTACTTCTTGCCGCTTGGCCTTTTCTTCCCTGTGTGCTCTACTTGTGTAGTACATGTTACTTTTGCACTGTAATCTTCTTTACCTTTTTTGCCTTTTCAGGAGTTCCCATGTTTTAGTTGGGTCTACGTCCCTGCAGCTGAAGAGCTTACACTGGTTGTAAAGGGTCTGTTAATATCATCTGTCAATCTAGAAAAATTGCTTCAGCTAATGTGGGTGCTGTTCAGAACATGGAGGATTTTTGTGAAATAGAAAAGAGAAAGAGTTTTAAGTGATTCTTAATTTTGCTCTCCTCTCCTGTCCGCCATGCTCTCAGGAGGTCTGAACCTACTACAGTTGCAATGGCAACTTGCAAAATGAGAAGTCAAAATGTAGCCAGGCGGTGTTATATCATTTGCAGTTTGATTTGCCATGCTATAAAGTGAGTACAGATTTTAGTGGAAGCATTGCTTTTATTTGACCTATTCGGGTCACAGATAAGAATATTTTTATTTCATATATTGAGACAAATGTTCTTTTGACACCTCCACACCTTCTTTTTAAAGGTATTAATCTTTATTTGAGAGGGAAAATATTTAATAATAGCAGCAGGTTTTCTAAAGTGCCTATTCTAGAAAAAGTGTCACCACTTATATGGCTAGTGCATTTTCACAGAATGATTAAGTTTGGAAGGGACCTTTGGAGATCATCCAGCACAACTCTCCTGCACCAGTAGAGTCATCTAGAGCATGCAGTCCAACATTGCGTCCAGGAGAGTTTTGAGTATCTCTAGAGAAAGAGACTCCACAACCTCTCTGGGCAATCAGTTCCAGTGCTGTGTTACCCTCACAGTCAGGAAGTTTTTCCTTAAATTCAAGTGGAACGTCTGTGCTGCAGTGTGCGGCCCTTGCTTCTGGTCCTATGGCTGCCGACCCCTGAAGAGTCTGGCCTCATCCTCTTGACACACTGTCCCCTAAAGTACTTATACAAATTGACGATATCCCTTCTCAGCCTTCTCCTCTTTAGGTTAACCAGATGCACATCACATCCTGGCACAAAATTTAACAAGCCCAGAATGCCTCTAAAAATCACGTTGCTACAAAAGCATTTCTCTCAGCTGCAGTTTTCTCTGTAGTTTCTCCCTATTTCATGGAGCAGTTCTCATGCCTGAAACTCATATACTTCCTGAGCTGGCTTAGAATTATTGGAAGATTTGCTGTGGAAGCACCCAGGTCTTAGCCATCCTTTGCTCTGTCTGGCTTCGTCCTTGTCCAGCCACACAGGACTGGCCTTGTTCAAGCAAGGACTATGAGGGAGGTTATACGTTTTTGCTGACAGCAGCAGGAAATCACAAGGCATCAACTTGCCTGTTCTTTTTTTTTTTTTTTTCTTTAAGAAATAATAATAAAAAAAGCTGAAGTACCAGCTTAGGAAATGTTATAAACGAAAACGGGCAAATCCTCCGAGCCAATTGATTCTGAGCCAATTGATTTGCCAAAATGTTTTATTGTAAGTAACAAGCAAGCAGTGCTGGGTGGCCAGGCACAGCACTGGGCAGCCGGGGAGTCTCCGCTCCACCAACGGCGGACGCCTGTAGCCCGTGAGAGGGCCTTTTATAGACTTTTGCCCAAAAGTCTCCTCCCAGTTTCCTTTTCGGGCTCTTGACGCATTACAGTGTTTCTGCGCATGTTTTCTGCTTCTGCGCATGCTCCCTCCTTGTTGCTAGGGGGTCTCCGATGCCTCCTGGGGGTCTTCCTCATGAAGGCTGCTCCTCTTCCTGATGAAGGCTGCTCCTCGTCCTCACTGACCTTTTCACCTCTCAGGGCTCTGCGCATGCGCCTTGTAGTTTCTTCATTCTTCCTATGGCAACAGCTTAACATACCCCTTACAGCCTATGGCAACAGCCAATAGGAACTTAACATATCCTTACAGCCTATGGCAACAACCAATAGAAACCTATATCACCTTGCCTTGCACATTACAACCTCTTTATCACAATATCTTTCTATTTTTGTGAATTACAACCCATTTATCACAATTCCCCGTTTTCTCTTTTTCTCAAATTTGTAATTCGCATCTGTTTCATTGTTCGACTCTGGATACAGCTGTTAGGCCAACATCCCTGGGAACGAGGGGGCCACCATTGTGCGATACCAGTATCATTTTATGCTTAATATACACTTGCAAGGTGTTTCCTTTACCTATTTCCTAAAAATTATGTTCCTCTTCTTTTAATACATCCACATCCTGTAACATAAGGCCAATTTCGGTGTTGTCCCAATTATTATTGAACACCCTGGGATAGGGAATACCTGGTATCAACAATGGTGTCACCACCCTTTCCCACCTATATTATACTTACAGCAGATAAAAGAACAATACAAACAATTGGGATCGCAACATAAATTATTTACAGCAGATAAAGGAACAATACAAACAACTGGGATTGTGACAAAAATTAGTAATCAGCCTGCCCTCGCAGAGTTAATTTGAGGGATCCACATTTTCCGACAGATCTCCACTCTCCTTGTTCCGGATTTTTCACACTTTTTACTCGAGTTGCGTGTGTCCACCCCTTTTCTGCAGTTCTTATTGAGGTTTCTGAGGGGAACAACAAAAGGTCCCTCCTAACGAGGGGTCAGTGGAGATTCTTTCCATACCTTAACATAACCAATGCCCTAGATATTTAACTTCCGATTCTACAAATTGTAATTTTGTCTTGGATACTTTTAGTCCCTTTTCTGCCAGGTGCTAGTAACTTCTGTATTACAAACTTCACTCCTCTCCTTCCCTCTAGTGGCAGTGGGTATTGCCTTGCTCGTGTTGGTATAGCTATTTTAATCGGGGGAATTTGTAATCTTCCTACATTCCCCCCGCTAGACTATACCCTCAGTATTATCCTACTTACACGCCCCCAAAAACATCCATCCTTCCCAGACCAAGAAAGTTACCTCTTGCTCCACATATGAAACAAGACAGAGAGAAGAAGATCATACACACAGCTTATATTTACACTAGTCAAATTCCTAAAGGGCTATTAAATTTAACTGTTATTGTCTCCCTTTGTTGCTTAGGTAAAAAAAGAAAACACGTTCCTTGTGGCTAGCCCCATTCCTAAGGGTTACTGAGTTACCAGGCTAGCTGGTCCTTCCCCAATGCAACATTTACTTGAAAGTCAGATGTGTGTCACCCATATGCAGTAGCTCACCAGGGCCATTTCCACCCTCCAAAATACCTTTCAATTTAACTCAGAGAGTGGTTAGGATTAATATTCCACACAAACTACCATTTATTTTTGTTTTACTTCCCTCTCTGGGAAACCCAAATCACATTTCCCATGTTGGATGAAATGAATAAACAATTTGCCTTATCATCATTATGATCCTTCCAAATTTCTTAAAGCAAACACCACAAACAAGATGTTCTGCATGACAGCAACCTGCAGTCGGTGGCGTGACCCAACCAATACAGTATCACAGCTTCCAGGCAGAACCATTCAAGCTAGTGAATGTCCAACTGGCTCAGCTCTTCTTCATGTCCTACATTTTAATCCTGAGCATATCACAATTCCTTCCTCTCACCAGGGTGAAATCAAATCACTTCAGATATGAGTTAATTCTGAGGCAGTAATATTAGTGACACTCTATCCAAATTGTTTTACAAAGCCCTCCTCCAAACTCCCCAAGTAGCACCCTCCAACCCCCTAAGAAGTTGGCTACTGTTTGAATAAGACACACAGAGTACCACCAAATGCCCAAACAACACAGTACAGAGTGCCACCCTCTAAGGGAGGGTTTGTGGGTTCAGACAGGGCCAAATAAACAGCAAGAGGCTATAAACCCAAGCCACTTAAACTACATATCTGATTCCTAAATACCTGCATCTGATTTATAACCATGCACAAGCAGGAATTCCCTTTGCTAGAGCTTAATGGCAAATACTACTGCATACTCGTGGGATTTTACATTAAAATAGCTTACGGTGTTCCTGACTAAGCATGATAGCCGCATCCTCTCTGCTGTACAGTTCTTTTTCTTGAAGTGAATTCCTATGGCCAACAACATAGTTAATAATTAAGTAATCTCAGCTTTTTGGATCACTGCCCAAACATGGCCAGTGTTCTTGCTGAGATAAAGTCACCGTTGACATAAGGAGATGATCTTAAAAACAATGCAGGACCCGTGTTTTTATACAAAGGATATTTTCTGACCTTTTCTGGTACATCGTAATTCTATAGTTTCTTT
The DNA here is from genome assembly GCA_032275445.1 of Crypturellus soui. NCBI lineage: Eukaryota > Metazoa > Chordata > Aves > Tinamiformes > Tinamidae > Crypturellus > Crypturellus soui. Next base: position 2,555,295 of record JAUBNY010000926.1, read on the forward strand.
AATCTTAAGGCCTTATGCTAGGTGTACTCATGCAGAATACCTGAGGTACTGCCACGTGACAGTAGAAAAGCAGGAGCTGGAGGACTTCTCCAAGTCTCTGCAATTGTCTCTGAGTAACCATATGTTATTTACCTGCATCTACTAAGGCTCCCTTGTTTACCCCTAAATCTCCTGCACATTAAACTCAAACGAGTAGAATAGATCTTAAGTGTAACTAGAAACTACTAGCAAAAGATTGACAATTCCCCCTCGTTCTCTAGGAAGGGGACTGGATAGACATCAGTAATTTAGGCCCCTTGGTTCTAAACAGGAATCCATCTTTCACATTAAGTCAACAGTCTGAGCGTTTTGTTTTTATGTGATGAATCCAGATAAGGATGGTTGAAAAGGTTGCCATTAAAACCCAGATTTTAGCTGGTCCAATTACAGGCCAAGCAAATCTTCCCAAATTAGACACCTCGTTTCTGAGCCTCATTTCTGACACCTCGTTTCCTCTGAGCCAATTGATTTGCCAGTATGCTTTATTGTAAATAGCAAGCAAGCAGCGCTGGGCGGCCGGAGAGCCTCTGCTTCACCAACGGCGCGCGCTTATAGCCCGCGGAAGTGCCTTTTTATTCCTTTCTTATCTCCGTTTCTCGAAAGTTCCTCCTTTTCTGCGCATGTCCTTCCCTGTTGCTAGGGGGTCTCCCGAGCCCTCTGGTGGTCTTTTTGGTTGAAGGCTCCTCTTCTTCCTCGGTAAACTTTTTACCTCTCTCTTAGCGAGCATGCGCCCTTCAAACTTCTTTGTTTCAACCAGTTCGCATAACCTTGAGCTCTCTATTACTACTTCAGCAGTTATTTATAGCAACATTCTGTCTTCTGCTATCTCACGGACTGCATTCTTGTATTGCAGCATCATGTCCTTTGCTACGTCACGGATTGCATCCTTGCTCACTACAGTCAGGAAGCCCGAACCCGCAGCGTTGCCCAGCTGAACCAGGAGCAGAGCAGGAAGAACTCCACTGTACACCCATCGCCTAATTAGAGATAAGCGCTTGGGAACCACGGGAGGAGGAAAGTCTCAAGAGCAGAGAGGCAGCCTGGACAAACTGCAGTGCACAAACAGAACCAGCAGGTTTCCGGAAAGGGTATAGTCACTCTACTAGAGTGTATTCGGGAGAAGGTACCTACTTTTCAAAGGAAGGCACATTCCAGCCAGAGGTGTGGGTAAAACTCCAAAAGCGCCTTAAGGAGGGGGTGGCAGATGGTTATAACAGCTGCAGGAAACCATGTGACCACCTGGTGGCTAATCATGCTCACCTTAAAAACGGCCTGGGTTGTTCAGGGAGATGAAAGCAATCAGCCGTGTGCAGCAGCACTGTCAGCACCACTGTATGGGGGGGGGGGTGGGGTGGCTGATCCTGTGTGCTACGAGCTGTTTGACCGTGGACCCGGAGAAAGAACCTGATTTGTATCCACCAGACCCACATAACGGGGTTACAAAAGGGGATCGAGGGTTGGATCGCCGGGAAATATTTAGGAGAGAGGCAGTTTGGCGGGAGGACTTAGAAATGTTAACGGCTATTCTGGTCGTGTATGCGTTGGCTATAGCCCTTGTGGCACATTTGAGTGCAAAAAAAAACCAAATCCTGCCTCGAAAAGGAGTGGGCAGGGAGGTGTTTTCGATGTGCAGAGAATGGCCATCTCAAGAAAAACTGCCCCAAAGGGCTGGGAGGCGGAGGCAAACCAGCTCCAGCTTACTTATGCCTGGCACTGAGCACAGGTGCAGGTGGCTTCTTCCGGAGCTGCCGCTGTTGCCGCCGCCATGGGCAAGAAGCAGGAGAATGAGAGCAAGGACAGTGCAAAAGATGATATTGATATCGATGTCCTAGCTGCTGAGATAGAAGGTGCAGGAGCTGCAAAGCAGCCAGAGCCTCAGAAATCTAAAGGCAAAAAGAAAAAAAAGACAAGAAAAAACGGGATTTTGATAAGGATGACATCCTGAAAGAGCTGGAGGAGCTATCCTTAGAGACACAAGGAGGGAAAGCTGACAACCTTCTACAGGAAAGGTGAACAATGTGAGGGAAGCTAAAAATGAGAATGAGGAGATCAGCTTATCAAAACAAGAAAAAGCAGGAGAGGAAAGAGTAAAAAGACCGGTGTTGAAAATGACTGTGACAGGAAGGAGAAGAAAAAGATAGAAAATCTAAAACAAACAAAACAAACAAACAAACAGAAAAACAGAAAGTCAGACAATAAATGCTTTCTGGCAGTGATGATGATCATCATGAGATGCTGCTTAGGAAAAATAATGGGAAAACTCAGAAGTCAAATAAAAAGCAGGACATATCAAAAGATGATGAGACTAACCTTAGAAAAACTAAAGAGCGAGTCAGGCCAGGGTCTTCGGGGTGGAGTCGTGATGAATCAGATGAGGTTTCCCAGCCTAGAAAAGGACAAAAGAAAACTCAAGAAGGCTGCCATCTCCTGGAAAACATAAGCGGACAAACAGTGGCAAACTGAGGTTCAAGTCGAAGTATCAGGCTGCACACACATGGTGGAGTTGGTAGCTGCAATCATGACTTTTCAAAAATTCGCAACTGTAAATCTTAATGTTGTAATGGATTCGTTATATATTCAAGGCCTGGTGAAACGCTTGGAGGGAGCGAGGCTTCGAGAGGTTGCCAGTGCTGATGGCCCAGTTGCGAAATGTACGGACTTTATTAAATCACGGAGCTAATCCCTACTTTATTATTCACGTGTGGTCACATACTGGGGAGAAAAGTCGGAATGTGGTTGAGGTTGACCACTGGTGGAGGTGTTTTGCGGTCATGGGTGTTCCAAAAATGATAAAAACTGACAATGGGCCTGCGTATGTTGCTATGCGAACCCAGGACTTCCTTAAACAATGGAAGTTCAACATATCTTTGACATTCCTCATTCTCCTACTGTGTAGGCAATTACTGAGCGCGTGCACCAGGCCCTAAAAAATATGTTAATTAGACAAAAAGGAGGATCTCAGGGAGATGGCCCCCAAGAAAGATTGGATAAAGCTTTATATGTACTTAATTTTTTAAATCGTAACATAGCGGGTGAGAGCCAACACTATGACTCAACACTATGACTGGCCAACAGTCATAAAATTTACATCTAAGATACCAGGTTACCATAAAAGTAACCATAAAAGATCTAGTTCCCCAGACTCCACTGGCCCCTCCCCGTACCAATCCTACCACTCAGACAGGTCCCTGGAGGAAGCAGGAGTGCATACATGTATGTATCCTTCTGAAACACGGATCTGTATAATTGGAAGCAGCAGAACCTTCCCTTCTCGCAAGACCCTGGGAGCATGATATCCCTTCTCAAATTTATGTAAAGTTACCAGCCAGCATGGGATGATTGTCAGCAGCTCCTCCATGCATTATTTACATTAGAAGAAAGGGAGAGAATTTTAAGGGGAGCTAGCGAATCAATACCTGGAATAGAGGATTTGACCGAGCATGTTCGTAGAAACATTCAAGAAGAACATGTGCCCCTCCAGCGACCGGAGTGGGATTGTCACGCAGTGGACGGACGAGGGTCCACTGAATTGTACCGCCAATATCTGCTACAAGGGCTTCAAAGGGTGGCACAAAAACCTACAGGCTTGTCAAAAGTAGCAGAAATTAAACAATGTCCCTCTGAATCTCCAACTGCGTTCCTGGGATGCTTATTGGAGACATATAGAATTTACACCCCTACTGATGCAGAGGAGCCTGCAAACCAAAAAACTATCAATTTGGCCTTTGTATAGCAATCAACCCCGGATATCAGGAGAAAGATACAGAAACAGGACGGATTCGCAGGAAAAACCAGGACCGAGTTGGTAGAGATTGCCCAAAAGTTGTTTGGCAGTTGAGATTCATCCAAGGATGTCCTAGCGAAAAAGATCACAAAGGCCACTGTAAGAGGTCCACCAGCGGCCGGCTAATAAAGCTTGCTTTTAAACCACCAGGTTGAGCGTGGACTAACAGACATTGGGATTGCCAGGCCAAGATTTTCCCTTTGCTTGTTTTACGTATACCAAGTTGTTCTCGCTTCTAATAAACTTTTGTTTATGAAATGCTTTTCAGAACATAGACTTGAATTTGTGAACATAGACTTGAATTTGTGCAGTCTGATGTCTGCACTGCTTGTCTGTTCATTTGAGATTTTAATCCTTCTTTTTTAATAGTATTTTTTGATTTGTCCATGCTCTTAATTTAGCATGGTGAATGGAACACTTATTGAACAATTTCTGCTTCTTCACAGCAAGGGGTTGTCATTCTGACAGATATCATGAAGACTTTTAGAGGTCACAGCAAGCATTTAACAGATGTTGTTAAACAAAACCTCACAAACTAGGTGAAAAAGGTGTAAGGAAGAACACCTTTCTGACAGTTGCGGGGAAGAGATGCATATAACAGATAAGAGAAACATGAGAAATATGTTTATATATGTATATATATGTTTGTATATATACATATATCATTTATACATGTATAACATGGATATAAGAATAAAAATGAAAATTTTTCATGGAGTGAAAACCTGTCAATACCCATATGAATAGTCAAGAAAGGCACACCAGATTCTCTGAAAAAAAAGAGCTGTGTAATCTCAGGATCGACAAACAGGTTTTATCACCAGACACTGAATGCAAAGTTAAAGGTCTTTTAACTTTTACCTTTTTAAAAGTTTGTGTTACAATTTGGAGCTCAGTTGTTTACTGAGTTCTTGATGTTCACCAGTACAGTGGAAAATTAATACAAAATCTATGATATACTAAATACTATCAGTGCATTAAACAGGTCTCCTTTGCAGAACAGGTGCTTGATGAAGTCCTAACATCAGTGATTAGACATGCAAAAAATGAACTCTCTCACAACTCCTAGGAATATTACTCTTAATTAGAATCATAAGAATATTACTTTTAGTTAGAATCAAGAAAGCCTGAAAAGGCATGGTCAAGGTGAATTTTCATTCTCAGCAGTTCCCAAAAATCTTAAAAATTAGTCTTGTGGACCTGTCACACTCATGCCTTGCCTCTTCCTAACAATATTTACAGTTTCTGAAGGCTGCAAGAGAGCAAAGGACTCTAAATAACTGATAAAGAAATCCTTGGAGCAAGGGGAACAAATAAAGTTGCCCAACTATGTGGAAAACATCATTTTTTAAATTTGCTTCCTGGCTTTCTAGCAGTAGTGCTTTCAGGAAGATATTTTTGAGTTTTCTTCTAGAAAGATTGCAACACAATACTCTGTTTATCTCTTCCAAACTTTATAGAAAAAAAAAATTACTTGCTGATTTTCCTTTAGCTGGCATCCAGAAATAAAGTCAGAGAACAAAGTCACTGGACATAATACCAAAGCCTGTGGTGAACATTTTGTACTTACTAAATAAGATGAGGGAGTACCCCATGGCATCTGGGTAAAGACTAAAGTGAGGATATGATTTCTCCTTTAAAAGACATTACATTTCAAATATTGGTAGTCCAGATCAGATCTGAATCATGAGACAAATTCAGTCTTTGAAAAGTTCTCTGCTGTAACATTGTTATTTGAAAACTGTGACACTTGGAGCTTTAAAAATCGGGATATAATTTGTGCTACAGAACTGTGCTACATAGTAATTTAATTTTCACTTACACTTTCAGCCCTCTACAGCTTTTCTTGTGAATATGTTGAATATCATTTTCCATAATTTCTGTTTTCAACAGCTTTTATTCAGGAGAAGCTCTCCCTATACCTAATCATCTTTACATATTAAAATAACCAATTCCTATTATTTTTATATTTTCATACTGTTCACGGTAGGTTTTGGCTATGCCACCATGCTAGTGGGTCAGTTCAGGTTAAAAGCTCAATGGTTGTTTAGATCCTCAGGGCAGTTCTGCGGCTCACATGAACCTGTGAAGAGGTATTGAACATGAACATGAAGAGGTATTTTTTTCATGATCATGAAGAGGTATTTTGCATTTTGTTCATGCTTCCTACTCTACTGGAGGCTGCTATCAGTCTGAGACCACTGCCAAGCTTCCTGACTACTACTGTCTTATTTTTCCCCCATATGTCTCTTTGTCCTCCATTTCAAGATCTTGTTATCGTTTCTCACCAGTTACCACATGTGACTGTCAAACTTGGTATAGGAAGTGCTTCAGTGCTTAAAAACAAGAAGAGGATGGTGTCTGTTTGTGCTTTTAATCCAAACTGTACTGTAGCAGGACACTGGACAGGAACTTAATGTATGCTGCACAAACAAGCACTGTCTTTTTCTCTGTGTCTCCACTTCATCTTTCTCTGTAAAACCTTATTCTAATACTACTAAAGCTGTGTTTCCTCCAAAGGAAAAAACTTTCAAAAGTCTTCCTGCATCATATGCACAGACCATATGTGAGCCCTATCAAGTCCATTTCATTGGAAGGACAGACTGCTTGCCT
>JAUBNY010000926.1:2561830-2589882 GCA_032275445.1 Crypturellus soui
GTCTTCCTGCATCATATGCACAGACCATATGTGAGCCCTATCAAGTCCATTTCATTGGAAGGACAGACTGCTTGCCTCTACTATATTTTCAAAGCAACTGCGTCAACCTCTGTGTTTTTCTCAAATGCTAGGAATTACATTTGTGTTTTATCAAAATAAGACTGTGTGTTTATTTCTGGTTAAGTACTTTGAAAGTATACATGTGTTAAACTTTGATTACTCTTTGTGCCTGTCCACTTGAGCAACTATTTATGGAGTTGTACAACTTAATGATTTTTAATAAAGCAGCTCTGTTCAGAACTTTACAGCTCTTCTTTTGAAGAAGCATTGAAAAGAATGCTTCTTTTGCACTTCAGAAGGACAGTTTTTTTCTACCATTAGCAAGAAGTTGTTTAGTTAATGGATTGCTGTGTAAGATCTCTTCTAAAAGGAAATGAAGTTTTTTTTTTTTTCTGTTTAAAGACATTTTATTTACTCTATTTATTTCCTTCTGCTAGTGGTAAATGCTGGGAGGAATCAGCTCTGTGGAAATCAGCAACAGGCTGAGAAACATTGAATGTTTTCTAACCTTTTGGTTTCCAAAAAGGCCCAGGAGAGATTGAGTGTTCCCCCTAGCATCTTCTTGGCATTCTTGTGATTGCTAGTCTGAAATATTTCTTTCTGAAAATGAGGAGTCATCAGAAAGTCAAAAGTGTTTTGTTTTGCTTTGTTTTCTCTCTGAAATGGTTTAATGACTTCTGCTGTTGTCAGTTTTTCCTGGTTTTGCCAAGCCCTATTTCACCTCTATTTGGAGGAATAAAAATTTATGTGGAGCACTACACAAATTTAATACACTGTCTTCTTAGACAAAAGCTCTGACCAAACCACTGAGATCATGCTGATTAATAGGAATGGTCCTATGAACTTGGAAAACAAAGGAGCATTAGTTCCTTTGCTAACATTGCCACAATAAGCATTACCACAAATGTTTATTGTGGTAAGCACCTGAAAGTGGAAGCCAAACTGGCTGCAGTACAAACACATACTGCAAAATGAGTGAGAACTCAGGCATAGAAATTGGGGTTGATGATAGATGAACCAGTGTGAAACAGAACGTGCTGAATGATGGATAAATACATTCTGTGTTTGTACAAGAAGTTTATACTCCACTTAGCATCACAACATTAAGTAACTATAGTGTTACTTAATCCCTGAAGTGTTATCAACTCTCTCAAATGTTCTGATATTTGAAAGACAAAGTTTTAAACTACAGCTTTAAAACATTTTAGAACAACTTTTGGAAGTATTTATATGCTCTAAGCTTTAGCTTATACATTTACTAAATGGTCTAACAAAGCTGTTTTAATAAAAATACTACTATATCTCTACATAGGCCTTGTTTCACTTATATTCTTAGATTTACTGTATCCAGCCACACAGCTGATCTGTTGCCTTACTTGAGATGTTGCCTTACATGAGATGAGTTTCATCTCATGAAGATGTATAAAACCACAGATTTTTCTCTAACTTTCTATGTAAAAGTGTGAGTTTTGACCTCTAAATAACAATAGCATGCTGGAGTCCATTTGACCGTATTGTGTTTGCAGTACCTTAAGATACAGAAATGAGGATCTCTCTTCATATATTCAGTTCTAGTGAGACTTACTATAAAGTAAATGTGACACAAAATCAGAAGGTTAGTGACATATATATATATATATATTCTTTGTGAGAAGAATATATAATCCCTGTGATTACAGGGACAAAAATGCTGTGATTTTTAAAATACATGACTTGAGTGCTGTTGTAATTTATATGTATATTAGCCATGTTTGAAACCCAAGCTTTTTGGAGGGGTTTCATTTTTAATAGATGTATGGAGCTTCTAAAATCCAAGGTTTTTCATTCCATTTTAGTAGATCAGAGCTTTTGGAATGGACACTATAGTCAAGGAATAAGGTATTTACAAGCAATGTCTTCCAGTTGTGATAGAGTCTGGAAAAAAATACAAATGTGGTTATTAAATAAGTTAGAAAGGTAAGTTATACGCAGGGCTGGACACATATAAGAAGACTTAAAAATGTAGATCGCTGTCTGACAGGACACAGGAGGTGATGATATACAGAGATCTTTTAACAGAACTATGCACAGTGCATCTTTGTCCCAGATGCCAAGTCAGGGGAACAATTCAGGAAAATTTAGGCATCCTTGTACTTAACTGTGAGAGTCCACACTTTTTTTTTTGATTATGTATATAGTTTCAGTTGATCTGCATACTGTTTCACAACACAACAAATCTAGTTCTTTGGCACGCTCAGAGAACTGCATTTCTCTTTCTTTTATCCATCTTCTTGTTTCTTAAAGATATTTTACATTTCACCTTTTATTTCATCAGAAAGAAAACTTAAAAGCAGCTTACATGTGTATATATATTGGTATATCATTTCTAACAATAAAAACTAAAAAGAAAGTCTAACAATAAAGTCAGAGCTGTGACTTCAAAGGGAATAGGAATAAATCAATGAATATGTGGTCCAATATCCTAACAAATAAAAGCTCTACTATTATTTCGTAAATAGGCTTGGGCTGATTAGATATAGGAATCTTGGCAAAGTGACAGTTTTTGTTTACCTTTTTGCATCACCATAAAACAAATATTCATTACTTTCTAATCATTAGATTCATGGTAACTCAGAATTTTCTGTTTATAATTACCAGTAGAGTATTTCTGTGTAATGAGTCAGTGCATGTAGGCACTGGTCTTTCAAAAGCAAAATAAAGGAGAAAAAATTACCTGAAATTCCTGATTTGACAAGCAGAATTCAATATATAATTATGTATGTTTATATGTAATTAACATATGCATTTGTCCAAAAAAATTTTCTGGGAAAGCTTGCTTCTAACCTTTCCAGACTTTCATGTGATAATTTCTCACCCTGGATAATGTTCTTCTCTGTTTTTTTCTGCATGCTGTTAGCATTTGTTTTTGTTGTTGTAAGCATTTTGTTTTTGTTTTCCATGCAACTGCTCTCTCCCGAGCATTATCAACCCAGATCTTTCTGTATGTCAGCCTTTACTATAGGCAGCAAATAGTAGTGAACTCAGCAGGTGTTTAAAATGCTCATTTAGTTGTTATTAGAATTATCACAAATAGCAGAGCAAATATGTTTATGTGCAAAACCCCATAGGTCCCTATAAGCCCATCTACTTAATCAAGCCTTGGTGGTTAGCTGAGGTCTCAAACACAAGTAAGTTTTACAGTTATATGCATTATTCTGACTAATATGTAGAATGAACATCACATAGGAAAGCGCAAGATCCCTGCTCAGGTTCTCCGCAAGAAAAGGCAGGCCTTTCTCACATTTTACTCATTATGCTACATATTTTCTTAGTGAGTAGTGTTGGGATCTAAGAACAGACCTCTGTGATAGCTGGGCCATCGGGTTTCACAAGTAGCTAGAACCTCAAGGCAGGCTCAGGAAGTCCACACAGTGCACACAAGTAGCCTGACCTAGTACAGCACTCAGAATGCCTACAGATCTCACCTCCGCCCATCCTGTGGCAGATGATTTTAGGGTCCTTCTGGGAAGAACTATGTTTGAGATGACATTGTCATGTGACAGGAAAGACAGCAGATGCTGGACTTGACACAATGATGCATCTATAAATATGGCATAGCTGATGTTTTCCCTTCTGTAGAGCCTGGGGTGCTCTAGATCAGTCTCTGATCTAAGCAAGCAAATAGCAGGAATGCCCAGCTAATTTAAAGCACAGCACAGGGAATCTGTAAGGAAAATTCTGCCACTGCACTCACACTGGTGACCTTCTGTCAGCAGCTGTCATTCAGATCAGAAGGAACTGGAGATATTCAGCAATGCTGGAAAGAGCTGGTGACTGCAGAACACAGAGGTTTCCATGGACTGCTTTTGAGAAAGCAAAATTAAGAAGGAAACAGTACAAGGAGGCAAGGAAAGGAGAAGATAGAAAGGGAGGTATTTTTACTTTTTAACTTGGTTTGTTCCTGATGGTTCTGTTAAAAACATTCTTTCTCTCTGAAGGTGGAAACCTTAGTGAAATTTCCTCTCACTTTTTTTTTCTTTGAGGGTTACATCAGAGGCACATGTGTCAGTGTGTGCCACTCTCGTTTATGAAGAACATCCTCAGCCTCTTCAAAAGCTGGCATAGTCTCTTGAAGATGTCTGCCTGTCTGTAGCACTTCTTTTTCTGCAAGTATCTAGCTCCTCAGGAACAAGGATTAGTTTCATTTTCACAGATTAAAGGACCTCCTCTTGGCTATAAAAACAATGTAATTTATCTTGTTTCGTATTACTTATTCCCAAAACAGTTTTATCTCATTGTAACTGTTTTTATGTGATTCAAATGAAATGTCTTCAAACAATGTGGGAAAGACTCAGTGAGGGCACTTCAGTATGATGTAACATAGCAATTGCTCTATATTTAATATGAATGAATATGAGCACAGAGAGAAAAAAATCATAGAAGAGTGCTGAATGAGGAAAAACTGGCAGAAAGAGACAGAATAGAACCTGTAACAATGAAAAGAACAGGTCTGTCAGAACTTGCAAGCAATTTCAGTAGAATTACTCTAACAGATTTAATCACTGTCTCCTGAGATTAAAAGAAGACTCAGCTGCATGCACATAAGACACCAGTACCACTAGACACACTGAAACAATGTTTGCTAGACTGTATATATTTTAGGAAGATGATCACACAGGATCATACTGAAAATAAAGAATTGTGAACATCTGAGAAGAGGCACCATGCTTTGTTCCTGTCCCTAATCCCTGTCCCTAATCCCTGTCCCTAATCCAGAGCCTTTTGTATACCACAGGACACTCTGGTGGAGTGGTTACACTATGTTATGTACAGATTAAGGTAAATAGGGAAAATAAATTACATCGTCTTGATTTGCTGAGCTACCAAAAGCGGGTATTTTTCAAATCAGGAATTTCTCTGCATTCATGCCTTTAGATATATTAATTACAAAACACTTTTTTCATAGTCTCAGTTACAAATCACAGCAAAACTATTTCTACATTTAAGTACTTGATAGTATTCTCAGTGTCTCAGTGTGCTGTAACAGCAATCAGAAGTCCACTTTCAAGGTGTGGCAACCCAAGGACACAAAGGATTAATGTTTCAAAGATCTGTGGAGGAGTAGAGGATGAAATGTGGAGAAGGGAGCCATGTGCCAGGCAGCACTTCTTCTACCTATGAAAACATTAACCACAAGGAGAGAACATTCGGGTCTGATAGAGAGTTGCCTAGTGATCCAATCTGCATGAAATTGAGGGAAGGGGGCAAGGCCCCTTAGAACAGCTATAAGATCCACTGGCTCTTTTTGAAAATGTTCCAAGAACTAGGACTGTGCATGCTACTTGTTTTACTTACAAGTTTTGCATACACGATGGGCAATAGGGGTAAGACTATCTATAAAAGGGTGAAGCCAGGTAGTGTCCCCCACCTTGCCTTGGCATGACCCTGGATGATGGATTGGCAGGGCTGATCTCTCTCTCTGTTTCTTTCTATTTCTTTGTCCCCCATTGACACTCACTATCTTGCTTGATGCCACTCCTTGTAGAATCAACTAAATCGTATCAATTTGAATCAATCAATAAATGGGCTTGAGCTGGTTTCAGCCAACTTTTACTTTTCGGTCTGAATACTGAATAGTTCCCAGCCTGAGCGGGACATTACACAGAGCAATGTCGTTCTCCCAGTCCCCTTTCTTCCATAGTCCAACCCAAGAATCTTGCATTTTCAAGCACTTAGAGAATGCTAAAAAATAATTTAAAATGCACACATATTTTGTCCATATAGGTTTTCACAATTTTCTAATTCATTGTCATGTCTAGCATACCATATCATATCACATCACATCCTATCATATCATATCATATCATATCATATCATATCATATCTATCTTTCTGTCATTTGTTTCATAAATAGTTATGAAGCTAATCTTGCCTTGGATTGAATTGATTATTTCCATATAATTATTCAGTTATTCAATTCTATGCACATGAAAACTATTACTGAAAATTTACTATACACAGTAATGCCTAAAGACCACATATTGATAGCACACATCTGAACATGTTTATCAATCTATGTACATGAATCTTGGCCTAAATGGGTTTCTATGCTCTTCTTTCATATTTTGTTTACAATTTACAAATATAAGGCATATCATCAGCAGCTTAAATACCACCAACATTGCCTATCCAGTTCACCAGTTGAGTATCACAGACAGCAAGTTAAAAGTTAAACTTTTAGATAAATAAGGAAGGGCTTTTACAAACTGTTTAAGATGAGATATACCAATGACAAGGCAGCAATGCAGAGCATGCTTGTTGGAAAGAGAAGAAACTGACAAATATGGCTGGAATTATTGACAAAGAAGTAGGGGCTAATGTGGAGTAAAATGAAAGATCTCAGTCATTAATTGACTCAGATGAATTAAGAACTAGGCCATGTATTTTTATCATTGTTGAAATTTTTCTTACTGTAAAATATTTATTGTTAGGTTGAATTCAGACATGATATCTATGTAGTTTCACTGAGACTTCCTCCATTTCACTAACTGCTATACCAATAGAAGACATGCCAGTCAACCAGAAGAGCAGCCTTTTGACAGAAGTTCAACAATCACAGTAACAACAAAACACTAAGGTCCATCTATTTAAAAGCTAACTATTTGATCAAACACCTTGCTCGTTGACATTACTCGGAAGAAAACAAGTCTGTAAGAGCAAATCCTACTTGTAGTAACATGCCAACATGATGTCACTTATTCAGTGCAACTGGACTGTAAAACAGGAAAATCAAGTTATTCTAATAAAAATATTAGAATGAGAAAATGCCCAAGCCAATATCAGTAGCCACATATCTGCACCATTGGTATAAGCATGTATGTCTAAGAGGAATTAAGGCATATGTAAAAATAGACAAAAGCAGATAAAAATGCATGCTTCCCATTATGCTGAGCAATGGCTTTCAGGATTTGGTTCTGTTTATTGGAAGTTGGATAGATTTAAGCTGCTTTGGAGAAAAAGTGCATAGGACAGAAAAAGAAAACTGGACAAAAAATCAGTTCATATAAGGAGCTTTCTGTAACCATTCAGGTCAAATTCTGGTTCAACAGTAGTATGGAGAAGCTTGCACTGCTGGTGCACCTGCTTCAGCCAGCTAGACCACCAGATATGTACGTTCCCAAATACAGTATTTTTCACTATCTGAATTCACATAACTTTGTTGTTTTGGAAGATTTAAAGTGTAAGCACTTCATGAAAAAAATAGTAGATGTAGATAATGGTCAAAGGCAGAGAGGGACATGGCTTTCAAAAACAGCAAACAAAGATCCAATCCTAGCACAGAAGGTCTGACTAGATACCCAGTTTTAGTCCTCCCCTGAAATGAAATATTTATTTTTGTAACCAATCCATTCACTGGGGCACTGTTCACAAGGATGTGGCAGACGACAAGAATTACAACATGCCATCATCTTTACTAATTGGTTAGAGAATGACTTTTCTGTGAAGCATCATATTCACTTAGAGAATATGGTACCTTTATGGTTCATCCTGCTGGGGTGTGATCCAGACCTTGCTCACCCTTAGCACATTTACCCACTACTGAATCTTGCTGATGGCTAATACAGAAGTGAAAATAACTGTCCTTTATGTGAGCAGAAGAGCTTGTGGGAAATGAATTATGTCCCAGATTTGTTAGCCTGCTTGGCAGCCCACCTATGAGCATTGCCCTCATCCTTCCAATAAAGTGTGACTGCATGTTTTTAATCAAAAGTCTGGCAAACATGATGAAAATGGGCAAGAACAAATGTTGCTGCCTTGCTTCATTCACTCCTAAGTGTATACAAACTTTTCTGCTACACCTGCTGCTACTGCTGCTACATTTCGTGCAGAGATTCAAGGATTCCCTGCACTGACAGGATGAGTCATACAGAAATGGATCCAGTGGCTTGGGTTACCTCAGATAACACCTGGCAGCACAGTTTTTGCTTCTGTAGGTGAGTTTCGTGTGGGATAGCAGAAGCACATCCGGCCTTCTTTGTGCCAGACACAGTTAGGGCTGACTTTTCTTTTTTTTTCTGTAAAAATACAGGATGCAACACAAGCCAATTTTTAAAAACAAATAGGCAGAACGCCTCATATCATTTGTGAGAAAGACAAGCTATTACACAGTTGTCTTCCAGTATGGTGACAGAGATGCCATCTGCCCACAAGACTGGACTTAGGAGCAGTTGGAGTCTTTGCCTTTGAGAAGTGCTTCTAATTTAATGTGTTGTCTGGTATAATCAGAGAGGATACCAGTGGATGAGGTAGGAGAGGCATGTACCTCCATGTGGGTCACCAGGCAGGATATTGCTCTTTTGACAACAATACGGATGCAACCAAAAGAAAGGAAGAGGAAAAAAAAAGGAAGTTAAAGACATTTACATCTGAATCATATGTGTGATAAACAGGAATGCAATCCGTGAAAAAGCGGTTTGTGCTAATGAGCAAATGTGAGGGAGTACAAAAAGTTCTGTAAACAAAACTGCTGGAAATGAAAACAACGGGACTCCAAAAGCGCATGCTCATTAACTTTAAAGAAGGGAAAAGTTCACTGAAGGGAAAAGTTCATTGAAGAAGAAGAAGAGCCTTCATCCAGGAGAGCACCAGGGGGGCTTAAAAGACCCCCTAGCAAAAAGGAAGGACACGCGCAGAAAAGGAAGAACCTTCGGGAAGGACATGCACAGAAAAGAAGGAACTTTCGAGAAACGGAGATAAGAAAGGGATAAAAAAGGTGCTTCCACGGGCTATAGGCGCACCGTTGGTAGAGCAGAGACTCCCCAGCCGCCCAGCGCTGCTTGCTTGCTGTTTACAATAAAGCATACTGGCAAATCCATTGGCTCAGAGGATTTGTTTTCACTTAATAAAATGCTAGGAGACCATGTTTTCTAGTTTCCAAGCTTTTGGTTCTTGATTAAGAAAGTAATTTTCAAAGGAAGATTTAGTTTCTACAAAGTTAGCAGAAAAAAAAAGTATGTTTTCAATTCAGCTCCCGGAGGATTTCCTCATAAACTTCTCTTCAGTCTGCCTGAGTACTGATTATTAGATTAGCATATATAGTATATATTACTGGATTATACATTATTAGATTAGCATATATAGTAACAAATTCTTGTTGAGGCTTTATCTAGAACGTTTTAGTACCTATTGGTGTTAGTAGGGTGGTTTTCGACTCAGAACTCAGAACAAAACTTCTCTTGCTTTTTTCTATTGTGAAACTCTTCTTTCCTATTTGACAGTGATTTGCTCTGGGAATTCACACTGGTGTTACATTGCTATTGCACTGTACTTCACTGCAGTAATTATGCTCATCACTGTGATCTTCTTAAATGTGAAATGTCATCATCTCTGAGGTGGATGGTGCAGTCCATCTGACCTGCAGGGTAAAGCATTTTTATCTCTATCTGTTTAATCCATTTCTGGTATTAGTTTCTTTGTATCCGCTCTATGTTGTTCCACCTGAAAGTTAACACTAATGTTGAGGATTTTTTAAGTACACTGTGATCATTGTTTGATAGTGTCTCTTACAGTAAAGACACTTTGAACTACATCCTGAGTTGTTTGTAGTTTGTAGTTTGAACTACGTATGAGTTTTTTCCACCTACTGTATTTCATGACAATTTGCAAGAAACAGTCATGAGGGTAGCTGAAATTTCAGTCTTGACTTCATGTTCCAATATGACATTTACCCACTCAACATAGAAATAATTGATGAATCCTGTTTTAAAGTTATATCAAAGAAGGAAAGATTGCATGTTCTTGTTACTGAAGCTACCTTGGATATTTGATGAAATTAATGATGTTTGTTAGCCTAACTGTAATCTCACTTTCTGTTGGGTACCAAGGATTACTTTATAGAACTCAGATTTCTGTCTCTATTAGTATTTTTGCTAGGTTGATCTTTCTCTTTACTTGAAACCCGTTTACTACAATTCTTCTTAACAAACTAGAAACTCAAACTTTTTCAAAAAAAACATTCACTGTATTAATTCTTGACATACAAGAACTGCAAAATCTAAAGGTCTTTCAGTTAATTTTTGAATAATTATTGCTGTGTTAAGGCACAGCTCCTGTTGCCTTCCAGTGGCTGAGATTTCTGTATACTTAAGACCCTTACTGTATTTGGAAAGAAGCTGAAAGTTCCTGGTTCAGCACGAGAGCTGACTACACACAGTGAAGTTTTTTTTTTCCTGAGAATTCCTGTAGCTATTCTGTTTTTGTTTACTTCATTGCTAATGTGAGATAAGAAGTGAGTTAATGTAAATAAAGGCGCCTTTGAGCTGTAGGAGCACTTAAGACTATTTGATACAAATTTTTGGTACAGTGATTAGAAGTTTTTCAGCTCTTTTTTTTTTTTTATCTTATTCCTGTCTGTCTGTGGGTTGGTAGTACCCAGTTGTTCCCCTTGACTGTAAAGCAGAAAGCCTCACTTTGCTTTGGATTGAATAGGTGTCTATGTTACAGAATAAGTCCACTGCATTCTGTTTCTTTGCTTGTCAAAAAAAGGAAGAATATGTAAAAAAAATCTCTGATCTTTGGGAGAAGAGTCTGAATAGCAAGTGATCCTATGATTACTTGGGGCAAAAGAGAGTTTCTAGGGACTATAACGTTGGCTTCTTGCTGAAAACATTATATAGGTTCATTCACAACATTATGTAAACACACAACTTACTTGAAAAATGTTTTTTAAATAAGGGTGCTTTTTTTTCCTAAGTACAGTTTTAAATGAGCATTGTATTAGTCCCCATGAAACCTAAGATTATAAACTGATCTCTAGAGCATTCTCATATAGTTCCTTTTGCAGTGTGTGACTGTGTTGTCCCAAAAGTGGGTCCCTAATCCAGTGTGCAGAAAGCCAGTAGACACACAGAGTCAAGATACTCTTTTTCTTTCATGTTTGCAGAGATGGGTGCTAGGTAAATCAACAAAGGTAGCACACCTTCTCCTAGTCCTGCGCTGTATTTGTTCACAGGGTTTCTGGAAATACTTTATATAAATCTTTTCATTGGTTACTTTCTGTTTGCATCTCATATCAGTTTTGCGCTTATGCTATAATGCCTTGGCTAATTATCATAGAAAGTAGGGCAGGGGGAATAACCTTATTATATTATTATCATCTCGTTTTTCAGTTATGGGAGTGAAAATCAATACATCTATAAGTTTTAATGAGCTATAGGCCATCCTAAGTTGAATGCCATATTTGTTTTATAGAGTCTTTTTAATGAATCTTTGTAGGGTTGTGCTTTCCTTATCATTCCACTTGAAATAGTTATTCTCTGCTTTATTGATTTACAACATTCTTTCTTCGTATCTTCTTTTCTTAGTTCTTGACTCTGATTAGTTAATCAGAGTCTTTACAGAGTTCCCATAGTTTCGTTCCAACAACTGTGCATCAAAAGTAGTTTCACACACTTGAGCTCACAGTAGGCAGTTGCATATGTCATAAAAAATCTATCTGTACTAATTTAGTTGAGAGAGAGGCTTCACACACATGTACACACACCAGCAGAATGGTAGAGAATCATAGCCAGGGAGACCACATCTCATGTGACATCCTCATAAAATATGCTCATGTTTCAATTCAGAACACCAGGTTAAATTGATACTTGGCAATATTCTACCTCAGAATCATCATTTAAGAAGGTAGCTCTGATCCCACTTAAATCAATGGGTCTTTTGTATGAAGAACAAGACTGTTGTATGTGAAGTGCAAGGGTGGTAAGCAGGATATTTCCTATTTGTTTTGATCCAGACTCTAGTCATGCTATAGCTTCTATATTTATCACAACTCCTAGGAAGCAGAAGCCAGTGGAGATAAGGGAAATGAGATGAATAGTAGCAAATCAGGAGAAAAAATGAAAGTGAAAAGATCTTAGCAATTGAATTTGACTCTTTGTTTGGCACAGTGGCGCCTTCAAGTGATAACCTCTCAACAGTATAAACATTATTCATAAGAAAAAATGATATATCTGGAAGTAGGATTTTGGTGAATCCATAATTAACTTTATTGGATTGTTCCCAAGTCCTACAGGAATCAAGTTCTTATCTCACTGAATTGCCTCTGAAGTATTCCTATGCACAGAAATTCTGAAATGGTCCTGAAGCATGTATGTATGTGAGATGTTTCCTGAGACTCATAGGAATTGGATGGACTAGATTGTAATGTTTGAATAGCTGAGAAGCCTAATTTAGGATGTATAAGGGCATAGCAGCTGAGAGAGTGGGTCAGTGGGTTGACATATAATGGAAGTCATTCATTTTCTTCTAAGTGCATCCCTTAACATACTGCTTCATTTCACCTCTTACTTCACCTTGCCTGCTGCAGAAAAGCCTAACAGCTTTGGTCTGTTTGTTTGAGAGTGAAAAAAAAAATGTGTTGTCCAGTTCCTAGCGTATACATGTTAACAAACCAGAAGGTTAGTAGAAGGTTCGTAGAGAAGTAGCTCAGGATAAAGAGGCTGTAGCTGCTGCAGTGTTTATGAAATGTTTATTTAGTAAACTGTACATATAGGAAGTAGAGGAACCCCTGCTGTTGATTGCCTGGGCCTGGGCTCTTTTAAAACCACTGAAGAAGACGGCCTATTATGCAGAAGATGAAGAGTAAACTAGGCAACTATTTTCAGTTTCAGATTTCTGTACCTGGAGGCTATTATTGCAGGAAGAGGATTTTTCTGGAGACAAGGGAAATAAGCTGAATAATAGTGGTAGCAGATACTTAAATTCTTTCACTCTGATTTCTTTCTATTAGTAGAACTGATTCTATAATAGTGCCCTTAGTGATAGGATGGAATCTGTCATCTAAGGAAACCAAGCACAAAATAACAAGCAAAATGATACCTCAGGGAAAATGATTCTCTTCAACTAACAGCTAACTAACAGTTCTGACACTTGGCAATATCAGGCTGTGCAAATGTATAAATTGTACAGATTGCAACAGGAAGTACAGATAAATAAATCATACAGATTTAATTAATTAATTAATTAAAATGTACAACTTATTGTACAATTTACTAACATCGATTGCAACCAGTGGCGTCATAAAGGAGAATGAATGAGATCCTGTAGGTAGCAACTTTGAACTGAGGGATCTGATAAAGGGAGGATTACTCAGGTGTGATTACTCTGACTGTGATATAATTTGTCACATCACTTTCAGGCTCTGAGATAATTTCTACTACTTCTCATACCAATCGCTTTTCCTAACATTAAGGTCTCCTAACAAGCGAGACTCTCAGAAATACAAAATTGAAGTTACTGATGCAACCTATTGTTGCTGAGCTCTGGTTTAAGGAGCTGTAAAATCCATCTGTTTCAAGTAACGATATCACTCACATTGGCTCATTTCAAGAACATTTGATAGTGTTGCAATTATCTAAGGAGACAGTAGATCATATCACTATGCTGTGATGACTGGGCGTATGCAGGTCATTGGGTGTGGTGAAAAAAAAGTTGTTACCCTTGTTTTGGGCTCTAAAGAATTGCTTTATAACGCTGCCAAAGAATACTAGTCCTGAAGTTAGAGCATAAGCACGGATGGGTTCATAGGGTCAGAGGCTAAGTATGGGATAAATCAGCATACAAATGTCATTAGACAAAAATTCACTCTAGAATATAGCCAAGTTTGGTAGCTACCAAACAGAACATTTTATGGCAGTCACGTGCAGAAAAGTTCTTCTGAAATTCCTACTTTTCCCCTTCCCTATTTGCAGCCATTTTCTTTCATCTCTAGTTCTTACCTGTCTGTGTGACGGAGAGACTACCTGTTTCAGCTGAAAAAAAACGTTTAGGTCATGGCTGCAGCAATAAATTTGAGCAGCCCAGGGCAATGAAGTATGTTCCTCCTGAAATATGGAGCAATCAACAACAGGCTCACAGGTCAGCACTCAGTCTTATTGGAGATTATATTAACCTATTTAGTCAGTGGTAGCCAGAGCAAATACAACAGTGATTGATTGGGTGGCTAACTGCAGTGTATTGCCAGCTTGAAGCCAGACAGAGGCTGAAAGCAGCAATAGGGCCAGACCAGCATAAAGATTTCTGAATTACTTGAATTGCCACAAAATTGTTCTGATTTCTGAAATAAGCAAACCTTCATATGAAGGAATGAAATACATATATATATATATATATTTTGCAAGTACGTTTAAGGGTGGGATACCCAAATGTGAACCATCTTAAATGTCCTAGTTGGATGCCTTTTCTAACCTCTAGCTGCCTCTATATAAGGAAAAAGGCTATAGGTCCTGTGTCATGTCTGCAAACCCTTTGGGGTTATTTCATAAATTGTGGGGTATCCCAGATGAAAGATATATCTCTATTTTAGCAATTGGAGCCATTCATATTGTTTTGTTGTTGTTTGTTTGTTTGTTCTTTGTTTTTGTTTTTGTTTTTTTCAGAGATGACCGTTACAGTTCTTAAAGTTTCACAGAATCACAAAATGGTTAAGGTTGGAAGGGACCTCTAGAGATCATCTAGTCCAACCCCCCTGCTCCAGCACGGACACTTAGAGCGTGTGGCACAGGTTTTGAAGATCTCCAGAGAAGGAGACTCCACAGCCTCTCTGGGCAGCCTGTCCCAGGACTCTGTCACCCTCACAGTAAAGAAGTTCTTCCTCACATGGAGATGGAACTTCCTGTGTTTCAACTTGTACCCCTTGTCCTGTCCTGGCCTCCACTGAGAAGACTTGGCCACATCTTCCCTACATTCTCCCCTCACGTATTTGTAAATATTGATCAGATCCCCTCTCAGTCTTCTCTTCTGTTGCTCACTTAGTCTTTCCTCATAAGGTAGATGCTTCAGTTCCTTAATCATCTTTGTGGCTCTCTGTTGGACCCTCTCTAGAAGCTTCATGTCCCTCTTGTACTGGGGAGCACAGAACTGCACACAATACTCCAGCTGCAGCCTTATCAGAGCTGAGTATAGAGCAAGGATTACTTCCCTCGAACTGCTGGCTGCGCTGCTCCTGATGCAGGCCAGGATCCCATTGGCCTTCTTTGCCACTGGGCCCATTGCTGACTGATAGTTACCTTGTTGTCAATCAGGACTCCCAAATTCCTTTCCGCAGAGATTAGGTCAAACCCTAATCTGTACAGGTGCCTGGGATTATTCCTCCCCAGGTACAAGACCCTGCACTTGTCCTTGTTGAACTTCATGAAATTCCTCTCTGCCCCATTCTCCATCCTGTCTAGGTCTCTGAATGGCAGCACAGCCCTCTGGAGTGTTGGCCATTCCTCCCAGTTTGGTGCCATCTGCAAACTTGCTGAGAGTGCACTCTGTCCCTTCGTCCAAGTCATTGATGGACAAGTTGAACAGCACCGGGCCCCATACTGACCCCTGTGGAACACCACAACAGGCCTCCAACTAGACTTGGCCCCATTTATCACCACCCTCTAGGTTCTGCCATCTAGCCAGTTCTCAATCCACCTCACTTTCCACTCATCCAGTCCACCCTTTTGGAGCTTTCCTATGATGATGTTATGGGAGACTGTGTCGAACACCTTACTAAAGTCAAGGTAGACAACATCCACGGCTCGCCCATCATCCATCCAGCCAATCACCCCATTGTAGAAAGCTATCAGATTCGTCAAACAGGACTTTCCCTTGGTGAAACCATGCTGACTACTCCTGATCACCTTCCTTTCCTCAAGGAAAGAGAGATGCCGAGAGACAGTCTCTATGGAGCTGCCCTGTCACCTTTCCAGGGATGGAGGTGAGGCTCACCGGCCTGTGGTTTCCCGGGTCCTCCCTCTTGCTCTTTTTGAAGACTGGAGTGACATTGGCTTTCTTCCAGTCCTCAGGCACCTCCTCCACCCTCCATGACCTCTCGAAGATGATGGAGAGCGGCTGAGCAATAACCCCTGCCAGTTCCCTCAGCACTCTTGGGTGCATCCCATCTGGGACCATAGATTCATGAGTGTCCAGTTTGTCTAAATAATCCCTAACTCAATCCTCCTCAATCAGAGGAAAGTCTTCTTCTCTCCTGGTTATCTCTCTTGTCTCCAGGTACTGTAGTTCACGGGGACTGGCCTTAGTAGCAAAGATAGAAAAAAAGAAGGCATCTAGTAACTCTGCTTTCTCTTCATCCTCTGTCACCAAGGTACCCTTCCATTCAGCAGCAGACTAACATTTTCCCCATTGCTGCTGATGTATTTATAGAAGCCCTTCCTGTTGTCCCTGACATCTCTCACTAATTCCAGACGGGCTTTGGCCTTCCTCACTGCATCCCTGCATTCTCTGACAGTGTTCCCAAATTCTTCCCATGTGGCGTGACCCTTCTTCCAAATTATGTATGCACTCTTTTTCTCATTAAGTTTATCCGAGACCCATCCACACCAGTCTTCTGCTCTCCTTGCTCAACTTCTTTCTTGTAGGAATGCACTGATCCTGAGCTTGGAGAAAGTGGTATTTGAATATCAGCCAACTCTTCTGGACCTTCTTTCTTTCTAGGACCCAGGCCCAGGAAATTCCTCCAAAGAGCTCCCTGAAGAGGTCAAAGCAGTGCCCCTCCCCTTGTTGGTTCATCAACTACCTGCATCAAGAAGTTATCTGCAATGTTCTGCAGGAACTTCCCGGACTGTCTGTTCCTAGCTGTGTTATTATTCCAGCAAACATCAGGGTGGTTGCACTCCCCCATAAGGACCAGGACCTGGGATCGTGAGGCTTCTTGCAGCTGCCTGTAGAAAGTCTTATTCTCTTCCTTTCCCTCATCAGGAGGCCTATAGTAAACTCCCATGACAGTGTCACTTCTGTTGGCCTGCCCTTTAGTCCTCACCCACAGGCTCTCAACTTACTCTTCATCCTTCCCTATGCTGAGCTCCATGAGCTTAGTATGAGTGCTGAGCTCTAAAGTTTCCTTGTAGTCCAAATCAACAGGCTTCCTGTGATTCATGACTTAATATGGAAGTCAGTTTTAACACCCCTCCAAAGGACTACTGGTCATCGCATTTAATTTCAGAATGCAGATGTCTCTAGAACTTGGCAAGGTAAAGCCAACTCTTCACCAGAGAGTGGACAAAAATGAGTAACTGCTGTAGCAGCACTGAGAGTTGGACAAATTACTACCATCACTAAATATCTGCTGGGGTATCATGGTGCATGACTGTTTTATCCTCTGTAGCTTATATTTCTTGCAAGCAGGCAAACTGTCACATACAAAACAGGAATGGGAAGGCGCTTCAGGCACACAGACACTTCATTTTAGTTCTTAGCAGAGTCTAGACATAACTCTGTGAAGAACTAAAGAATGGAGCAACTCTGTATTCACAATTATATGTCAGTGAATACTTTCAGCTCTGGCTTAAAGGACCATGACAAAGAATTTCCATAGGCATTCAATGAGTTCATTCAATGAGTTTTGAAGTTACCCCTGCTCTAAATGTGGGGGGGTGGGGGTGGAGGGAGGAGAGGGAGGAAACACAGATGATTTTCTTCCCACAGAAATTTTTCTGTGAGTCTGAAATGGTGATAATTATGAAAAGGAGAGGAAAAGGAACAATAGAACATTGCTAGAGTATAGTCCAGCATAGAACCATGGCTAACTATATGTGATAATAAGAGTGCATTTATGGGGGAAACAGGAGGAGAATGAGATAGTTTTAAGGTGGAGTTTGATGAAGCCATGAAAAACAGAATGTAATGGGGATGCCTGAAAAAACAGGATAAAATGTCACTGTCCTGGGACTCCCTCCAGATTTGTTGTTTCATTAAGTTTCATCTCTCTAAATGTGATGGATAATAGTCATGTCCATTGATGCCCAGCTGGAAAGCACTTGTTATTGCAAAGTGACATCACAACGAATGTAGCCTGCAGTGAAAAACATTTCATCTCATATAATGCAGGCCTACAGAATATACTGCTGCACAAGGTTTTGCTTTGTAAAAAATTCATAGCCTATGCTTTGACCACTAGTCTAGTTCAGGACTGTTTTTTTTTTGTTGTTTTTTTTGTTTTTTTTTTTTGTCATATTCACCTTGCTGGGCAAATACTGACCAAACATTACTTCAATTGTCTATCTACATTCCAGCTAGCTATATTCTTCACTTTCTATGCATATTGTGGTTTAGTCTTGTATTGTATCTAACATTTACTATGTCTTTGGTGGAGGAGAGCTGAGTTTCGGAAGTATGTAGATGACTCTTCCAATGAAATGGACATTGTGCTTGGGATTCTTCTTTAGGGAATCTTATTTGCAAGGCTAAATTGTGAAAACAGAAAATAGTCTTGCTAGGCTGAAAACAGGCTATGGGATGAGGTTACAGTAAAGTGTTTGAACAGAAGGGAGAAACAAATGCCTGAAGTTTCTAAATTAAGTTTATTATTTCTTATTCCCCTATATTTTACTGCCATCTACTGACCACAATTAAACAGAGTCATCACTGGTCTTGAATAATGTATATTTTATTCTACTTAAGAACTACAGGTTTTGATAAAACTGTTATTTCTGCTAGGATTAAAAAGTCTGCCATCCTTTCCCTTTTAAATCATTTTACTTCACTGATAGCTTTCCTCAAAGATATAGTGTAATCACTTACTCATGGTAAAAAATGGCTTTTTGACAACTAGAAATTACTGTGAAAATTTACTTTTTTCAAAACATAAACATTTTTTGTCAAAAAAAAAAAACTTTCCATTCAGTTTTCCAATATCTCGAAGTTCCTTGCACAAATTCCAAATAGTCTTACTAAGTGCTGAGCTCCCTTTCCTTCATCATGCTATCAAGTCTCTCGTCTCCCTTTTAATGGCCTCACCACAATCCACTAAGCTCTCAACACAGAGATACAGCTGGAGACAGAAAAGAACTGATAGCTTATTTGGAAGGGCACATCCAGGGACCAGGTCAGGAAGAACAATTGAGAGGTTGTTTGGGAGGTGTTGGCTTTAAGTAATGAAAAGGGATAAGGTAGCAGATAAAACACTATTTCCTCTCTTTTAGAGCTCACTGATGCAGCAGGAGTAAAATGTGAGAGACCAGGGAATAACTGCGACAGTAGAAAAAATAAATCTAACAAAAATACATCTCAAGAGAGAATGGAAGATAAAGGAATTATACCCATCTTTCTAAATGTGAAGGTTCTTCTAGCAGAAGATTCTTGTGTGACTTCAGTGATTTCTGTGAAGTAATGAAAAAAAGGATAGTTGTGTGACCCCCAGAACCTATACTGTTGCATGGAGTTACTCCTCCACAGGTGTATGATTCTGCATTTGTCTTTGTTGCCCTTCATGAGACTCCTCTCTGCTCATCTCTTCAGCCTGTTTGAAAAGCACTGCAACACTGGTGTGTCAGCCACTCCTCCCAATTTTGTAAACTTGCTGTCTGCCCCATCACTGCTAAGTTGACCACTATTGATCCCTGGATATATAGCTAGTTACTGGCCACTGATCACAATCCTCTGACCTCAGCATCTGAGCCATTTTCAGTCTACCTCACTGTCTGTGATGCTAGCCCATACTTCCTCAGTTTATCGAGGATGTTATAGAAATGTTATAGAAACACATCATTTGTTTATGTTATATCTGTCTATGTTGTAGAAAAATATCAAAAGCCTTAATGAAGTCAAAATTCTCTGCTCTCATCTTCCAAGCCAGACACTGGAACATAAAAGTCTATTGGATTGGTTAAGTATGATATCCTCTTTGCAAGACCATGGCTCCTGATCATCTTGTCCTTTACTTGACAAAAATAGTATTCAGGATTAGCTGCTCCATCATCCTTTCCAGTATGGTGAGGCTGGCTGGCATATAATTCCCTGAGTTGTCCTTCTTGCCCTTTTTAAAGACAGGAGTGACATAGTCCTCAGGTACCTCTCCTGATACCTGTGAGCTTTCAAAGATGATTGTCCTTGCAATGTCCTTGCAAAGATGATTCAAAGACTGAGTGTCCTTGCAATGACATCAACCACCTCCCTCAGCACTTGTGAGTGCATCAAATCAGTGTCTATGGACTTGTGGGTGTCAAGTGTTCCAAAATGATATCTAACTTGATCCTCCTTCACCAAAAGAATTTCTCCGGGGTCTCCATAGCCTGTATTTCTGAAAGCTAGTCTTTCCATCAAGACTGAGGCAAAGAAAGCATTCAGTACGTCCAAGACTGAGGCAAAGAAAGCATTCAGTACCTCAACCTTTTCTGTAACCTTAGTCACTGCATTTGGCACTGCATTTGGCAATGACATTTCTCGTAGTGTTCATTTTGTTGTTTATAGAAGGACTTTCTGTTTTTCTTGACATGCCTTGCAAGATTAAACTCCAGATGGGCTTTCAGATGGGCTTTCCTAGACCCATCCCTGCATGCTTGAACAGTGTCCCTGTATTCTTTCCAGATTACTTTTTCCTGTTTTTAACCATTTGTATACTTCCTTTTTACTTTTGAATTTTGCCAGAAATTCTGCATTCATCCATGCAGACCTCTTGAATATCAACTACCCTTACTGAACTACTCTTCACTCTAGGGCCCTATGCTGCAAGATTCTTCCAAGCATATCCTTGAAGGCCCCAAGTGTACTTCCCTGAAATTCAGGGCTGTGGCCCTGCTTTTTGCCCTGCTCCTTCCTCTCAGGATCCTGAACTCCACCATCATATCAGTGCATCAGTGCAGTTGAGGCTGCCCCAGTCCTTCCTTGTTTATAAGTATGAGGTCCAGTAGACCACTTCTCCTCCTTCTTCTACCACCTGTATCAGGAAGTTGTGATGCTCTTCAGGAATCTCATGGATTGCATGTGACCTGTTGTGCTGTTCCTGAAGCAGGTATCAGGGATGGCTGAAGTTTCCACGGGGACCAAGGCCTGCAAACATGAGGCTGTTTCCAGGGGTCTGTAGAATGCTCCATCTATTTCTTCTTCTTGATCAGGTGACCTGTGGCAAACATGGGTAACTACACAATGTTTTTTTAATCCTTACCTATAATCTTTCACTTGGCTCATTGTCCACTCTTAGGTAGAACTCCATGCATTCCCGTTGCTCTCTTAGATAAAGGGCAGGAAAGGTTGTTTCATAGAGAATAAAAACAAACAAAAAATGATATAAAATGACCAAAAATGTTTTATTTTTCAATTTAGAGATATAATCCCTAGTTAAACATTTATTCTATTCCCAAATCTTTGAATCTGATGGTCCTCTGGTGAAAATGCTACAGACTTAAAAAAAAAAACTATACTTCCTCTTCACTCTGCTTCACAGACTTACTGGTATACCTCAGAGATAGGCTGGGTTGGACGCACTAATACCATGCCTGATCATTCCCTTACAAATTGAAGATTGTTTTGTGGAGCTAACAGTCCAGTACTAATCAGAGGGGCTGAAATTTACCTTGAGAATAAACTTCAAGTTCATGACAGTTTCATTCACTTAGCAGCAGCCAGAATTAGCAGAACGACCCAAGACCAGAACTAGCAAAATGGCAAGAAGTGAAGGGTGAAGGAAAGCAGCTGTCTCTTTGGACATCAGAGTCCTGCACAGTATCCCTCATTATATATGTTATTCACATATGACAATAACACCATTCAGGTGTTGGTTTATTTCACTACTTTAGGAAATAGGCCATGCTCTGCTGCTGTAGGTAATGGTGTAATTCTTAAATTATTATCCTATAAATCATCAGATAGGCACTAGGTCAGATAGAAATCATTCAGAAAAGATCAATGCTTTGATTTTTGCTATTGATATAGAGAAATGAGATTGGATGGATTTTAATTACAGTTTGCCATTGATGGATTTCTTCCTCTCCTCTTTCATGCAAGCAAGATACCTAAGAAAAAGGCATAATCTCAGATCATACCTTAGACACCGCTCTTACTTTGCAGAGCAAAGGAGAGGACTCTTTTCTCCTCCTGTCTAGAATTCTTTGTGAATTCTATTTACTTTTGTGCAGCTTAATTCTAAACTAAATGCAGTATTTTCCATCCGTCCCCTCTGTGGAGTCTGACCCAGATATCTATGAACAAAGTAATAAATGACTTAAGCTATCATGATGACTTCTTCTGTCACGTACAGAGTTGTCATCTCCAACGATGCCTGTTCTACCATGATAAATTTTCTTTATTCCAGTGTTTTTTTTTCCTAATACTTCTGCCTGTCGGTAAAACAAAAGAAATTGGAGGAACATGTGCCAAGGTGTAACAAGAGCACAAAAACAAAACAAAACAACAACAACAGAGTGATTAGATGAGAAAGTCAGGAATGCGAACATGAGGAAAAAGAATTTGAGGTAGAGAAGGAGAAAAATCAGAAGTTTGAAGATAAACAAGAACTCATTCTCTTCTGAGCAAAACATCCCCCTACAACAGTGCAAATTAGGAAACTGTTGGTGAAAGATCCTGAGGAATGGAATGAGGATATATGGGATGATAGTGAAAATTCCAGTTCAGATGGAGATGATTTTACCCTGGCCCCCACCCTTTGTGCAGGTTCAATGTGTAGTCAAAAGAGAAACTGCAATGGGACCTTGACACAGGAGGAAGTACCTACTAGTGTGAGTAAAAGTAATCTCTAGGTTAATCCAAGCCACAGCCGCTAGGAGTACTAATGGAGATACTACTGCAAAGGGGTTAAAAGAATGGTTGAGCGTCCTACCAATGCCAAATAAATTTTAGAGTGACAATGGCAGTGACTTTACTACAAGGACAGTCCAGGATTCGGCCGAATCAGAAGGAATTACTTAGATTTTCCACACTTCTACTACTCTTGGGCAAGTGGAATGGTGGAAAGAACAAATGGATCATTAAAGCATTTGCAGATTAATAAACCAAACTGGGATCTCTGTGTCAATCAGGCTGTGTACACTCTGAATAATTGATAGGGAACTTATGGTAGCCCAAAAATACAAACTTTTTGCCCAAGTTCCAAACACAAAGAGAAAGGTCATCAAGAAAATAAACCTTTTCCAATTAGCCCAATTTTGGGAAAAATAGGACAAACGGTAATGGTGAAACTTCCACAAATAGAGTATCGTTAATATTGTTCAAACCTAAAGGTTCATATGCATGGAAAGCCATTGACACAATTGGAAAAGCCTACAGAATTGGTTCCCGGAAGATAATTCACAATTTCTAAATTTTCTCTTTTGGAGTAACCTGTCTGGCTCTGCTCCTCCAAGACAAGTTTTGTTTTCTCTTACAGTGATCCTCAAGATGGCAGATGAAAGTGCTATGTCTACACCACTGAAATGAAATCTCTGTAGCATGTGTTCATTGAATATAGGAACTCCTCTGTGTGACTGAATTAGGAAGATTATGTAGATCTTGAGTGTACACCAGCTATTGTTTTTTTCATTATTATTGTGCTTGTACTTCTTATAGTAATTTGAGTGTGCAAACCCAAATTGTAGTTCAAAAATAATGAGCTGTGCTGGCATATCACCTTGCTTTATTGTCATACTCTGTTTAGTAGCTCTCTGTTCTTACCTTCTGCATCCTCTAATACCACTAGTGTTAGATGATATCGCTGTTTCTTACACCCACGAGAAGCTGACAGTAAACTTGCATGGCAGTTAATCCAGGGTTTTGTGGTTTTGTTCCAATAATATAATGTATTTTCACTTATCACCCTTGAAATACCAAGGATTGTGTTGTACCTATGCTGTCCCAACTACATGTCCTACAAACGATGGCAATTACAGCTCACCCCAATCTAACTGTCACTGTTGTTGTGAGACAAAGGCAAGAATTGCCCACAGACTTGGGGTATATTTAGAAGCTTGTCTTGCCTAAGTTATTGATCTTGCATAACATCCAGATTGAGGCATTAATGTTTCAGATCTCTGCTACAGTCAATTGTGCATAGTTAGTGTGTGCATTTGAAACATCAGTTCAACAATTACAACAAACTGCAAAGATCAGAACAGAACAGAACAAGTTGGTGCCAGACATAGTGTTACTTAAGGAACAAGAAGTATATGGAATCCTTAATAAGATGGGAGAATGTTGTCTCCTTTAATGAGCTACCATGACAGGTACGGGCCTTGATGAGCCACACATAAGATGGCAGGGACTCATGGATGGCAGCCTACTGTCTGACCTAGCAAGGTTACCATTTACCTTTAATCCAAAAGCAGAGTAAAATTCTTCACGTGGACAGTGAGTCTGCTCAGTCTCCTGGAGCTGCTGGTACGCCTTCTATGCTTTACTTGTGCTGCGGAGCTGGGGGGATGATATGGCAGTCAGTGCATCTGTGGGGCAAAAATCAGGCAGCCCAATGACATCAGCTGTACCAAGCACCCCCAATCCAGTACACAGATGTCCCCCAGTCTAGACACAGATGTTACCTCTGTTTACCAATGATCCTCCTACCTGACTTCACAAAGGTGGACAGGCCATCTACCAAATCCAATATGAATAGGTGTCATACAAGGTCTATAAAAAAGTCAGTGGTCCTTGATCACCATGAGGAGTGAGTAAGGTAAAGGAGAGTCTTGGTATGGTATAGTAATGCACCCTCTACAAAATGCTTATACAGGATGCTTATTGGTACAGAGCATGTAATTTAGCCTTTTTCCAGGGTCGGTTTAATATTACCTACACTTAGGCTAATCATACTTCCTAGATCCTAACTACTGTTATATTTCCATAGTGATATGAAGAATATCACTTTGGAAAAGTTTACAAAGACAGTTAATGCTCATGACTTCACAAATACTCATAAAATTCACAAGAAAGATCATTCTCAAGAGAGATGAAGAAACACATAGTAAGATTCTTTGAGGGTCTACAAGGGCTGTAGTGAACTCTGTAACTCTCAACTACTTCTCATCTCAACTCTCCTGGTTGCTGTACTGAGTTGAGCTTCTTACATTAAGCTTCTACCTGAAATTTGACCCACAGTTTCCCCTATTAGTCCATTTATGACTTTCAGCACATCTCTGATGATTCCCTGCAGATCAGTCTTGTCTTCCATGACCAAGCAAGAAGTGTGACAAGGAGTCTTACCAATCTGAGTTTCTGTTTTGTAAAGCAGGCAAATTCACTTTTATCTGTGATCTAAGAAAAGATGTGTTGGGTGTAGTTCCCTGTGTGTGTGGTCTGTGTGCTGTGTGTGCAATAGAATTTGTGAATGTGTGGTTTGTGGAATATATACATGGCTGAGGAAGTTTTTTTGAGATGAAATTTAGGTACAATGGTCTATACTTGTCACAGTAACACAAATATATTGTGCAAAGTCCTTTGCAAATACAGACAGTTTGTTCCTTTTCATTTTCACACAGGGCCAACAGCTGGCTTTAGTACAGTGTTATTTAAATGGTAAATAAACAAAGACAGAATCACGATGGTATGAATGTTACTACACAATTCAGTACTCTGGTTAGCAGATCCCTTATCTACATAAGGTACTTCCAGATATACTTTTACCCTGTTAGAAGAACATTTCTTACTCTGCTTTAATCTTATGTCAAAGTAACCCATAAGACACTGCAAGATACTTTGGAACAGTGGAGGAAGGAGCCAAGACAAAGAAAGGTTTGTTAAGGAAGAAGAAAATAATGAATTATTTGCTTATGGAACTACTGAATTTTGCAAAATATTAGTAGGTTGCCTTCAACTCCAGATTAAGGATGTTACTTCAGAAAAAGCTGTAGACAGTATAAAATATATTTAATAAATATATGTATTTTTCCATTTTATAGGAAATTCTGCAGCTTAGAATGATTTTTCCTTCCCAAATTGGAACAAAAAGTGAGTATAGCTAAATTTCTGCATTTTATAAAATATAGCCCCAGAAGTATCAGGTTTATTGTATTTTTTTTTTTAAGTCATCATTACTTCTGTATTATATAAAATCATTACTTCTGTATTATATAAAATAATTTCAGTATAAAAAGAACTTTTGTAAATGATGGATTTAAATGTTACTTTCTACAGTTGTTTGAAACAGAGCCTTCTGCTTTATTGAAAGCCTTCTGCTTTTTCTGACAAATACATTACAGAATTTGTAGCTGCAAATTCTTTCAGTTTCAGTTAACCTGTTTTTTTCTAACTAAAAGCCTTCTATTAGTTCAATCTGCTGCTCATACTAGGCTAGTAGATCAGTGAGTCCAGTTATAGACAGTTGCATGCAGCTACTTTGCACATCATATTCTGTGTAAAATCTTCAGAACTGCTGTTTTCTCGGTAGAGCCAAAGGCTCTGAAGAGCAAGTAGAAAATGTTATCCATATCCACAGATCAAATACACCCCACCTATCTAATCTGGAATTCTTATGGTATAATACTGCCAATTCCCAGCACTCAAAATTCACATATTTTAGCTTAAAATTTTGAAATGTTTAAAGTAATTATGAATTTTACCTCTTTTCATCTTTTTCTGGTATATCTGCCTTAAACAGTGTTTTTCAAGCTCTTCTTCACTGCAAGCATGGAGTAAGCAACTTAGTTATTAAGAAATGAACGCATAGATTTTCACATTTTTGCAGACCTCCAGAGATTTATAATTCAGGATCGTAAAAAAAAAAGATCCCATTGAATAACTGGTTACTTGCATATATATTACACAGCATTTAACTTGTTAGGAGCTGCCTGATCTTACTAGAGGTGCGCATGGGATCCAGGAGACTGAGCTGGATGCCTAGGCTGCCCATGCTGAGCATGAGGAATTAGTCATCAAAGGAGTGCTATTCACAGGACATGATGAGTGAACACCTATGCTTATTGGTGGGAAACAGCAACAGAAAAGGTGTTGTTCAAACCCCACACAACCAAGAAGGCCAGGCTCCTAACAGTAATCATCACCTCCTTCCATTGGCACAGGCATCTAAAATAGCTTTTTCTAACCATACACTGGTCAAGATATTTCAACCTGCCCTCTGACTGAAAGATACCAGTTGCTTAATTATAGGTGTTTAATGAGACTTAAGGTACTTTAGGATATCTTGCCTGGCCTTCGACTGATGGATATACATCTCCCATGTTCTTTTCCTGCATGTCCCAACCTCGTGCAAATATCTGATGTACCGCCCAGCTTGTAAACGGCAAAATTTCTGGAAAAGAAACACATATATGTTCAAGACAGCTGCCCAGAATTAGCAAGTAATGGAAAGTAAGAGAAATCATCTCTTTTTGCCTTAGTTCCCCACCCCCAAAATGGAAATAATAACCCCAGCTGTTTGGATATGATGCTAGATAAAATGGGTTCATTAATGCTGGTGATCCACAGATACATAATGGTAAATGCCCCACAGGATCCCAAAAAAGAGACCCCACAGCAAGAGTACTCTGCTCAGCACTCCCAGACAAGTATGTTGCCGTGTGTGCAGGAGCAATGCAAGCACAGTGCACACAGGAAGAGCTGCAGCATGCTTAGTGCCACCTCCCTGGGATATCTGCCAATAATTTTTCAGTTGAACTCTTGCAGATATCTACTGAGCATGTGCTAAAGACATCCACTCACATCTTCATTCATTGTCAGAATTTGGTTTTGCAGAGTTTTGAGGGCAGGAAGGATTTCTTTTCTCCCACGTAAGAAATATAAAACACACACATGTAACTGCTATGTTTTAGCTTTCTGTTCAAAGGCACAGGGGTCACCGTAATTTATAAAGCTAAAACCAAATTCAAACATAGGAGAAGAAAATATTTTTCCCTCATCTTAATTTCAGAAAATATCTTTTGCTCAACTTACTTGACAAAAAGTACAAATTTTAGCCCAAACTATCAGAGTTTGTCTAGGTTATAAGCAACTTAAAACCTACATGCTAGACTGGTGTTTGTACTACCTGCAAATAAAATTATTGATGTAATATGCCACTATTAATTAAGAGCGCCTCTAAATTTTTAGAAATGGTCCAAGTTCTTTTCTAAAAATAATGGTTCTTTTCTAAAAATAATGCATTTTCTGCAAACTATGTTCATTCTCTACTCCTCTAAACTTTACAAAATAGTTATTTACAACTTAGCTGATAGAAAGTGTTTGCAAAATATTGGGATGCAGAAATTAGTCTCCATGAACGAGAGTTATAATGTTTATTAACTAAGTTGGCAGATTAATTTCTTCCA
>JAUBNY010000926.1:2610399-2632090 GCA_032275445.1 Crypturellus soui
TAGAGAGCTTCCCAGAAAAGATAAAATTAATCAAATGACAATTAATCAAATGTTTGTTATTCATGTAACATGTAATAAACTTCCAGAGCTTTTTTTTTTTTTAAAAAAAAAAAAAAAAAGGATGAGTTCAAAGGAGGACTGTTCAAATAGCTGGAAGAACAGTGTTATGGTATTATCATATGGGCAAACCTTTTCCCTGGGAATTTCCTGAGAAAAAAATGGAAAATAGTTGGAGTCTGGGAACCTACTTAGGAGAAATAATACGTGTTTCCCTGTTGTTACTGTGCCCTAGGTTTCATAAAACTGTGCTAAATGGACCCTTGAAGACCCAATAGACTGTGAAGTAAAGCTAGTGCTGGTTCAATGGTATATGCACAGTAACTTGCTGAGTTCATCTGTGCTAGTTATTAGCTAAACTGACCAATGTGTGCAGGGTGTTTGGTCTAGATGATCTCTAGAGGTCCCTTCCAACCTTTATGATTCTATGGAGGATTGTTTTGTCCTTTCTTTCTTCTAGTCATAATTCTGACGTGACCAATCAAGCCTCTGCCTTTACACAAAGGGAACAATTCTATGGCTTAAGAGCTGGTTGTGGACTAGAAAGTCTGAAATACTCAGTCTTTGACACTTTTCAAGATGTGATCTTCTTAATTACTTTTAAGGGGAAAAGATCATTCACATTACTGGCTTGTTGTGACCCCTTTATCTTGGGGAGTGAGATAAAGTGGAAACCAGTGAGAAAATACTGGATTGTATTCAGTGGTACTTTCTGTGAAGTATCATGTCTTCTCTTCTGAAGGAGACAAATTGTATTGCCCAGTCTGCTACTTGGTATGCGCCTCATCTACTCTTCATCTTGTCCTGCTTTCCTTTCAGATAGTTTATGAGGTTAAACTCCTGGTCTGAATTTGGAGAAATGAACTGTGAGATTGGGCAGAATCTCCCTTTTTTGTAGGCATACTATTTGAAAACTAACAAGAAGGGATGAATACCATTACAAGAACAAGAAACTAAATTCTGTAGAAATTACAAGGCTGTACTTAATGACAACGTTTTCCCAGCACAGTAAAGTTGACACCCTTTTGGGTGTTGTATCTAGAACTATAAGCTTTCTGGCACCTCCTCTAAGCAATTCCGTCTGTAAAACTTGTGCTGGTTCTGGTAACTAAAATAGTGTGAACTAGGATAATATTGATATTTGTGGGGACTTGAATTCAATAAATTTAATTCTAGATAGTTTTCATTAGCTTATTTGCAACAATAAGAAAACAAATGGCACCGGTTCAGGCTCTAGCCAGGATGCAGTGTTACATTATGGATGTTTTGCTTCCGAGCAAATCCTTGAGAAACAACATAGTTGACTAGTCAGGCATAGCAGCACACCAAGAATAACATGATATCTTAATTTTTGCACCTGTCAGAGGTGAACTGCAAACTGGATAGTCCATGGCTCACAAGTTTTACTCATTTTTTGATGTCTCTTTACTGTAAGAGATAACATAGCTTAATGTATTTTTGTGTGGATTGAGATGCACACTGCATGCATCTATATGCACCAAATCCAGTGACAGCATGCTTTTCTGCTAAGTTTCTTTAGGAAACCCAAGTTGGCTTTTGGTGCTAGACAGGTGTAAATTTAAGTGAGCTAATAGGAGTTGGATAGCGAGCTCTTTTTCATTCAGTTTTTTGACACTTTTTAAACAAAATATCTAAGGGATTGTACCACTTAATTATGAGTAGAGCTGGACCTCATGTACAGCTAGTCCAAGGCTAACTGGTGAGAGTTGGCCTGTGCAGCCTCTACCAGCTTTTTTCTTCTAGCCAGTAAATTACCTCACTGCCCCTTTATTACAGGATTTGCAGGGTGTACTGATAAAGTGGAGAGACCCAGGCTCCTCATATATCCCAGCAAAATTAGCTCTTTTTCTTTCTAACTTTATGGCAGTTAAATCCCCAAAGGGTGGTTTGCTATCATTCAGGTCTACTATAG
The DNA here is from genome assembly GCA_032275445.1 of Crypturellus soui. Lineage (NCBI taxonomy): Eukaryota > Metazoa > Chordata > Aves > Tinamiformes > Tinamidae > Crypturellus > Crypturellus soui. The sequence goes on from JAUBNY010000926.1 coordinate 2,612,390, forward strand.
AACGTGCTGGGTTAGAGAGTCTTTTGCTGGGCCAAAGTTACTATGTTTTAAACCTCAAATTTTCCATGCACCTGATATATTTCTCCCCCTCTTCAGGGGCCCCCCATGTCCTCGCCCTGCCCAGGTGGCTGGAGTGGCTGAAAAAGAAAACCAGCATGAGAGCAGTGCTATGAGTCAGCAGCCACTTCGTCGTGGGTATCGACGCCCATATAACTACCGACGTCGAGCTCGTCCACCCAGTGCTCCAGCTCAGGATGGGAAAGAGGCAAGTACGCTCCTGGCAGAGACTCACTTTGGAGCTCATGTTGACTGGTCTAACATCCAAGATGCTCTCTCCTGCTGGGGGATAACCATTTGCCCCCTGTCCCGCGCCCCGGCCTAAAATGTACTGTTAGTATGCTAGAAGAGTCTGGTGGTTATATCCAATATCTTTGTGGTGAAAGTAGTTTCTTTGAATTGCTTGTTCCTTATGACCTTGTTTGACAAAAGGCAACCCTCTTTAAATAGAACACGAACCAGCAGTGGCATGGGAATGAGTTCTGATTAATTCTTAATTAGGGATCAGAGTTTAATTCGTGCTTCTGAAGTAGATAGGGAGTGTTGTGTTTAAGCAAAGAGGAAAACTTGAAATTTCCAAATTTCCAGGTTTTTTTTTTTTGTGTGTTTTTTTTTTTTTTTTTTTTTTTGGATCTGCTTGGACCAGCTCATTTCAGTGACCTAGTTTCAAACACAGACTTCAGTTAAAGGGAAGACTCTATTCTATATTGGACTTCACTTAAGGTGATCCCTCTGTATTGGAGATATTGAGAAGTGTACAGAGATAATCTTGTTATGTAATCCTTAAACTTCGTATTCCCTACAGTTACATAAAATCTCAGAAAATATTTCCTTGATTATTTTAAAGCTGGGTTATAGTGACACCACAACTACTGAACAGAGAAAGGGTTTGGAGGACATTCTTTGCCTGTAATGTAGTTTTATTGTGTCTCAGACAAAGGTGACAGAAACGCCTGGAAATCCTACTCCAGTGACTGAGCAGAGTGGTGCTGAGTAATGTCTGACTACCCGGACATTTTTACTGTCCTTCAGGTAAATTATAGGTCCTGTTCTCCAACTGAAACACCATTATGTATGCCCCTAGGACTTGAAGCATCTGTCTGGCTGCATACCTCAATGCATTAGACAGTTGCAGTGGCTTTTGAGAGTCCTATAGCCCTGTTTGCTTCTGTTCAACCATTTTCCTTTTTTTTGTCTCTTTGTATTCATCACAAAGTAAATATTTGTAGATGATTTTGCTCCTTACTGGTATATACTACTGGCCTCTTGATGAGCTGGTAGTATTTTACTTTAGGAAGATACTCTAATTTTATACAAAGAAGCTGTGGTCTTAACTTGTAGATGGACTTGGTTTATCCTGCAAAATTGTTATAATTCAGTCTTCATCTAAAATCCCACCAAATGATGGTGGCTTTTTTTCCTCTCTAGTCCAGTGTTTCTTGTATGTTTATTTCACAGTAGAAATGAAACCTCAAGTAAACTATATGTTATAATTTGGCTCTTCTGTAGGTGTCCTACAATGTAACTGAAAATAACACCAAAGAAACATTCAAGCAATAAACTGTGAACAGTGATATAGATTGAAAACGTTGGAACTTGAGGAAGAGAAGGTTCACCAGCAGCAGAGATCCACAGAATGCTTGCAGGATAATTGCATGAAGAAAGTGAGATTTAAAGACTACCTTCCCCCTCCTCCCTGCTTCTACCGGGTTTCAACAGCAACTGTGGTGCTTTTGGTGTTTTAGTGTGTTTTTTTGTTTGTTTTGGGTTTTTTGTTTGGTGGTTTTTTTGTTTGTTCTTTTTTGTTTTTTATTAAGAATGTCACTGTTTTGTTAGAATTCAAATTTTTTCAGTTTTTTTCTTTTGGTATCAAATTGAAAAGGTGTGTGTGGGGGGGAAGAACTGAAATTGAAGTCAAATGCTTTTTTTTTTTTTTTTTTAATTGGATGCTAAATGCTTCCCAGTGTGATGAGTTTTTCTGTGCCAGTCCTGCTCACTGAAGGACACAGGGAGGAGAAACTTCTGCTTTCTGTGGTAAGATCTGTTTGAAACTGTGCCGCATAGTGATGTTCCTCACAAATAAAAGTGATTTCAAGTATGAAAAAAGCAAACTATTTAAGTGTGTGGGTTTTTATGTTTACATTTAAAATTGTGAGTGACTGTTTTGCTGTTTCAGCAGGTATCTGGTTTAATTTTGAAATATGTGTTGGTATATTTTGCCTAAAGCCATGCTAGATACTACCTATTTAAGAATATGGCTGAATTTATGAATTTTTTATACAAATAAATTTTTATAAAGATACTATGCAGCATAGCAATAACTCATGCTACTCTCTGATTCTGTAGTTCACCTATTGTGTCTTTTTGTGTTATCTTGCAGCAGGAGTTATGGGATTCCAAGTGTAGTATTGGAATGTTGCTTTTCCTATCTGTTTTGCTAGACTTTGTATCATGTAGGCATTGGACACCAATCTTTGGGGTTCCGCACCATTCAAAAAGACAACCAGGTTAACTGTCACTGTATTTTTGGCTTCGGTTCCAAATACAGGAAAAGTGAAGGGGCTAATAATACTACTACCTGTATTTGAAACTAGTAATCTCTTTGTACCTATGCCACTTTGTGGCATATGAATGTCATATGAATGTGGCTGATGAATGTCAAGCTTTTAGGGAAGAACAAAGTACAAGGATGGTTAAAAGTGGAATGTCTTGCAGATATTAATATTTCCAGATGCTGAATGTGGATGCTTTTTTTTCACCTATCTTGCATGCTGTTTTTCTCTAGTCTACTGTTCTCAAATCCTTCTCTTGCAGTTCTTACCAGTTGCTGTTATCTAAATCTTGGATTTCATATTTATTAGTTTTCTTAACACACTTTTTCCTTTTCTTAACCACCTGGTTACCTGGTCTCTACCCAGCCTTTACTGAATAAGCCTTATCTAAGCCATCTTGTTATGGAGTTACTATATAACTGTAAATACATATGAGAGTAGAGAGATTCATGAAAGGTGGTTGCTCTCCCTGTCTCTTCTGGCTTCTCTGTTCTTGCACAGTTTGCTTTGTAATCACAAAATCGTGTCAGGTTTTCTGCATATCACACTCATTACTCCTGAGGAAATACTAAGTTGGGGAAGGAGAGGCAGTGTCAGATGGGCTCTAGAGCAAAGCATTCCCTTCCATAGTTTCCTTCTAGTTTCCAGACACATTAACAAATGATATTCTCCTATTCTCTTGAATCTTGTTGTTTAACTCCTGGCAGGAAGCACAGCAATGCATGAGCTGCATTGCCTACTGTTAGTTGTATCGGGGAGTTCCTGATTGCTTTGGAAATGAATTAGGAAATTTTAATAAGGTGTACAGTGAAAACTGCAGAACTCTGTAATAGAAGGAGAATGCTTCTGACTGCTACAAACTTCTGAGTTCATTATGACACTAGCCTATGTAACAACCTGTTATTGTAGCACTGATTGCTTATAGAACAGTTCCAAAAGTGCACTTATATACGAACTACTGTGACAATGCTAAGTTTCTGTACCAGATCTGCTAGGATGTAGATTAGGGAAGATGTGGAATAATGTGATAGTCAACCAGTTGCATGTGCTGTCCTACCATATATCCATGATCCCAGTGAATTTGTAGTCCTGTAATTGTATACAGTTTTCTAAATCTCCCAATTTGTTTCACATCCTTCATGCATTAAAGTACAGTCACTTCAGTGAGGCACCCTGTTGTGCTGACATCATAAGAAAGACATGAGGGTTTCCCCATAATGTCATTCCATATATATCCTTTTTTTATGTATATATGCTAGGGATATTTCTATTTTATCCCCATTTTGCTGATTTGTGTGTTTTCTGTTTACAGTACTTCAGATCCAGTGCACTGTTTGACTGTTGGTTACTTTCTCTCTCCTGTCCTTTTAATTGCTTCACAAATGCCATTGATCAGATAGATTGTGATGAATGCACCTGTAACTAGTTATTGTCACTCTGAAACGCAAAATTGAAGGAGATAAGTAGTTTCCTAATGTTTAGTTTTATTTCAAGTAACTTACTCTTCCTTTTTTGCTAACAGAAAAGGAAACTTTGCATAGAGTGCACAGTTGAGATAATACTCTTCCCACCTAAACTCCTGCTTACGAAAATTAAGGCTGAAATTTTAGCAGGCTGAAGTACATACTAAAGCTAGTCCTTAGAGGTCTCAAATAAGGCACAAAGATTGGTTGTTCCCTACTATGCTACTTACTGTTTTCTGCAATCTGAGCTTTAGCTGAAAGAAAATAAAAATGGTACTTAATTAGTCTATTTAAACTGTTGTGCTTGTGTACCTACAATACTATTGCTTATTTGTCTTGAGCAATATTTTGAGTGCTTAGTTTAGAAGGCTTCCTACAAGGATTTGTAAAGTGACTAGTATATCACTTTATCTGCTGGGATCCTTGGTTTCTGTGATATGTTTGCTCTCTTATTGGAGCATCCCTTTGCTTTTATAGGCGTTTATAGCAGCTGTGTAATAATTTTGCAGTATATTGTTGTAATACTCTGATGGTAGACTATTGGTTTGTAAGTGCAGGTACATGGTCCACTATTACATAATTACAAAAATATTTGCTGTCACAGTCTTTTTAGGAGGATAAAGAACAGAAGGTTCTCTAGGTCCTGTATATGCCACTTGTATACACCAATACTAATTGTCTTGTGATCACAAGATACAGAAATACTTACTCTGTAAACTGCCACACCCAACAATATTGGGTTCATATGCATCCCTTCTCACCTACTTCCATTGGATCATTGTACACAAATGGAAGCGACACAGGCTTTCTGACTGCAGGTCCAAAAACTCTGAAAATACAGATTTTGTAATATGAGTTCACAGTTGGCAGAGCATGCCAAATGCATGATTTCATGCTTGCAGTTTGGTGGCACATAATTAAGATCTGTAATGGAAAAATAGAATGAACTTGCATCTGGATAGCAAGAGTTGTAATGACCATAATGACCGTGGAATAGTAGTCTTCAAATCCTTAATTTGCAGATCCCAGGAAACTTCTGGTGAAGATGAAAGGCTATTGAAGTTCATAAGTTCAATTGTTGCTTGTGTGGGGGTTTTTTGTTTGTTTGTTTGGTGGTGGTTGTTTTCTTTGTTTAGAAAGTTCAGTTTTGGAGTCTAACTTCAGAATCAGCCATAGAAGTTTTGTCTGTTGGTTTGAGGGTGAATTTCTAGCCTTCAGCATCACTATGAGTTTGTAAAGCATGTAGCCATTGTTGAGTACTTAGCCTTTAATGGTCTAAGGTCATGAAAAATCACACAATTTAGTACATTCCTACACAATACAGTGTTTTTTTCAAAGGCATTTATTTTTCGTACAGAATTAAAGAATTGTGAAAAGGTACCGAAGTGACACTATGCCATTAAACTCCTCCGGAGAATATTCAAAGGGCAAGTTTCCTTATGCAACTCTACCATTGTGACCTAACTGTCAGAAATGAAGACCTACCTGCTAGTAAGAAAGTAGAAGTCAAAATTAACATTCCTTACCTTTCTGTGTCTCTGGTAGTATTGTATTTTATCACTTGGTAGCATTGCAAATGAAAATGGTAAGTTAGTAATTTGTTTCTCACACTATAAAATAAAAACATTTTTTCTTGTGAATTATCTAGTCTCAAGAAAGGACTTATCTGAAGAAGTTTTTTGGCGGATCATATAGACTTGATTTAAATCATAAAATGCCCTTCAAAGGCGATTGGAGTGTCATCACTTGCTATGTGGTGCTTATTAGAAATCAGATTTTTTTAAAAGAATCTCATCTTAATGAACAGGGAGTTCCATTTCCTGAGAATGTAGTAATTGTTCTACCTGAGGTTGAATGTCTCACTTATGCTGTACCTGTGTGCCACAATGTGGTGCTGTTAATCCATATCTTGACAAGTCATTTCTTTTCTTCTTGTAGTATTCCCTGCACAATATGAATATACTGAGAAAATTGTTTTAAGAGTATGTTTAGCTTGATTTCTGCAGCAGTATCACTGGCTGCATTGCTGTGGCTTCAGTGCTGAACATATTCTGGTGTTGAGTGTATTGTACACCACTGTACGGTATGTGATTGTAACTAACTGAGGCACATTAAGATGGAAGGATCCTTCTGGGGGAAAAAAACAATCTAAAAAAATGCTTAAAATCCATGGAAACTAAATGAAACAAATATAGATATATAATCTGGATAATCAAATTCTGTAACTGAGCATCTAGTAGTCAATGCCCCCATCCAAGTAACTGAGATCAGTGTGCATGCATATCTAGTTTCAACTGTTTTTTCATTTGGAAAATCAATTGTTCTTTCTTCTTTCTTGAAAGACATATGCTAGTGTAATACAACTGCAATGGTCCACTGCACCAAAAAAAAAATTTACTTTTGAAAGGGGACAAAGAATTCCATGTACACATGTATACTACACAGGGAGTATGATATTTCAGGAACAACAACACAGATTCCATGTAAGTTGTAGGACCAGAAAGCAAATAAATATCCCTACAAGGGATGTAGTTCTGCCAACATGATTGAAACCATTTTATTCACTTTTGCTCTTCACCTTTAGATTCCTTTAGCACTTCTTGCCACTTCTTCTCCATCTCTTCTTTGCAATTGAGAAAGGCGTCTTCCAGTCGCCTCATAGAGTTGGCCAGGTCTGGGTTTGTACGCATTACTACCATGTCATACGCCATCCAGGTTGCTTGCACTACAAAAACAAAAACCCAATAAATACTGCTGAACCAGCAATGCATCCATTAAAAAAAAAAAAGCATGTTAAAAGGACATTAATGGTTCAAAGTTATATCTGAGCAAGCCTGCTATACAATAATTAGTGCACAATAATATTTTTTAATGTATGTCCATTCATATTTTTAGAAATGTCTCAAAATGCCTCAATGAAATATGCTTATTACTGCTGAAACTTAGAAATTGGAGACAGGCAATCAAAAAGAAGGGAGGAAGACACTTCTAAAATAAATGAACCAAATAAAAGAATTTTGTTTCAAGACCTGGAACAAGCGGAAGACTAGTGTTAGACAAGGAAAGGAAAACTAGAAGGCCACAACAAAGTGCTCAAAGATTTGAAGAACAAGCAAAATCATGAAATATAGGCTGAAAAAATGAGTATCTGTCTGACAGAGCAAAGCAAGTAATTTTGGCTGTTGCTTTGTATTTTCCTCTTCTGTTTTTACCATAAATTGACATAAAATCTGATGTAAATAGAATAATTTTCTCAAAGGTGCATTCTTGGTAGTTGCACACAATTTTTGAGAGAATTGCTGCAGTTGTTTCAATAATTAAATATGTCATAAATGTCATAAAAATTCATTTTGCCCTTTTTCCAAAGTAAATTATTTTCTATACTACATTTTAATCACTGTAAATTAGATGCCTTAATGTTAGTTCTACCCTCCTTACTACTTTGAACTGAGTGTCCTGTTAATTTTTGATTATGAGCCACTTAGAACTTGTAGATTATTTGTACACTTCCCCTCACTTGAGAACATTAGCTATTAGTTGATCACAGGCTTTTTCTTTTTTTTTCTATTTAAGATTCTGTTTCTATCACACAGCTGTATTTATAGTAGTAAATATACCTAATAAAGCTCCAGTGTTTTCCAACTTCCAGTAGAAAAATCCATATCATTCTCAGTGAAAAACAATACCTGACAGTTTTTCCATTTCTTCCAGAAGTTTTTCTAAGTCCTTGTTCAGGTCTTCCACCATCTTTACCATGTTATCATAGTTTTTTTCCCAAGATTCTGATTTGGCCATCTACAGGGAAAACAAGAATTTCATACTAGTATTTTCCACTGAAGTGAGTTGATTTCACAGATCAGGGAAAGTAATATTCTGATAAATTTTAATACAGGATACTGAATTTCTGAATTCAAAGTGAATTAATTGAGAGTGTTTGGGGGCAAATAAATAAAATTGGGCCCTAGCTGCTTCAGTTAAAGTTTCGGAACCCTCCTATCCAGCTGTTTTACCGGAGGCTTGCTCAACAGCCTTTACTCAGGCATGCTTCTCTGCGATGCACTGACAGAAGAGGACAGCTGACAATAGATGATCTCTGCACCTTTTGTTTACAACCTCATTCTGCGTCCAAAAGGCTTGCGGGGGAGCAACCTTCTACTGCTGTCTAGTCAGAGACCATAGCCTCGGACTCTGTTTCTTCCCTCCCACGCTCCCGTCGCGAAGGACATTTTTCCCTGCTTTCACCAGTTTTTGCGGCCTTATTCCACAACCTCAGCGCTCCCACCAAACACCAATCCTCTATGCTGGGCGGGGCTACGTCGTCGTTCACTGGCGACGCAACGAGCGACTCACCCTCCCCCTTTCCCGCCGAAGTCAACCGCTCCGCTCCGTCCGCTCCTCCTCCCCGCCCCCAACATATCGCGCTCGAGGTGTCCGCGCGCATCACCCTCCCTCTTTCCGCTGCGTCGCGCTGCTTATGTGCGCACGGCCTCCCGCGAGACAAAAAAAGGAGAACGGGAGCGGCCGGGAACAGTACGCCTCAAAATTTTCTCTTGTAACCGTCCTCTCATGTCAGTGCTCTGCCCCCGAATTTACGTAGCCGATTAGTTCTATGTTTCATCAAAAATAGCACTTCTGTAAGAAGTTAGGCGGCCGACAAGAGGGAACAGGAAATAAAAGCTGTTTGGAGGTGGGGGCGGCGCTGAAAGGGCTTGCCCCACGAATTGTGGCTGGCGAGCGGTCACGTTACGGAACGGGCGCAGGAACAATGAGGCACCAGCACGCTGGACGCTGGTCGCGCGGGCTTGTACCCGGCAGCAACCGATCCTCGGCGCAGCGACCCGCAGTCACAGCTGGGGCCGGGGCCGGGGCCGGGCCGGGCACGGCACCCCTTTCTTCCCCACAGGGGATTCAGCCTGCAATCCAGCTTCTCAGCTCATCTGACCCCTGCCGTAGTTCTCTGGCAGTTCGCGTCTTTACTTCCTCGATAGGGTATCATACCCTGCATGTCCCATAAATCATTAGATGGAAAACCAAAGGTTAGTGCCTTTACCTTTTTGCTCTCTTTCACTGTCCCCGGAGTCCTACACACCTGATTTAATGTTTGTGTTTTATATTACTATAATTGAATCATTCTTAAGTTCTAAGTGAAAAGCATTATGTATAGGTGTTCTGATAAGACATCCTTAAAGGATTTACCCTTCTTTGCCCTGTGTGAGTGGTGCTCATTCTTTATCACTAGAAGTTTCTTTCCCGACTGTGGCTATTTGACTTGTGATGTAAACTTTGACATGACAACATAAGTTGCACTGCAAATCGTGTAATTCTGGAAACTCTTGTGAAAATTCTCAACCCAAAAGTTAAGTCTCCAGCCCAAAGTCTGAAGTTATGAAAGTTCAGTACTTTGTGCATCTACTTTTTCTGCAGGGGTTCATCACTCCTTCTGCGTTATTTTTATCATTGAAAAATATCAGAGAAGATGCTTGCAGTGCTAGTCAGAGAAGAGTGAGAAATTTTCTGATGACTGGGAAGCAAGATTCAAAGTTTGTCAAGAGCTGGTTGAATTGATATTAGGTGGCATATAGCATAGATGGCATATCTGGGTGCTCAAGTCTTAAATCACCTCCCATTCCAGCTGAATAACCAAACCTTAAGCTGTCTGGTCTCTTTCTTGTATTGGATTTTCATCTGCAGACACAATAATTGAAAGTCTTTTTCCATCGTAAAAAGGAAAACGTTTGAATAAATGCTTATTTTCAAAGTACATAAAAAAAAATATTCACCTTTTGTTATCACCACCCATCTCACTAGCAAATCAGTAGAACAAGAAGCTACTTTAGGGATTTTAATTCAAAACAAACAAAAATGAAGTATTTATTCACGCAAGTTCTATTAATGACATAGAATTTATCGTATCATATTGTATTAATAAACTTTAAAAGTGTAAAAAGCAGTTAAGCAAAATCCTTCTACACATGAAAAACAGTTTTATTTGGGTAAAGAAATCCTTGAGCCATGGATTACTAGCAGATAGGGAAAGTACTAAGGACAGTACCAATTTATATTTGTTATGGTCTTTCACTTCCCTGGGAACCCTCTAATGTTAGGCTTGAAGGACCACAGTAATTTTAATGTGGCATTAAAGTCTTCAGGATGCTGCCTCCTCATACACACGTTTATATGCGTTTAGGAGGTTCTAATTAGGTCTCTGGAGATTAGGTCTGTGTAAAGGCAGCAAACATTTTGTGTTTATATATTAATATATTTATGTTAGAACATATATAATTACAATAGTTTAGCAGTCACCATGGTACTGCATATTAATAAATGGGCCCAAAACTATTTCCAGTGAAATCAGCAAACCTGTTTTGTTTCAACACGTTCTGGTTTATTTATTTATTTATTTTCTCTAATATCCTTTTGGACCCAGTGATGTGATAGAGTGTGAATTTTAAATTCAAAAAATAGCATTATTAAATAGAGTAGTTATATTCATATCTAATGTAATCTTTTTATATAACAATCTTACCACCTTTGATAAGATATATTTTCTGTCTCTCATAATGTCTCTATGGACAAGGTTTTCAGGGTTCCCCGCATTGAAGAGGCAGCTCTAATTCTTTTTGAGTGAAGCCATGTGATTATCCCTTCTTATACTGTTCTGTTTTGACCCTGTTCTGATTCTTAGCCATACAGGGATGAATGGTGTGTTTGTAGAAACACGGAAATGACTACCAAACCTTTCTTTCCTCTCTTAGCGGGTTTAGGTTGACCCAAAAGTCAGTCACTGCCCATGAGCCATGTTTGTATTCATACTTTAAATCTTACATTGGGTGTCTGAGACCTTACTTGTAAATTACTGCAAGAGGTGAGAATACCTCCTTAACTTTTAGGAAAGGAATCCTTTCTCCTGAAATGAGGTTTTTCTGGTCCAGTGGTTTGCTGACTTTCTGGAGATTGAACTACAAAACTAACACATTTATTAACAGTCATCACATAGGCCACAAGGCTGAATGAATTGTGGCTGAATTTCCTCTCAGTCCTAGATGCACACTGTTGAGGCTACTGAGTGGTTTGCATAGTTGCTGCATGTATTGCAGCCCCTCTGGAGATAAAGACTTTAAGTGTGTGGTGTTTGGAAAAGCCTGAGAATATGGTTCTTCTGTTGCAAGAAATTCTATAGAAATTATCATGGTTAAAGAATTTGTTTTGCCTTCTGTCAGCCAGACAATATGTTATATTGAAGTGAATAACTATTGAGTTAGGTGAATAACTGCTTTATCTACCTGTAGTCATATTTTAATTGGTCTTTACAAATAGTGGAAAACAGCTCTAAAGATATTTTGATAATAAAATTGTGTGAGATCAATACTGGTCAGGGAGTCTGGAGAAGTAACTTCATTAATTTCCACAGCAACTCCTACAAAATATGTTTTAAATGGTCTAATAAAGATCCCAATTAATCCTAGCCTTTATTTGCACAGTACTTAACTTATTCAGCCATTCCTTTAGCCAGAACAACTAATCATTACTGATGAATATATAAATTTGTCTTGATAATGAGAACTGATGTTAAAAATTAGGCATTTTCATGAATAAAACTATTTACTAACAGTGAATATACACAACATTTTGCTTTTCTGAGCATGGTAGGCAGTTTCCATGCTTACAGTTCTTCAGCTCAGTATTCCATTGTTTATTACAAACATATAAAACTTTGTATTTCTCTTTCTTTCCAGTACTCACAATTACATCTGTTACTAAGACTTTTTGACTCTTACATCCTAGCAATTTAAATAGCATAAATAAAGCTGCTAAGAAAGTAAGCCCAGTGTAACTTGCAAGAGAGGATGGTTGAATTTAGGGCAGAACAGCTTCCCAATCCATTTTGCAGCACAAGCATTTACAGAGCTTCTCCTTTAGCTAACTTCAACACTTGCTTTAATTGTCTTGGCAAACTCGGCAAACTTGGCAAAACCACTCACTAAAACATCAGGAATTTACAGCGGGAAAACAAAGGGGAATATTCTTCTGCTAGCATAGTGATTTTAATCCATTTACTTTGTGATCAGTTGCTCATCTGGGAGCAGAAAAAGGAGGAATGGGAAGAGAGAGAGGAGACCTCTTTGGGCAGTTGGTAAGCACTTAATTCAGCACAGTTACATTGTAGAATCATGTTCATATTTAGTATTGGGTCTCAAACTGGTTTAGGCAGCCCTCACTGCTGCCTTCTTTTGGTTACTTATTCCTGTTTCCATGTTGCCTCACAGTATGTCAGAATTACTGAGGTGTCAGATCAGAGTAGTGAATGAATATGTCTGAAAGTTAAATTACACTCTTTTTTTTTTTAATTTAATTTTATTTATTCAGTGCTCATTGTATTGGCAAATATGCATAGAGTGGCAATGAATGACCAGTGATGGGCAGATATGAGGGCTTACCAACTTGGCACTATCACCAAAGGAATGACTGTGTATTGACGTCTCGTACCTCCCAATTTGCCAGTATTCACATAGCACTAGTCTGCATGTAGCATTTGCTTGAGTTTTGCAGTATATATATATCCCATTGCTATATATATCCCATATGGGCAGCAGCTTCTGCTTGGTTACTGCCATCTTTGTTGTGCACTTAGCTTGCCCACCAAGCTTTGGATTCAGCTATTGATCAAAGAAAGGCTGACTACCATCATTGCTGGAGTCCGCTGGTAACCATGTAATATCTGAATCGAGCATCAATCGAGCATCATAAAGCATCGAGCTTTGCCCTTATGGCTTTATACCTGAGTTGATTCATGTTAATCTCCTTCTGCCACAAAAAATGATTTTCCATCTCTCCATATCTGCGTAGTGGCAACCCTGTTTCCTTTCTCTGAATTCCCTTCAGAAGAAAAAATACCTTTTAAAAACCTCATATGCAGAGATTGTCACAGCCTGTTATTGCTTCCATTCACTCCTTTGTTTTGAGAAGGTTTGTTTCAGAAATGTTAATTTATTAATTTTTCTTCTTAGCAATGTATGAAAGCTAAGGAGTTTTTCAAAATGACTTTGAAATTTGAAACTGAAATGGAGCTATCACCTTAGTTCTTGACATTCTGAAAGAAGAATGGGCTAGTATTATGCTTATTACTTATCTTTTTATTATTATTATTATTATTATTATTACATTCCTAACTACTTCAGACTGTTCTTTTTAAATAAGATGCCAACTCTTACTGATTTGCTTCACAATGGAGAATTGTCCCGATCCACTGTCGGGGGAGGTTTCGTTACTATCTCAAGAGCAAGACTAAGACACAAACAGGGTCAAATGCCATATAACCTTGTAAGGTTTATTCTCATAAGAGAGATAGGACAAAGAGAAGAAGAAGAAAAAAAAAGAAAAAAAGCAAGCAATCAGGAGAGATGCAGCAAGATTATAGTTACCGCCACCACCAGTCCAGCTAAATGTCGTTGACTTCGCTCCAGTGCAGGTACAGGTGCCTCAGTGCAGGTGTTCTGCGCACTTTGGTGCAGGAGATGTTCAGGAAAAGAAGCCGTGCGCCCCAGAAGAAGCCCCACACAAGGGAAGAAGCCACACACTGGGGCAGTGCAGGGGGTATGCACGGTCCTCTTATGTCCGTGTTCTTGAAGAGTCTGCCCCCTTTCTGTGGGTTCTGGTGCTCCTCTTCCCCCAACTTCAGTGCAAATGCCACTCCTTAGGCACTGCTGAGCATTGTTTGGGTCTCATGCTGATGGAGATAAAACACCTGGAGCTGATACCACAGTCCTCCCAGAAGCAGGATGCCAAGGTCAAGAAGTTGTAAATTGTACAGAGATAAGATATTCCAGTCTTCCCAGAGATGGGGTACCAACGCCAAGGAATCATAAATTGTATGGAGATATCCCAGTCTTCCTGGAGAGGGTATGCCAAAGCCAAGAAGTCATAAATTGTATGGAGATATCCCAGTCCTCCCAGAGATGGGGTATCAAGGCGTAAATTGTATAGAGATAAGACACTTCAAGCTGATAGATGGGATGCCTAGGTCAAGAAGTCTTAAATGGTGTAGCAACAATGTCAAGACAAACACAATCCAAAACAATCTCTTACAAGGATCTAATAAAAAAGGTGTCCTAAGGAAAAGGAAAATTCCAGGATCTGTGTAAACAAAAATAAAGATTCAGATCAAAGAATTTCAGCTCAGTAAGAAAATCAGAATAACAGCTGAAAGATTAAAACAGGCCCAGGCAAGGAGAGGCTATATTTTTGAAAGTAAACAAAAAAGATAAATGAATATCCAAGAATTTCCAAGTCTGCCAAAGATAATAAAAAAAATGCTAATAATATACCTGTGATTGCACTAACTATCCAGTGAAAATTCTAAAATGAAGTAACACAGAATAAATTGTTCAGCTTTCTAGTTGTCTTGTCTAGATAGTATCTGGCTTGACACAACATAATTTCTTGACAATGAGGGTGACAGAGCCCTGGAACAGGTTGCCAAGAGAGTTTGTGGAATCTCCTTCTCTGGAGATATTCAAAACCCTCTTGGATGCAATCCTGTGTAACATGCTCTAGGTGACCCTGTGTGTTTGGGAGATTTGGTCTTAGATGATCTCCGAAGGTCCCTTCTAACCTTAATGATTCTATAATAACATATTTTTGTCTTATCTGTCTGTTATGAGAAGCCCCAGACAAGAATACACCCAAGGACATAATTTCGGGTGCTGTTGCTGGTACATCATGAGAGAGTATGGACATACATTTGTTGAAGATGAAGATAAGGACCAGCTTAACTTCGAGGAACCATCTGAAAATGGGCAATGGGGCCAAAACAGGGCTCCCAGAGACCATGCAAATGAGTTACCAGAGTTCATCAGAAGTACCCCGAAAGACAGCTACCAGGGGTTTCAAAAGAACACCAAGAACCACCAGAGGGACAGAGAGTGCACACACTTGAGGATGGGGTATGTTGTAATTAGTTCTAGGAAATAGAATGAATATGTATGATCATTCTGGGAAATTTAATGCATATGTAAATAATAGAGAAATATAAGTTTTTGTTAACATAACTTCCAGCATGCACATTAGGAAGAGCTATCCCCCATGCATCCAGCACAGTAATAAAGAGAATGCATGCTTCTTAACACTACATTGCTGTTAAGAGGCTTAGTCACAATTTTTGGTGACAGTATCTGGTGACCCAGATGGGACACTGTTTCTGGATCTCAGTGGATCCAAAAGGACCTTCAGGTAGCACTGAGGGATTCTCAGGGAGAAGCTACAATCCCTGGACTGAAGAGCTCTCAGCAAGACCCCTGGGAGGGTAAAGGCATTCCTTTCTTAATAAGAGGATCATTGGAAGGTTGGGTGTAGGGTATGTAGCTAAGGGGAGGGACAGGTTCAGTTGATGAGTGGGTTAGGTCCCCACCCCAAGGGTCCCTGCCAATAGACAAAGCAAAAGCTCAGCAGGATAGGGCTTAGGTTCATCCGAAAAGCTCACCTGTCAGACAAAGCAAAAGCTTCATGGGGACGGGCTTTGGGGTACCTGCAGCAAAAGGGTTAAGGCCAAGATCCTGTGGGCTGGGGTCCCACTAAAAGGGTAAGGCTAAGGTCAGACCAATAATGCTGGGTAAGTGTGGTATCGAAACTCAGAATGGTATTGAGTATTCTCGTCTGGATTTTGTATTTGGTGTTAGGTTGATTGTGGTGTCTTGAAATTCAGAACGGCATCGGGTATTCTTGGGTATTCGATACGTGTTATAGGAAATAGGGGGGAAGGGTAGACCCACAATGATGGGTAATACTTTGTCCTCAGAAGGAAGCATCTAAAAAAGATCACTTCTGTAATGTATTCTAAAAGATTGGGAAAAGGTAGAGGGAGTTCCCCTTACTTGGAAACAACTTGTGGAGTACTGTAACCACTGGTGGTACACTCTGGAAGATCAAGAAAAGAGACCGGAAAATGGAAGTTTAAGATAGAACACAATTTTGTAGCATAGTGTTTTGTAGGAGGCAGGATAATGGATAAGTGGGATGATATACCATACGTAGATTTGTTTTTCTTTTCCTCTGAGAAATGTTCATGAAACAAGAAAGAAGTGTAAATTGTTGGTATCTGATTCGAAGATGTTAGAGGGAAATGTGATTTTTGGTGTCTGATTTGAATGTGTCAGTGATGATAGAGGACAAAAATGTCTTGGTTTGGCTTGCTGTACTGAGAAAAATGTTTGAAAGACTGTTTGTAAGTGGATGATAAGGAAGATGTGCAGTTGTCGATCTCTCAGGAAAAGGGAGATTGATGATAAAGACAAAGGAAATGAGGTATCAAGTCCAGTTGCAGGCAGGCAGAAAGAAGCTATTTACAAGCGCTTCTGAATACTTTCCTTGTGCCTAAGGAAAACCAAATGGTATTGGATAAAGCTCAAGAGAAAATGAGAGATAAATACTAGGGACATACTGGATGTTGCAATCTTGTTAGGCACAAATATCCTCTTGGTAAAGAGCTTTCTGAGAGAACAAGGACGGGGGAGAAAAAAAACAGAACAGGACACAATCCAGGGAATAGAATCTCAGATTAATATGCAGTTTGCAGAAGGGACACCAAGAAAATGAGTGTCCAAAGTGGCAATCAGAGAACTGGGAGCCCCCATCTGTAGAGAGGATTCAGATTGATGGGGTTAGGGAGTTGAGAAACTGGATACCCTAGCCGAACCCCTGGAGTCAGTCAAGCTGGGAAATTAAGCAATTAAATTTTTAGTAGATACTTGAGCAACATATTTGGTATTAAATAATTCTAAAGGACCAATGAGTAATTTCTTTGTGTCAGTAATTGGTGCCATGAGAAGTCAGAGGTCATGCCCTTTTTTTCAACTGATAAAATGTGAATTTGGGAATAAGATAAACATGAATGTTTATATATGCCAGAATGCCCCCTACTGCTGTTGGGACTTGTTAAATAAATTTGGAGCACAAATACCTTTTGATCAAAACTAGGTTCAAGTACATATTCCACTAAATAATCATTGGAAAACATTTGTATATGTTGCAGAGATGAAAGACAATGACAATAAGGAAAAGCAAATTGAGGCTGCCTTCTTGGACATCATGAGTGCAGTGAACCCTTTATTCTGGACAACCAAGAAACCTGGAAAAGCAGAATCGGCAGAAGCAGTAAGAGTGGAATTAAAACCAGGGGAAAAGCTGGTAAGACAAAGACAATATCCTATAAAGTCCAAAGCCTACATCAGTCTAGAACCTGTTATTAATGAATTTTAGAGCATGGACAATTGGAGAATGTCAGTCACAGGGGTATCACTACGAGATCAAGGGCTATCAATGAAATAGTGGTTTATGTACATCCAGTGGTACCTAACCATTATACTCTGTTAACAACAATAATTAAGTAAAACATCTCTTTTACAGTATTGGATTTAAAAGATGCTTTCCTTAGTATCCTGTGGAAAGAACAAAGTCAGTTGCTGTTCACTTTTGAATGGGGAAGCCCCACAACAGGGTGCAAAATGCAGCTGTGCTGGACTGTGCTCCCTCAAGGGTTTAAGAATAGCCTCACTCTTTGTTAATGTATTGGCAAAAGAACTGGAGCAGTGACAAAGTTAGAAGCCTACTATTACCTTTTTACAGTGTAAATGATAAACTATTGAACTAATGTACCCCAGTCATTCAGACCTGAGAGACACTCCCTTACAAAATCCAGACTGGGACTGCACATGGGCCAATTTGGAAGGAAAGGGGAGTGTTATCTTCACAAGGGAACCCCATAAAGCATCTAGAGAGATGATGCTGCTGCTTGAGACCATCGACAGAGACACAGCAGTGATGCACTGCAAAGCACACCAACCTGGACAAACCAATGTAATCAGAGGAAATAGGAAAGCAGACAAAGTTGCAAAAAGAGTCACAACCTTGTTGCAAATTGTCAAAAACCTGCGCTGTCTAGTTAGGGAAAGAACCTTAAAAATCGAAGCCCCAAGTGTACAGAAAAAGAGAACAAGTGGGTGAATTATTGAAATGCAAAAAGACTGCTGATGAATGGTGGTTAACCCCAGTCAAACAGGGTTTCGTGTCTCCACCAACAATGAGGTGATTGATGAAATTGATGAAGCAAGCACATGGGAATAGAGGCTGTAACTGAAACAGTGAAGAGTTACCCAGGGCGATCAATATGATTGCTAAAAGTGTTACACAATGTTATGAAATCTGCAACAAGAATAATCCTAAAATTCAAAGGAAACTTCCTTCTGGGGAAGTGAAGAGGGGTTCTACTAATCTTGGGGATTATGGCAGGTTGATTTTTAATTGTTGTGCGTATAAGTATTTAATCGTAATGGTTGACACATTTTCAGGGTGACCTGAGGCCTTCCCATGTTGTACCAGTAAGGCTAGGGAGGTGGTAAAAGTGTTGTTAAAAGGGATTATAGCAAGGTTTTGGAAGGATTCTCTTCTGATCAACGGCTTCATTTTATTACAAGAATATTAAATTCTTGTAAATAAATTAAATGGAAGATTAGTCCCTATGAATGGACTATATGCAAAACCCTACCAGGTACCCAGTTCCCAGGAGAAATTGAGTTTTACTTAACTTCTTTAGGAAAGACTTTGGCGACTGTTCGGCAGCTCTGAGTCTTGATAGCACACCTCGTTCTCAATACTCCAGTACATTGTTATCAACCAGAAGATTTCATTTACGTAAAAGCTTGGAATTCAGAACCACTGAAGAAGTGGGAAGGACCATTTCAAGTACTCTTGGCAGCCCACACTGCAGTAAAGGCAGAGGATATTGCACTGTGGGTTCATTACACAAGGATAAAAACTGCACCTGGATATTACTGAGTGCCGATTTAGGGCCCCCTTGTGCATGATATTGCTAACTAGAAACTAGAGACTTAGGAAAGCTATGAGATGCCCAAGGAGGGAACTGCCACATTGTTAGGCTTAATAACACTGATAGTACCATGTGGGAAAAGGACAGAACTGGGATAAAGGGATTGTTGAATTTAAATCGAATGGTACAACGATAGTATGGAAGGATGTAAGCAACGAAAATCATAAGAGTATAATCATATTAAGCAGAGACTTTAAAAGAGTACGAAACAGTTTCAAGGTATGGTGGCTAGAGAGATGAGAGCTGAAATACTTTTGCCACACAGAGTGGGGAAATCCTGCCTTTAATTTAGATGAAGGAATACACAATATGGTATATAGCCCAGCATCGATCTCCAAAGGAAGGTTGTATCTCTACTAGGGTGAGGCAGCCAAGAATTGAAGCTACTTGTATTAAATACATATATATTGGACTCAGGATGATACAGGAGATCATCCTGCTCACCAAGCACATAGCTATTTTCAATATAAGGAAAGCCACTCTCCACTACTTCAGGGAAATCCTCAAAGGGCTTCCTCTCTGTTATGTAGACAAAGAAGAGGAGTGAAACTGTAGACTGGAAGAATAATGTGCTGGTGAGCATAGTGAATCTGGTAAAATGAATAAGCTCTCAAGTGTTAGTTACTGCTTGTCTCCCTATACCACACTGAGCCTCAGAACCCCTGCCTGGAGTGCATTAAGAGGAGCATCTCCAGCAGGTCGAGGGAGGTGATCTTACCCCTCTACTCAGCCTTGGTGAGGCCACATC
>JAUBNY010000933.1:0-15440 GCA_032275445.1 Crypturellus soui
AGAGGAGAGGAGAGGAGAGGAGAGGAGAGGAGAGGAGAGGAGAGGAGAGGAGAGGAGAGGAGAGGAGAGGAGACATAAAGATGTTCAGCTGTTCAAGGGAACATAAGACAATTGTGATATGCTTAAGATTTGATCTATCCAATTGCTGGGGACACCATTTGGATGAGTACAAATGGGTCTGATAATCTAAGAGATTGGAACTGAAGACTGCCATTGGGAGATAATTTCTCTCCCTTGGGATAAGAAGGCCTGAAAATTCAACAGCTGGAAAATGCCCAAGGAGTAGAACCATTCTTATGTCCTAGACTTAAATGAGTTCCCTGAATCATTTCACACTACTGCTCATGTAGGAAGTTTTCAAGACTTTGTAATTGTGGACATTGCCCCATTGCAACTCTATCCCCCATTGCAACTTAGTTCCATTCAAAGGCTTAAAAATAAATGTACTTACTTTATATTTCCTCTGAGTGTGAAAAGACTAAATGGAGGTGTCACTCTGCAATGGAAAGCTCAGAAAACGATTCTTGAAATGGCCTCTAGAGTAGATAATTGTTGGATGAGATTGCGGCTGTTAAGATCAAAGTGTAGGGTGCAATGACCTCATAGTCTGCAGGAAACAAATGTTTCTTGAGGGTCTGTATCACCAAATAAAGGAACTGCGGAAGAAGATCATCAGACTGTGCAATGCCAGAGATGATGAGGAAGAGACTGAGTGAATCTTTACCAAGACTATAAGTTCCAAGAGCCCAAAGCCCCATTCCAACCAAAGGAAGGGCAGGTGGGGCCTGGTGGCTTTATCCTCATGCTGATGAGAGGGAAGGGCTTGATGAGAAGTAGACACGTCTGGTACCTCAACACTTGTTACGCAGATAGTGTTGCCAACATGATTTTAGTTTCTGTGAACATAAGACCCTTTCTTAGGATGGAAGATTGGTTGGAACAGACGGGTTTTGCCTGACTAAGTGGGACAAAAGCATCTTTGTCAACAGATCAACCAATTGCATGTACAAAAGAACTGCCTCAAAGGGATTTGACAGGTACATCAACAACAAAAGGAAGAATGATTCAAAGAATGATAGACCTTTCAGCCTCACCTCAATCCCTAGAAGTAGATTCCTGCTTCTTTCCAAGCTGTGTTCATGCATGTCTTACTTTCCCAGGTGTGATTGCATTTGTGAGTCAGCTTGTGGGAAGCCTTCTCAAAGGCTTTCAACAATCTTAAGGATTCCTGCTGCTGCCACAAAAGAAGGCTACAACACACCTTGACTTCTAGCAAGCTTTAGCAGCTATGAGCTCTCCCAGCTCCAAAGAGTCTCTTCACAAAAGGGAGCTTGGAGCTTTTATTTCAGCTGACTCATGATTAGAAAAGGTCAAGTAGCATTGACTAAGAGAAGCCTATATAAAAGCCAGGCTTGGAGTAGAGTGAATAGTGTGTAGTGAACAGCGGCAGAAGTGAGTTCAAAAGGGGCCAGCAGTTCTGTTGAGGACAGCCTCTCTGTCCTCAGCAATGGTGGTCATGGGCCACAAGGCATATTTCTCTAGCAAAGATTTGAACAACTTTCCCTGCAAATCACCTGAACAGGGGCCTGGGCAACCTGTTCCAGCTGATCCTGCTTAAGAGGGTGATTGAACTAGGTGATAACCAGAGGGCCCTCCCAACCTCAGCTCTTCTCTGATTATACTAGCTAAACTGGCCTTTTCCAGATAGCTAATTTCAATGTGCCACTGCACTGGATGCTGAATTGCAGAGAGAATTTTTCCACAATATGATGAAAAGTCTCTTCTTTGTATTGTTAGTTCTGGCTCCATCTGAATATGTGTATATATTTATTCATTTATTTATTTATTACAAATGAAGGACTCTGTTGCCCCTCTGTTGTCCCTCTGTCATGATTCTGTTGTCTTTGGACTTCTGATTGTGTGGTTGACCTGTTTTCTTCCCCTTTCTCCTACCCTCATTTGCTGCCATGTGCCCTTCGTAAGTCTAAGGCAGCGACCTTTGAGGGGCAGAGTGGAGGGTCAATAAATTAAATAGGTGTGTAGAAGGGGATGATTTACTCTTTTACAATGCAAGAGCTTTCAAGTGTAAGGTCTGACACACAAGGAAAGCTCTTTTTTTTGGTTTTGTTTTCACGCAACAGGTTGTTTGGGCAGATCGCTCTGCCAGAGGAAACTATTGCTACAAATGGGTGAGGGCCATAGAGATACAGCCCAACTTTAACTAGACAGATATCCACTAGGCATTTGTAAGTATGAAGGAAATACATCACCTATAGTCCACAATCTCATGTCTGATAGCTGTGAGATTACTAGGGCGAAGTGTCCTTTGTAGGTCTTACGCTTTTGTACTCTGCCTCATGCATCTGTTTCTGGTCATTATTGGATATATGGCAAAAAAAGGGTGAGATGGAGCTTTGCTCTTAAGCAGAGAGAGTCAGCACATCTTACCTTGTCTGTGCTATGTCACGGAGAGATGGGAGGAAGAATAGAACACAGTGACAAGTATATATGGAAAAATCTAAAATAAGTAAGTTAACTTACTGGACTTGAGTCAACTGGACTTGATAGTCATAGATGTCCAAAATTACATGGATTGTGAGATTTAAGGTCGGATTTTGAACACCAGGGAAATTGTCTTGGCATAGATCTTATTGTCATGCTGGTGAGAAAACTTGTGTGTGTGGATAAAATTGTCTGTAGAAGTTACGCAGGGGATTCTGTTTCACCCATAAGTGAAGTGAGAGAGTCAGTTTGTATACAGCGGTTCAGTCTTTTTCAGACACTGTGGTACGTAGTCAACACAGTGATATACAGTCATACAAAAACATTTGTGTTTTTATTTCAGTGCCAGATACCTCTTCCTCTTTCATCTCCTTTGATGGATTTTTTTTTCCTCTGTTGCTCTTTTCACTTTTAGGCCCAGATACGTTGAAACTATTGCAAAGGGTTGCTATATACTGAAAATAGATTTTTCAGTCCTTTTTTTGGTAGATAAAATAATACTCAACTCTCATTAAAATATTGCACATACTTGTGGAAATGAATATAGTTCCATTCAGGTTGTTATATCTATTCTCACTTGAAGGACTTCTTACCTCATTTATTTTTAAATAACTTCCATAAAATCAGATATTTTAAGAGTATCTGTATATGAGCTGCCCCAATCATATTAATACTCAATTAAATATTCAAAGTATTTACACTGGTACATCACTGACATGAGTCAATATTCACATTCACTTATTTTTCACAGTTTATTTTGTCTAGCTGTTGGTGGCATATTTAATTCTTTTTGTCTTTGTGTGCTAAAAGTTATTTTTTTCATTATGGTATCGGACTTTTTTTTGGATTTAAATTGTTATTTTTATATGGGTTTTGGTGTGTCCTCATAAGGGTCTTTTTTTTACACAGTTTCTCTTCTCTTATGAACTAGATTATTTGACCACTGAGTTTGCTATGCTTTGGACTTTTCATTTATTGATATAGGCTTTTAGCTAAGTTTGAGAATTTGGGGAATATGCAATTCTGGTTGACTAAAGTTTTCTTTCCATTTAATTATCTAACTTTGATTATTTTGATTAATGCTTACTTAGAATTGTGCAACAGTTCCTGAACTCTCAAATTCAGCTGTAAAATATGGAAGGAAATAGCATTATTTCATCTGATTCACATATCTGTCTTGTTCCATGTTGTATTATTAACTCTCTCTCTCTCTCTCTCTCTCTCTATATATATATATATATATATTTATATATATTCGTATATTATTTATGAATACCAGTTCTCGTTAGTTTCTATCCAAGAAAAGAAAGCAAGTTCTGAAGACCTACAGCCCCAAGCCTAACTCTTCCTTTGATCACCTCCACGTTCTACCTAAACCTTCCTAGACCAGTGAGACTTCGTCACTGTATTCTCATTGGTAGGCAGCCTTTTCCCATGCTAAGCCTTTTGCTGGCCACGGAAACACACCTGTCTCCACAATTCCCCAAAACCACGTATTTAGAATTCTTTGTTTTATAATCAAAATTGTTGCATCTTCTCAAAAAAAGTGCAGGAGGCGCTCCAGTACTCCCAATGAGCTGCAAGAAATAATGCTTTGACTATTTGTCAAAAGATACTGATACAGATGCTACTGAAGACCCCTCCCTAAGTTTTATTTCAGAGGAAAAGAGAAGAGATGGAGATCCCCATTTCTCAAGGAAAGTATTCTAGACAGATAAGGGTAGGTTTTGGAGGAGAAATAGTAAGTAGTTTGTGTCCGCATGTCAGTCCAATTCCTGTCTTTTCCAGCAAAATGATCCTAGTCTTCCAGAATAATGCTTCTTGGCCTCCAAATAATCTCCATTATATTTCAACCCAATTGCCTGTTAGGGGCAGTTCACGAGCATTGTTCCTAGCAAATCCTCTTGATTTTATTACATAGTTATACATAACTGTGCCCATTGCTCCTTCTGGCAAGGAGAGATAGTTCTGGGATACAGCTGAAAACGTGATTTCTCTCTTAAATGATAGGTGGGTGTTATGTTCTTGTGTGAGGAGCAGCATCCTATATATTTAACCCTTATTTCAAGACAGAAATGATTCCAGTAATCATTTCCCTGGAGATGGTGTAGGTGATGACACTATGACACTATGAATTCTCTAAATCCAAGCATTAAGTCACAACTTTCACTAGTGAGAAGAGCACTGAAATAGTGATTTAAAGTTGTATCTGTAACATTTGCTTAGGGGAAGTTCCTGAGTTGAAGAGAGCTGAAGCAAGGGATGTGACAGAGAAGCAAATAGGGTCTGGTCTATATTTATAATCCTTGCAAGATACCTCACATTGGCCAGACACCCTCCCTTTTCCAGATACCTGGTTTCGGTGTGGCCCTGCACTAGGGGCTGAAAAGATAACACATTCCACCCTGCTCAAGGGCTGCTCCAGTGTGACCCTAGCACCACAGTAATACACCACCTTGCCACCTTGCTTTACTGCCTGATCCTCAGCAGGAATCTGTTCTGGGAGTCCTCTACTCTCTCCTCAAAGCAAACCCAGAACCCCTCTACATAGAAATTGCCATTTTTCCAGTAACAGAACATGCTCAGGCACCTCTCCTCTTCTCAATGACCTTTCAAAGATGACACAAAGTGGCTTAGCAATAATGCCCACCAGTTCCCTTCATAGCTGCCTAGATAACCTCTTAGCCGATCCTCTTCAACCCGAGGGAAGTCTTCCTCTCCTCAGAGTTTCTCTCTTGTCAATGGGTTCTGTAGTTTGTGGGGACTATCCTTAGAAGTAAAGACTGAAGCGAAGACAGCATTCAGTAAGTCCGCCTTCTCTGTATCCTGTGTCCTCAGGGCATCCATCCCATTCAGCAGTGGGATCATGTTTTCCCTAGTCCTCCTTCTGCTGATGAGTCCAAGGCAGGTGGATGCAGCTTTGCAGAGAAAATACCCTGTCGCGGACAGACTGCGAGTGAATACAGGCACACAGGGCTGTGCTGGGGACAGGGCACACTTGGTTCCCCAGTGCCTGCCCTGCAGGCTTAGCACAGGCCATACCCTGTGCATGCTGTACCCACACAGCCCTGTCTCTCCTCCACTTGGCTCTAGCTGCAGAGCAGCTCTGCCTGCTCTCCCTCACAGTCACCCCCTGCACGCATGGGACCCCTACCTGACCTAACCCAGCCTCCATCCCATGTCCCAAGCACAGTCTCACTGCTCTCTTGGAGCCCACCTAGACAGGGACACCCATGAATAAAGGGTGCCAATCCCAGGTTACCCCATCTTTCCATACATACTCTATACTGGTCCCTTGGGGAATAGGACCTAGGCAGGTGTGCAAAAGGGAGGTGCAGAGGGTAAAGGAGAAGCAGGGGACCATTGGAGATGACAGTAGAGGGGGAGAGAGAAGGCATAGATTCAAGGTCATGGTTGGCAGGAGTTTCTTCATGGAGAAGGATCAGGGCACCACTGGCCACCTGGGACTGTCCCACAAGGGGAAGCACTTCTGGGTCATGTGCCGCTCTTAAACACTGAGGAGCACTGGGGCATTTTTATGGCCCAGAGCACCCTGTACATCCTCTTGTTAGAGATTCACCACCAAAATGCATGCTGGCCACCAGTTTACATGCATGAGTAGATGGGTACATACATATGTATGTATACACATGGAAACAGAAGAAACAACCAAAAGCGAGTTCGGCTCTACAGTTCAGCTCTTTATGCTACTGTGGGGCTACCAAGACAATTGAAGACATCAACGTTGAGCAGGACGGAAGGAGGTAAGAATAGGTTCACAGTTTCGAGCTTTTTCATATAGCCAAACACAGAGCTCCTGTGCTCTCCTCCCTGCTGCCCTGCCTGCCTTTGTACTGCCTGTTCTTGATTCACTCTGCCCTTTGCTTAACACTCTGCTGCTGCAAGTGTAGGCGGCTGTGTCTGCAGCTGATGCGGAGAGTAAATCCCAGGAGATCTGCCAACTTGGCCGTGGAAGAGGGAAGCAAAGTGCTGGGATCACATGAAAGGATGCTGCAGCACTAGAGGTTGCAGGTTTTGACAGGAGTTTGCTGACTGTAGACACAGATATAACTGGAGTCTATAGGTGGAGGAGAAGCAGGTTTGAAGCACAGATTAGACTGAGGTTTCCTGAGCAGTAGCAGAAAACAACGTATATACATCTCCACGGTTGGTAGAGTTCCTATCTAGCAATGTCCTGATTGGCTGTATATACAGGGCAGAGATCAAAGAGACGGGAAAGCTTCACTAGCAAACTCTGTACCTCCTCACCGAGTCATGCAGATAGGATTCGTGGCAAGCCAGCTTGGAGTTGGAACATTTTATACAAAGGTCAAGGTCTCTTCCTTGACTCTATCTTAAATAAGGACAAATACTGAGAGGAAAGGGCTGATGAAATGCCGAGTGTGGAGGCACAGCACTCTTACAGACCCTTTTTCCTGCAAGCAGCCGAAAGGCCGTGTTTGGGAAGCAGCTCGTGCCTGGCGGCCCCTTTGGCTTTGTGGCTGCTTGAAGGAAATGCTGACTTGCCTGGACTCCCTCACAGCCACTTCTTGTTCCACCCTGCTCAAGACTTGCTTCACTGTGAGTGCAAAAGCACAGTAATAGACAGCTGTGTCCTCTGGCTTTGCTGCTTGGATCCTCAGGGTGAATCTATTGTCAAGATGCGTCCGTTCCACCTTAATGCGATCTTGGAAACCATATGCACATTCAGAACCCTGATCACACATCCAAGTGAGAGAGCCCTGCAGGTTCTGCTGGTACCACAGCATGATGTAGTTGCTCATGAGGCCTCCTCTCATGCTGCACTGGAATTCAGCTTCCTCGCCTTCTCGCACTGCCAGTGTCCCAGGGAGCTGCTCCAAGGCCACCTGGCCACTGACCGCTGTGGAGAGCAAGACAGAGCCATGGTCACCTTGAGAGTGCAACCCCCATGGCAGCACTGCATTGTCCCTGCTCCAGCAAGAGGGCTAAAGACAACTCCTTGACCCCAACAGATGGCTATGATGAGAGGAACTTCCTGACCAAGGAGCCAGGCCTCGCGAGGACAGACAAGACACTGTATTGCCCTCCTAACCTCCCATTCCCCACCAGACATAGAGAGGGGTGCCAGGTGGGGCAGAGGTGCCCGCAGCAGCCGCAGCCCATACATCCCCACGCTCACTGCCCTCCCTGGGTGCCTCTCACCTGGCGCCACCGCTGCCAGCACCACGGCCACGAGCCAAGACACCACCGTGGGCAGCATCTCGCCCTGCTGACCCAGTGATGGTTCAGTAGCCGGGGCCAGAACCGTGGCAGGGCAAAGCGATTCCGGCAGAGGCGCAGAGGAGCAGAGCGGCGCCGCGCTCGGCCTGCTCCTGCCTGCAGCAGCATTGCAGCCCCCACGGCTGCCCTGCGGCTCCGCCCTCCCCCCGCCCACCATGGAGCCGCCCCCGCTGCCCTGACCCTGGGCGGCAGGAGAAGAGGGCGCGGGTCCGAGCGGGGTGCTGGGGAGCCTGGCCGAGCAAGGGTCAGCAGCAGAGCGGGAGCATGGGGCCCCGCACGGCCCCGCACACACACACTTGGCGCTAATGATGCTACATGGCACAGAGCAGTGCTGAGTAGCCCAGTTCTCCCCAGGAAAAGCCCCAAGGTCACTCACAGCACTCATTTCCCTCTTACACCTAGGGTTTGAGCCACAATAAGAGGTTTATAGATGGGTAGAACTCTGCTTCCGGTCCTCATGCGAATGAGGAAGTGTCCAATAAAGGCCCAAGGGTGCAGAGCAGTGTCAAGATGCCTCAGCCCATGGTTTGCCCCAGGAGGGGGTATCACAAGGCTCCAGCACTGGCACATACTGAATGGTGGAGGATTTGCAGCTGCTGTGAGGGACCCACTGCAGGTTGGATCACAAGGGCATTCTGACACTCAAGTACCTAGTGCTTCTTGAAAGTGAAGCTGGACAGAGGGTAGGAGGGGTGTACAGAGTCCCCAGATGTGCCCAAGAAGTTATTCCTTCTTGGGTGAAGAAAGGTGAAGGAAGTGGTGGAATCACCATCACTGGCAGTGTTCACGAACATGGTGTAACAGGCATGGCGGTGATGTGATGTGATTACGGTTGATCATCTGGAAGGTCTTTTCCAACCATTATGATTCTATGATTCTATTTACTCCAGGTTTCATGCTTTCATGGAACAATTTCTTTATATGTTCCGAGCGTGATCAGTTCCCCAGTCCGGAGGAACAGTGCTCTGAAAGACTCCCAAACACCCAGAAATTTTGGGCACACACGGACACAGCTGGCCAAGAAGCAGGAAAGCCCCACACTCACTCCCTCACTTGGCAGCAGCACCAGAGCACACGGGAAAAACTGGGCGAGGCTGCACATGATGCTGATGCAACGTGCACTTCCCCGCACACCTCTGGATTCCCCACAAGAGCTCACCTCTGGCTCAGAAAGACCCTCCCATCCCCAAACACACCTTCCCCATGGGTGTCTCCTCATTGCAAACAGCCGAAAGGCCGCGCCCCCTTCTGCTTTGTGGCTGCTTGAAGGAAATGCTGACTTGTCTGGACTCCCTCGCAGCCACTTCTTGTTCCACCCTGCTCAAGACCTTCTTCACTGTGCGTCTCGCACCACAGTAATACACGGCTGTGTCCTCCAGCCTTGCCTCTCGAATTCTCAGGGTGAATCTGTTGTCAGTACTCTTCAATTCCATCTCAAAGCGATCTTGGAAGCCATGTGCACACTCACCACTCTGATCACACACCCGGGTGAGAGAGCCCTGTAAGTTCTGCTGGTACCAGAACATGTAGTAGCTGTTCATACTGTCTCCTCTCACACTGCACTGGAATTGAGCTTCCTCGCCTTCTCGCACTGCCCGTGACCCAGGGAGCTGCTCCAAGGCCCCTTGGCCGTTGACTGCTGTGGAGAGAACGACAGAGCCATGGTCACCTTGAGAGTGGACAAGGAAGAGGGCAACCCCCGTGGCAGCCCTGAAATGTCCCTGCTCCAGCAAGAGGGCTAAAGCCAACTCCTTGACCTCAACAGATGACCATGACCCGAGGAACTGCCTGACCGAGGAGCCAGGCCTCGCGAGAACAGACAGGACACTGTGTTGCCCCCCTACCCTCCCATTCCCCACCAGATCCAGAGCAGGCTGTCAGACTGGGGCAGAGGCACCCACATCAGCCCCATCCACCCCAGCCCGGGGCTCGATGCCGTCTCTGGGCACCTCTCACCTGCCACCACCATTGCCAGCGTCACACCCACGACCCAAGGCACCATCGCGGGCAGCATCGCGCCCTGCCGGCCCCGGTACCTGGGCCCGTAGTCGTGGTGGTTGCAGGGCCAAGTGGTTCCGGTGGGAGGCGCAGAACAGTAGAGCGGCGCCGCGCTCGGCCCTGCTCCTGCCCACAGCAGCATCGCGGCCTCTGCGGTTGCAGCCGCCCCGCGGCTCCGCCCTTCCCCCTGCCTGCTGCGGAGCCGCCCCCACTGCCACGGCCCCGGGCAGCAGGAAAGGGCGCACGGGGCCGAGAGGGGGTGCGCGGGTGGCCTGGCCAAGCAGGGGCCAGCAGCAGAGCAGGAGCATGGTGCCCCGCACGGCCCTGCACATAGGCACTTGGTGTCAAGTTTACAGAACACGGGGCAGTGCTGAGGGCGACCGAAGGAAAAATTCAATATTCCAGGGCAACATGAGGAAGCTCATGCTGTGATAGCCCAGCTCTCCTCAGGAAATGCCCTAAGATTATTTCCATCTCTCACACCTAGGGTTTGGGCCACGACAAAAGGTTTGTAGACGGACAGAGTTGTGTTTGCTGTCCCCATGCAAATGAGGAAGTGTCCAATAGAGGTCCAAGGGCGCAGGGCAGTTTCAAGATGCCTCAGCCCATGGTTTGCCCCAGGAGGGGGTGTCACAAGGCTCCAGCACTGGCACATATTGAATGGTGGAGGATTTGCAGCTGCTGTGAGTGACTCAATGCAGGCTGGATCACAGAGGTGTTGTGACACTCAAGCATCTGGTGCTCCTTGAAAGTGAAGCTGGACAGAGGGTAGGAGGGGTGTACAGAGTCCCCAGATGTGCCCAATGCTCCCACTCTGGGTAGGTGGTGTTGGGCTCTGCCTTGGGGCTTCACTGCACATAGCTATGGCCCCAAGGATGAGTGGCCAGCATAGAGAGTCCTCTCCATTTGACCTTTCCATGTCCTCCACTACACTACTGAACCCACCTCAAACTTGGCCCCTCCCAACAGCCCTGAGAGACAGGGTGGGGACCACTGCATCCTACTAAAACCCACTCAACTGCACCCCATACTCTGCTCTAGAGCACCCATGCATTCCCCTCTCCCGTACTGCACTCAAACCTTGGTCTTTTCCAAACATAATGATTCCATGATTCTATTTACTCCAGGTTTCATGGTCTCTTGGAACTCTTTCTTTATATGTGCCGAGGGTGATCAGTTCCCCAGCGGGAGGGCACTGCAATCTGAAAGACCCCCACACACCCAGAAATGTTGGGCACACACGGACATAGCTGGCCAAGAACCAGGAAAGCCCCACACTCACTCCCTTACTTGGCAGCAGCACCAGAGCATCCAAGAAAAGCTGGGCCTGGCTGCAGAAGATGCTCACGCAATGTACACTTCA
Source organism: Crypturellus soui (assembly GCA_032275445.1). Taxonomy (NCBI): domain Eukaryota; kingdom Metazoa; phylum Chordata; class Aves; order Tinamiformes; family Tinamidae; genus Crypturellus; species Crypturellus soui. Next base: position 11,126 of record JAUBNY010000933.1, read on the forward strand.
CCGCACACCTCTGGACTCCCCACAAGAGCTCACCTCTGGCTCAGAAACATCCTCCCATGCTCAAACACCATCCCCGCCTCCCAACGTCTCCTCCCTGCAAGCAGCTGAAAGGCCCAGATTGGGAAGCAGCTCTTGCCTGGTGCCCCCTTCTGCTTTGTGGCTGCTTGAAGGAAATGCTGACTTGCCTGGACTCCCTTGCAGCCACTTCTTGTTTCACCCTGCTCAAGACCTGCTTCACTGTGGTGCGTCCAGCACCACAGTAATACAAGGCTGTGTCCTCTAGCCTTGCTTCTTGAATCCTCAGGGTGAATCTGTTGTCAGTACTCTTCAATTCCACCTCAAAGCGATCTTGGAATCCATCTGCACACTTAGTATGCTCATTGCATACCCAGGTGAGAGAGCCCTGCAGGTTCTGCTTGTACCAAAACATGTCATAACCGCTTATGCTGCCTCCTCTCCTGCTGCACTGGAATTCAGCTTCCTTGCCTTCTCGCACTGCCAGTGCTCCAGGGAGCTGCTCCAACACCCCTTGGCTGTTGACTGCTGTGGAGAGCAAGACAGAGCCACGATCACCTTGAGAATCGGCAAAGGAGAGTGCAACCCCCGTGGCAACCCTGTCATGTCCCTGCTCCAGCGGGAGGGCTAAAGCCAACTTCTTGAGCCCCAAAGTTGGCCATGATCAGAAATACTGCCTGACCGGGGAGCCAGGCCTTGTGATGATGGACAAGACACCGTATTGCCCTCCTACCCTCCCATTCCCCACCAGATACAGAACAGGGTGCCAGATCAGGGCAGAGGCCTCAGCCTGTCCAGCCCCGCACTCGCTGCCCTCCCTGGGCGCCTCTCACCTGTTGCCACTGCTGCCAGGGTCACAGGCACAACCCAAGGCACTATCGCGGGCAGCATCGTGCCCTGCTGTCCCAGGGTCAAGGCCCGTAGCTGTGGCCGTTGCGGGGCCAAACAGCTCTGTCGGGAGGCACAGAGCAGCAGAATGGTGCCACGCTCAGCCCCGCTCCTGCTTGCAGCAACATCGCGGCCCCCGTGGCTGCGGCCTCTCCGCAGCAGCGGCCGCTCCGCGCTCCGCCCTTCCCCCCCCCCCGCCTGTCAGGGAACCGCCCCCGCTGCCACGGCCTGGGCGGCAGGAGCAGGATGCGCAGGGCCGAGAAGGGTGAGTGGGGCGCCCAGCTAAGTAAGGGCCAACAGCAGAGCAGGAGCGCGGCGCCCCACATGGCCCTGCACACACGCACTTGGCGCCAGCTTTACACAAGACGGGGCAGTGCTGCAGGCGATCAAAGGAAAAATTCAATATTCCAGGACAACACGAGGCAGCTCATGCTGTGGTAGCCCAGCTCTCCCCAGGAAAAAAAACAAGGTTATTTCCGTCTCTCACACCTAGGGTTTAGGCCATGACATGAGGTTTGTAGATGGACAGAGTTGTCTTTCCTCTCCCCATGCAAATGAAGAAGTGTCCAGTAGCGGCCCAAAGGCACAGGGCAGTGTCAAGATGCCTCTGCGTAGGGTTTGCCCCAGGAAGGGGTGTCTCAAGGCTGGAGTACTGGCACATATTGAATGGTGGAGGATTTGCAGCTGCTGTGAGTGACCCATTGGAGGCTGGATCACAGGGGTGTTGTGACACTTTCATGTTGTGATCACATTGTGATGCTTTCTAGCGGGTCAACCCAGAATCTTTTCTGGTGTCCGAGGTTATTCCTTCCTGGATGAAGAAAGGTGAAGGAAGTGGTGGAGTCACCATCACTGGCAGTGTTCAAGAACTTGGTGTAACAGGTATGGCGGTGATGTAATTACAGTTGCACTTGATCATCTGGAAGGTCTTTTCCAACCATAATGATTCTATGATTCTATTTATTCCAGGTTTCATGCTCTCGTGGAATGCTTTCTTTATATGTTCGAAGCGTGATCTGTTCCCCAGTGCAGAGGCACAGCACTCTAAAGGAACCCCACACACCCAGAAATGTTGGGCACACACAGACTCAGCTGGCCAAGAAGCAGGAATGCCTCACTCTCCCTCCCTCACTGGGCAACAGCACCAGAGCAACCTAGAAAAGCTGGGACAGACTGCACAGGAAGCTCAGGCAACTTGAACTTCACTGCACACCTCTGGACTCCCCACAAGAGCTCACCTCTGGCTCAGAAAGACCCTCCCATCCCCAAACACACCTTCCCCCTGGGCATCTCCTCATTGCAAGCAGCCGAAAGGCCGCGTTTGGGAAGCAGCTCTTGCCTGGCGCCCCCTTCTGTTTTGTGGTTGCTTGAGGGAAATGCTGACTTGCCTGCACTCTCTCGCAGCCGCTTCTTGTTCCACCCTGCTCAAGGCCTGCTTCACTGTGAGTCCAGCACCACAGTAATAAATGGCTGTGTCCTCTAGCCTTGCTGCTCGAATCTTAAGGGTGAATCTGTTGTTAGTACTCTCCAATTCCACCTCAAAATGATCTTGGAAACCAGCAGCACATTCAGCACCCGGATCACACACCCGGGTGAGGGAGCCCTGCAGGTTCTGCTTGTACCAGTACATGTAGTAGCTGCTCATGCCACCTCCTCTCACACTGCACTGGAATTCGGCTTCCTTGCCTTCTCCAACTGCCAGTGCCCCAGGGAGCTGCTCCAAGGCCCCTTGGCCGTTGACTGCTGTGTAGAGAAAGACAGAGTCATGGTCACCTTGAGAGTGGGCAAAGGAGAGTGCAACCCCCGTGGGAGCACTGCATTTTCCCTGCTCCAGCGGAAGGGCTAAAGCCGACTCCTTGACCTCATGTTCACAGGAACTGCCTGACCAAGAAGCCAGGCCTTGCAAGGACAGACAAGACACTGTGTTGACCCCCTACCCTCCCATTCACCACCAGATACAGAGTGAGGTGCCAGGTGGGGGCAGAGGCGCCCACAGCAGCCCCAGCCCCTTGCTCGCTGTCCTCCCTGGCCGCTTCACCTGCTGCCACTCCTGCCATCACCATGGCCATGATCCAAGGCACCATCGTGGCGGCATCACGTCCTGCCACACCGGGGCCTGTAGCCGTAGCGGTCGTGGGGTCAAGCAGCTCTGGTGGGATGTGCAGAGCAGCAGAGCAGCGCCGCGCTTGGCCCCACTCCTACCAACAGCAGCATCACAGCCCCCGCGGCTTCCCTGCGACTCTGCCCTCCCCCCTCCCCCCCGTCTGCTGCAGAGCCGTCCCCGCTGCCACTGCCCCACTGCCCCAGGCAGCAAGAGAAGGGCGCATGGGCCCGAGCAGGGTGCGCGGGGGGCCCGTCTGAGCAAGGGCCAGCGGCAGAGCAGGCGCGGGGCACCCCGCACCCACGCACTTGGTGCCAAGTTTACACAACATGGGGCAGTGCTGCGAGCGACCGAAGGAAAAGTTCAATTTCCAGGACAACTGGGGTGACCTAATGAAGTGCTGTGGTAGCCCAACTCTCCCCAGGAGAAAGCCCCAAGGTCACCACTAGCACTCATTTCCCTCTCTCACACCTTGGGTTTGTGCCATGGTAAGAGGTTTGTAGATGGGCAGAGCTGTGCTTCCTGTCCCCAGGTGAATGAGCAAGTGTCCAGGAGAGTCTCGAGGCGTAGGGCAGTGTCAAGATGACTCAGCCTATGGATTTTCCCAGGAGGGAATGTCTCAAGCATTCAGCACATGCACATATTGAATGCAGAAGGATTTGCAGCTGCAGTGGGTAATCCACTGCAGGCTGGATCACAAGGACATTCTGACACCCAACCACCTGGTGCTCCTTGAAGGTGAAGCTGGACAGAGGCTAAGAGGGGTGTACAGAGTCCCCAGATGCTCCCACTCTGGGTAGGTGGTGTTGATCCCTGCCTTGGGGCTTCACTGCACATAGCTACGGCCCCAAGGATGAGTGGCCAGCATAGAGTGTTCTCTCCATTTGACCTTTCCATGTCCTCCACTACACTACTGAACCCGCCTCAAATTTGGCCTCAGCCAACAGCCCTGAGAGACAGGGTGGGGACCACTGCATCCTACTAAAACCCACTCAACTGCACCCCATACTCTGCTCTAGAGCACACATGCGTTCCCCTCTCCTGTACTGCACTCAAACCTGCTCTCTGCACTCACACAGAAAATGGAGGCACCGTTCGTAAGCAAACAGCCTTCTGTCCCTATGCCTCCCTCCATGACCATGTCCTCTTTGGAGGGCAGATGGGGAAACACAGGGCTCAGTTGCTCTCAAAGAACAACAAAGCTGGTTGGACTCAGTTGCCCTCTAAAAACAATAAAAGGGCTGGAGCACATTCCTTAGGAGGAGTGGCTGAGGGTTCTGAGGTTATTTAGTGTGGAGAAGAGGAGGCTCA
>JAUBNY010000934.1:16569-33836 GCA_032275445.1 Crypturellus soui
TTCCCAAGACCAGGCTAAAAATCTTTGGAAACAGCCAGAGAGAAGGGCTGCCAGTCCACTTGTAGCAGCACACATAACTCTCTATCAGTTGCAGAATGAAGAGCTGTATTTTAATGGTATTTTACCTTCTATGAGCACACAGGCACCTGCTTGTACAGGGAAGCCAACTTCTACTGATACACGGTCATTTTAAGAGAGTATTTTCAAACTCATTGCTGAGCAAAAGCAAAAACTCCTTTTCATTAGAAAACAAACAGAAACCCACGCACAAAGAGGGGAGAGAAGCCAGGAGGCCACAGGACAACACAGAGACAGGAGGTGGGCATATCCACAAACACACGCCAAAACAGCTTTCTGCAACAAAATGTGGGATTTAACTGGCGTGAGAGAGAAACAGCAATGTGAAAGGAAGCTAATCCCACACAGAAACATGACACTCAACATATACACATATATTTTCTTTGACATCAGATGCTTTCAAAGTCAAGGCAACTGTTCAAACTGGATTACATGAGGGAAGCAGCTTGGCAAATCAATGCAGTAAGTTCTCATCAAGAAAGTAATTGTTGCCATTAAATCATATGGACAAGTAGGGAAACCAACTGCAGTGCATCCTATTTGCCAAAGGCAACATCAGGACTCAACCATATTTGTAGGCAGAAATATAAACAGAGAAGGAAATTCTACAGCTTGGCAAGACACATTCTATTTCTACCACGTGTTGGTAGAGCATGACGTTTCAGACAGACAGGGGAAAATAAAGTATTCACAAAACTATACTGGCATCTATAGAATGAACTAAAAAAAAACCCCATGTGATGCTCTTCATATAATGCTCGTAGCCAAGTACTTTGAAATGGAAAGCAAAAGTCACTACAGGAAATATTAAGGTCTTGTGTTTAAGCAAGCATATGTCAAACACAAACTTTGATTTTTTTGGTAGTTTGATGCCAAGTTTTCTTCCTATAAAGATGGAAAAAACTCTAGCAAACATTTACCTTTTTGCCTATCTAAGGCAATTTGACATCATGCCTTTCTGAATAATATTGGTGTCTTCAAATACCCTGGAGGAGCATTTGAAGCACAGTGAAAAGGAGCAGATGATCAAAAAGTGCAATAATTCTGACAATGGGTATTTTTCTTTATTTTGCATTTTAATTTCTCAGGGACAAAGACTTTTTTTTGGAACACACACAAATATACACACGCACGACAGTAAAAAAAAAAAAAAAAGTCTTCCAGACTGCAGCTGCAATTCTGTATTTATAGAGATAGCCGATTTAATATCTAAGTATGTGCATCTTCTGCACATCTAATAATTTACAAATCTACAAGTATTTACAAATCTGCATTTGCAGATGGGCCAGACAATTTTAAAGTAGACTGTGTTCTGCTCAAATGTATCACTATTTCACTCTGAAGTGCTAAGAAAACAGTGGCCTGAAACAAAAGGGAATGAAAAGCTCTGGAAACTTAAGACAGACGAAAGCAAAATGGTCCAGAAAAGCTGCCCGCCCCAGTGCTAACTGGACACACTTAGAAAGAACTTATTGCAGCTATGGACAGAAAACTGGACTGAATACCTATTTGCTCAGGGCTAATTCAACCTCCACTCAAGCTAAAAGCAACTTTTCAGTAAACTTACTCAGAGCAAAATAGGATCTATAAACAGCTTTCAGCTGAAAAAAATGTGAGGCAGGAGGCAATCTGAAGGGTTACTAGATTGTGTTAGACCACATGGACTATTCTGTCTTTGAAAATACTTATATTTTTTGGTTCTCAAAATTAAAGCCAAACCCTTGCACCAAAATGCCAGTTGCAATCCAGTGCAAACATATTTCACCTGCATGTACAATGAATTAAACCATTAAGATTTGTACTTATTACTTTATTACAATATGGATGAGATGACCTCCACAGAATCAAAAAAAAATAATATAAGGGGCACAGTACAAACTGGAAGTAGTTTGTGAAGAAATCACAGTTGGAAAGTTTCTGATAACCATGTTGTCACTGCAATGGAAAACCTAAACAGGAAGAATGCACGGACCAACAGACTTCATGTTTTCTATAAATGCAGGTTTGAATGAGCCTCAGTACTGATTTTTTTTTAACACAGTCTTAAACTCAGCTATGTGCCTGGATGTGAGAAATAAGAACCATCTGTATAAAACTGAAGGTCCCAACACTGGGATTTCCCAAGAGGTGGAGAACAACCAGGGATAACTGCTGTTTTCCCAAGCACTAGCATCACAGGGACAACAGCACAGAGACAGGTCCCTGACCTCATGAAGGAACCACTGTGGAGGTGAATCATCTACGTATCCCTTTTGGTCCCCACCTGCCCACTTAGTGGGAGGACTCTTAGCTTCGAGAGGAGCAGATCGGCATTTCTCACACTTCTGCTGTGTTGGAAGTATACCTTGAAAAACATTAGTATATTCAGAATTAAAAGCTTGGTGTGTTTGCTGTTCCTTTGTCTAAAAGATTTAAGAATATTTGGAAGAGTTTCCAATAACAATCAAGAAAAAAAAAAAACTAGTATGCTTCAACTCCATAACTACAAGGAAGTGTCCATAATATTATTCTTTAAATACTATATTTTGCTAGAGTTAAGAGTAATGAGAAAGTTTAAGTTTTCATGGTGAACATCTGTGTGTTGGGTTTCCTTTGGATAAATTTGAGTGTTATGTATGACTATTACTGGGATCTATTCAATGGGTCTCCAGTGGTACATCTCTAAAATAATCAGTTTCTAACCCACTGTCTGGTCTGATAAAACATTAAAAAACACTGAAGACATGAACTTCCATTTCTGCACAAAAAATACTGACCGATTACTTTTTGCACCTCCATCACAAAGCTATTGGTTGCCACAGGCAATCAACACACCATATTAGACAGTGACAGAAATACAGATTATAAAATGATCGCCACAGCTTTAGCTGCTTGATTTTCTGATTTGGAGATGTTAAACTTATATGAGTTACTATGGTGCCATGTTACATAGGCACTGTGCAAGAACAACGCAAGAAGGCATTGGCAGAAGAGCTGCCTCCATCTTTTGGCAGCATGAGCAAAATTCCAGCCCTGCATAAGACGCTGCTTTTGTCTCAAGTCCATACACTGGATTATAAAGAATCATACATATAATCAGCTCTAAACTGATTCAAGATTAATGTCATTTAGAAAGCAATATTGTTAAAACAAGGAAAACAAATTAAAGATCAGGATCTGTTGAAAGTGGAAGTTTAAACTTGAAGTTCAGACTCTGACTAAGCAGGTGTCCTCTGCAGGAGTCACTGGAATGGCAACAGTTAACAGACTGGCTTCTGCAGAAGGAGGGTCCAGGGCCACAGCTGTGTGCCCAGATAACAGGCACAGCTCCCTCAAGCACACTGAATCTAGAAGCTCTTGCTGAACTCATGCCTAGCCACAATAGACACTCTTGACCACACATATGCACTGGGAAACTGAGTGCAAATTTCAGAAAGTCAGATTTATCTGTTGAAATTAATTTTTCCATCTTAAAATACACATCTAATTACACATCATATCATTTTTTAAAAAAGATATATACATATATACACACACACACACACACATATATTTAAAGTCCACAGAAATTGGGAATAGAACTGCATTTAGAAGTTGTTTTATCTGCTTTTACAAGTATCTGTGGAATGGGATATATATATATATATATATATATATATAGGGTAGTACTAACCTGTAACCATATTACCAGAATCACAATGCACAAGCTTTTATGGTAAGGACCCTCTAAAAATCCAAGAGTAATTTTTGGATATACCAGCCAGTGACAGCTGAAAGTATCTATTTCACAAGCATGGCACTGAGGTCCTCTGGTGAACTAACCAGATGCTGGGCTGAAAATTCAGCCATCAGCACCTAGGCAGACATTGCAAATGACAGCATAGGTTCACATTTGAGTTCTTATCGCTATCAATTCTCAACTTTTCTATAATTATCCTTCATTTGTAGATTTTCAATTGGTGAGGAACATAGCTAGAAAGCTGGCTTATTCAAGGAGGGAAATTCAGTCCAGTGCTCTATGGTTATAGGTCAAGTTGAAATACAGCTAAATGCTTCCTGGCTAATTTTTGCCCAGTCTTTTGTTCAAAGTCTGCTGTGGTGGAAAAAGTAACATTTAGATTATTAACATTGCTAACTCCCTTTCCTTTTGTTACTTTGGTTACACAGGAAATGAACATTGCCAGCATTTCCACAGGTGATGAAACAGAGACAAGCTAGCAAGTCGACCTGCTTGACATCACACATAAGAACAGCAGATAAAAGAATCTACCAGTTCATTCTCAAACTATTTTATTATAGAACATTGTCCTCCATGACCTTTAATTTGGAAATATCCTAAAGCCCCTTGCCTATTATTTCACATACCCAGCACTAATTTATAGCCATCTCTGGGGTGTAACATGGCCACTATTTAAAAGCAGTTCAACGCTGCTTAGGGTGACAGAAGAAAAAACTGTTCTATATAACCTGATGGAACAGGTTCAAACAAAATATAAGTAGAAAAATGTAACTGCGCCAGGATGCAATTAAATCAGAACAGCAGAGATGACCAACAGTCTTTAAAGATACAGTTTTGTTGTTAATCTAAAGGACTAAAAAATATAGTAATTTGACAAATGGTTGTGGACATGCTCTTAGCACAACATACACCAAGATGACTGACACCAACTCAGATAACACCATCTGTTGAACTGCCACCTCCATTCCTGCAATACCTGCATCTTTCTAGGTTCTTCACACAAAGAGGCTCCGTTCTATTTGGTTTCTGATATGCAGCCAGCCTCCCCAAAGGTGGGATAAGAGTAGCTTCACTGCTTTAACATATTTAGCATGTAGTCTCAGCAATATAGAGAAACAAATTGTAAATATAGATGTACCTAAGGGCTTAGACTACAGCTGGAGTGGGAGAGAAGAGATGGGCCTTGCCTTCAGATCAGCTCAAGATGCTAATCCCTCTCTCCCCTACTCAAGAGATTAATAATGATATTACACGGAAGGGAAGCAAGGGGTAGGGAAAAGTTTGTAAGACAAAGGAAGGAAATTAAGTACCTGTAATTTGTCAGAGATAAAGCAGAAAGTTTGTGTGCGCATGCGAACAGGTTATGCTGTTAGCACATTCCAGTGATAAGTTATATACATCAAGACTATAAAAAGTATGTGGAAAAGACAAAAGCCTATTAGATCCCAGGAGCGAAAGGTAGAAGTTGATTGTGGGGTTTTCTCCCCGAGGGCGAGCAGAGAGTCAACAGTCTTTCGAATGTGACGAATATCCGACTGCAGGATGTCATACGGAGAGCAGAGGTCAGCCTATCCCGAAGGGCAGCCATTAGAACAGAAAAAAACAGTGCATAAAATTAAAAATACAAAAATATAAAGAGTTTGATAAAGTATCACAATATTCTAGCTTAAATAAGTAGGAATAGCTTTTTTTTTCTAGTATTGTCTTAGTCACTAGACAAACCAACTTTCTTTTGTTTCCTTTAGCTACTAAAGCTATAATAAAATACCTAGAAGAATTAAATTCTTCAAATCTTTCCAAAATTACGCCCAGATCCACAAGGGTGAGGAGATGCATAAAAGCGACTTATTTCAGTGAGATGTGCACACCTTTGTCCATCTGGGCCTTACTCTTATTCCAATGCTTACATGGAACCAGTAGTAAAATCTCACTCATACAATAGCAAACGGTGGGTTAGAAAGCTGTTAAAAGCACAAGCAGCAGCAGTATGAAGTCCCAGGAAAAAGCACTTAAAGAAATTTAAAAGCATGTAAAATTCTCTAACAATCATATAACTCCAAACTTCATATCCAAATATCATCTTAAATAATGACACCTTGCAATAGGAATAGAAAAAAAAAAAAAATCAATGTTCAGCTATAGTTAATATAAGCAAAATCTCTAAATGGAACAAATTGACTCTAGAATTCCTTAGTTAGGTTCCTATATTAACTTCTCAGAAAATATCAAAGAGTTTATATAGCAATTCAAAAATACACAAAATTGTGATATGCAAAACTACCAATGTGCACACACGATATTTAACTTTAAAATCAAATTAAAAAAAAAACTCAAAAATGCAGTAAGCTAAATACAGTACTCTTAAGATATCACTCCATCTAATATTATAAATAAAGCTTCACTCTCAATAAAAGAGATCAATAGTTATGAAATAAAAATTATACAAGGTAGGAATGACTCTCTGTGACAATAAATGAGGACAGACACAGAAGTTCAGGTGTCTACTGTTAATTGCTATGAAGTTTCAAGGTCCACTTCAGAATAAATGAACCTTTGAAAATATTTAAAAAAGCTCTTCTATCCTGAAAAGTAACTGGTGAAACCAGCAGACAGTTCTGTCATTCATATACACACAAAAAAAGTGACTTTGCTTACCATTCTTGGTTCTAGCTTTAACAGGAGTTTCAAGCAGCAATATTTTAACTTTATTACTTAACCCAGCAGATACGAATCGAGACATGAACAGGGAAGTGGGAAGATTCCGGCTTAGCAACAGCACTTCTCCCCTTACAGTCACTTTTCAAAATATGTTCATCTCGCTCAAGATCTGAACGGGACTAGCGCAAGATGCTTACCATAGAAACTGATTTCAAGGCAAGCAAAATGTTAACATTCAGAACTTAACCTTCAAACATGTAAATATATATATTGCACTTCTGCTAGCGACACTAATAAACATACTAAAAATTGTATTCTTTTTAGAATGTCATACAAGAGAATCATTTCAGACTTGTCACAAATACATCCCAAAATAAATATCCATGATGTATTTAACAGAAATATTTATCAAAACTTTAAAACAAGGGTATTTTTCCCAATATGAAAAGACGACCTCTAAAAACAGACATTACTGCAGTCAAATGGAGAAGGAAGTGGTTTTCCAAGTTAGAGAATGGTAACCCCAGCTGGTAACAGGTTTAATTTTCACAGAGGGTGAGGACCTTGCTGATCAGGTATTAGCACACTAAGCAGTATCCTAGAGAAGCCAAAGCACACAGAACCAGCCAACACATACGACAAGCTGCCATGCCAAGAGATTCAGTGAAACCAGGGGAAGCCTGAGGAATTCCTGATTTTTAAACTTATTTTGGGGTATTCTGCACCAATAGAAAACTTGCCATTATGTTTTCACCTTAATAGGTAAAATGTTTATAGTGTGTATATATACATTTACACACACACACACACATATATATATATACACACTATATACTACGTACATATATACTATATACACATATATATATAGTGTGTGTGTATACATATATATATATATATATAAACCTCTGTAACAGAACATATTTCCATTGCGACTACCAAAATTTTTTCAGTTGTCCAATGAAATTTCCAAACTAAACCCATGACATAGCAAAATGGTGAAAAATTGCGCAAAGTTATCCTAGCACAAAATAAACACCCCAAAGCCTCCAAAAGGGGTGAGAAAAGCAAAGCAAAACAAACGAAAAGCCCCAGCACTGCAGGAACAAACGCAGCCTGAAGAGCACGTGTTTGCAAAGCACAAGTGAAAGGGTCCTCAGAATGGCAATCTGAAGTACTGCAATAGACAGCACGCTGCATTACTCGCTCCACAGGGTAGGCCATATAGCGTATGTACATCCCTGAGCGCAGGGCAAAGGAATGGAAGAGGACGTCGTACCTGATAAAACCCACTGCAACTCATGGCAGGCCTCATGGTGCAACTAGGAGGGGTAACTCATGATGTGAACCGATTGGAAAACTAGAGCGAGTGGCAATGAAAACACACCTTGCGTTACGCTGAGGAACCAGATGACTCGTTGAATAGCTAATAGCTGGGTAGGAGATAAAGGACTTTGCTTGACACACTGTGCTTGCTTGCTTGCTTCTTTTCATACGTTCTAGCAGTTTTAGCACCAGCAAGAACCTGATGGTTTTCTTTGCTGATGTTTTTGTTTTACTTGACGGCAATTCCCGACCTTAACACAAGTCACACTGGGGCCTGTGAATAATTTTTGCCTCGCACTCCAACATTTTGATTTGGCTTTTAAATAAGGAGGCGAGACGTGGTCATAGCTACTCTACTGTTTGCCGGATTTCAGAGCCACAAGGATGGCCGTGGCTCTGCTCATGTCTGCTACACAGTTTTATTCAGTCCACTGCAAATAAGCTGATTTTTTCCTTTTGACAAATTATACTAGAAGTATATAAGAAAAAAATGCTGTTGCATGGATTACCAAGACTAGCAGCTGCCAAGAATAAAAGCCCAAACTTGTGATATGTAAGTTAAGATGAAAAAGCATAGTGCCTTACCACTAATATGAATACTAATTCTAACATGGCAGGTGATAAAAAATGGCATTATGCTTTCAGAATATGTGCACAATTAGTGAGTTTCCTCTTATGAAAGAGAAATATTATATAAATATTGTTGTCTTTCATTACATTGTTGCCAGCTTTATGAGAGGGCAGTAGAGACCAAAATACTTCCATAATGTTACATATATAATCATAAAATAACTGTTCAGGCACTCTTGATCATTTTTAATAGTCTCGAGACATCACTAAGAAATATAAAATTGCATTAGAACTGGCACATTTGACACCTTGGGGATCACACTTGAAACACAGAAAGAGGAAGAAAAGTCAGAAAGGAGCTTTATTTTTTAAACTCTCAAAACACTGAGAGGGCAGGTGCACTAAAGGTAGTTTGGGTAAGTCAGGACAGTTAAGAGGCTGGTAATGGTATCACATGACATCAAGAATCATCAGTGAACCTCACCAGCCTAGTGCTGCAAGAACCTTGCTCTTTCCTTTTTTATTGAAGAGTCAGAGACAGACCCCCTTTAAAATACATCTAGCCTGTTCCTTCTGCATATGACCAGGAGAACCTCTTGACAGGCTATCAAGAGAAAATGTTTTCCACGTGTCACCCACTGTATGAGTTCTTCTGCTTCACTTCCACACCGGAAATCAGCTGGCACACAACATTTTGAACCATCTACCATGAGGCCATTAGAAAGAGATGCTCCTGTTCCTGCATTATGCATTTGTGATTCTTTGGTCAAAATGCCAAGGCCTGAAGCTTATTGCAGCATACCTGGATATTGAAGAGTACCCCATATTCTATACTTGCAGAAATTTTCCCAGGATTCTTCAGGAAAACCATTTTTGACCCAAGAACTGAATGCTGAAAGCAACTGAAGTAACAGACTATTTACATCAGCATAAAAATTTGTATAGTAATCTTCTAGTTTTTCTTTTATGTGATCTCACAGGATACTCTTTTAAATGTGTGGAATTAGAGGAATAACATGCATTTGCTCTTCTTCCATAAGTAACTCAACTAGACTGAGAGAAACCATGGGGTTTCTAAATCTTTACCAAAACTTTGCAGCTGAATATTCAAGTAATTTTCAGTAAATAAGCGTGGGGGTACACATGACAACAGAAATCCTAGAGCTCTTAGGATCCACAAGTGGAATCTATCACTTTCCCACAGGATCCTTGTTTGGAAAAGGAAATCACTGTATTCTTTTTGTTGGATTCTCCAGAGGTAGCTGGGTGAGGCAAGACTCAGTCTGAAGCATCAGCAAACACGACCTGCAGTTCTTACAAACCTTTCGGGATGCCTCTGCTAGCAAGTCATATAATAACAACAACTTGCTATCATGCAACTCCAGGCTCCTAATATGCTTCAACATGCAGCAATATTTAACCTTCCAGCAACAAGGTCTGCAGCACGACAGATTTTCACATCTACCACAATTTAGCCATTGCCAAAAGCTGAGCACAAAGAATATCCCCAGACTATTTACAATTAGCAATAGCAAGTGATTTACTCAGTGTTTAAATAAATGAGTTTTCCTCCCAAGAGACTTAAAGTTAGATTAATAAAATCCAAAATTTTACAAATAGGGTTGGCCTTTGCTTAAGGGTGTAATTTTGCAACAAATATAGTTCAATAAAATGCAAAACCAGCTATAAAAAGTTTTACAGCTTTCAGTAAAACGTAAAAGGAGGAAAAATAAAAACATGAATTCATAGAAAAAAAGAAAGATATTCTTCTAGAAAGCTTATTTATAGAAATCCATAACAAAAAAGTTCAGAGCATTAACTCAGTTAGCTTAACCCTCTATAATATGGCACCAAAAGGAACTCTTCGTACATTTCCCTGTTTTATTTCCATTTACAAAGACTTCTATAAGAACAACCACTCTTTGCTTCTTTCCCAACAGACTCTATTCAGATGAAAAAATTTATATTCTATTTTGCTGTATAAACATTATGCTTTAAAAGACAACATATTTTGGGCAACTCAAACATTCCACACCTACTTTGCCTATAACACCAGAGCACAGAGAGACTTTTTCATCTTCTCTGAAATCACATTTTATCTATCCTATGAAACCATTCTACCATAAGAAATTACATAACAACAACAATTAAATCAACTATTAAAACTTAGAGGCCCAATCCATATCACTACTCAAACTCGAATTTCATTTTTTATGAATCATTCATCTGGGTTGTAAGGAAAACATATTTTCCTGACAACATGAGAATAAACTAGACATCAATAAATGCTGCCATTCTTAAATGTAAAATAAGAAACCATCAAGCACTGTGGCTCTTCCCTGCCTCTAACTTGTTAAACACTTATTTTTCCACTACAGAAGAAACTTGTTCATCATGTACATCCCATAGCTAACACACAGAAAACGGTCATCCTCCTATCAGTGCAAAATCATTTTGGTACTGACATGAGTGTTGCTTGTCACTTTTGCAAAGCATACTATGAAGTACTTCATAAAGTAAAAAAAATAAGTCAATACTTAAAACAAATTAAGTCCATATTCTAAAAGCACTGAGTAGAAATGCAGTTATAACTATAAAAGGAAAAAAAATAAGTGATCTTCTACCTAATATATTATCTAATTACCAAATTTCTTAGTTATTTTCCATAGCAAATATAAGGAAATATTGGGAATAAAAGTGAATTATTACCTTAAGACAATTTTAATGTGCTATGAGATCAATCAGTAAATGCAATAATGCAATATGGTGCTAAATATGCAATGCAATTAAGTACTAAAACATGTTATGTAGATTCATTTTTTATATTACTGTTATCCTTACTGTTAAAAATACTATACAAAATTATCTGTCAGCTTTAAAATAACTTATGAGCTTTTTATTTTTGATCATTTTAAAATGTTAGTCTTAATTTAATTACCTCTGGTATCCCCAGTTTTCTACATGCATCCAGAAAGTTTTCCACATTTCTCCTGCATTTGGCCATGCTAAGTTTGGGCTGTAAAAGTAATAAAAAAATAAAATGCAAAACGAGTCAGTAAGATTTAGTATACAGCATAAAAATGCAGCTAGTGTGTAATCCCTGTACTTCTAAGGCACCATTTCAGTGATATTTCTCGTGAAAACATCAAGTGATAGAATCCACTCCAGGCAAAGTGGTCCTGCACACATATACAGCACATGACTCCTAAGGAGGGAAATAACCAGGAGGAAGACAGTGAAACCTCTGAAGAGCAGAGCAAGTTTCCTCTTCACATTCCCTTTTTCCTCTTAAACACGTATTTGTCTTTTCTCTCCTGTCTCCTTAATTCTAAGCTTGTTCTGCTCAGAATGTGCTGCTTTACCTACTGCCCCCAAGGTGTAGCTGAGGGGCTAGATGATTATTTGGAATTTGTGATAACATCATTCTCAGTGGACCACTGAAACTATATGAAATATTCAGCTGACCTTTTTCTTTTACCCCTCTAAAAACATAATGCATACAATAAGACTTGAATATTTAAGTTTTGGATGCCAGTGTATCATTTCAGTAGCTATTGAAAACACTGGCACACTTAAATCTTTACTTGTACACTCGCTTGTGAGGTTCTAAAACTTGCCCCTGACTTGTGACAGAGAACTGATATAGTTGGAATATCTTCTTTTTTTTTAATGCAGCAATTTTACAGTTAGTGAATTTGAGATACATGATATGTATACAAGTGGTCCTTGTGTTCATACATTTCTTTCCTGGACAGCAAGGAAACCATAAAGGATTTTAACATATATCAAAGAAAACAGATTTAACTGTAATACACCTCATACACACATGCAAAAAGTGCTAGGATATAATAATATATAAAAAAAAATATAATTACTACAAAAAATTCTAATATCTTTGTAGAAGATGATTTCTATTATTGAAAAGTTTCAAAGACATTTTTAATCTCACACAGGACCATCTGCCCAATTTTGGCAGAAGTACCAGAAGACTAAAATGCAATGGAAAATATATGGAATAATGGAAACTCTTGAATATCCATTTAAATCAAGAATTCACAATGGTACATGTACTTTAAAGAATTAGTTTTCCAGGCTAAGGTCATCTGAAGACTGTTTCAAGCAGAACAATGTCAGCAATATAAAGGTGAAACAAAACAAAAATAAGTGTAATGTTTGGTGTTTGTTATAGAAGATAATGTCACAAGTTTTTTTTTTTTTTTTTTTTTACTCCAGCAATAAAACATAAATTTCACTCCAGAAATTTAAGTTTTTGTGTTTTGGTAACATCATATTTTTAATCAAACAGACCTCACTTAAAACTAAGCATCAGTAAAAAAAACTTCTCTAAACCATTTCAGAAAATATCTTTTTCTTAACCTCTGTCTTCTTGGAAGCTCTCACATATTAGCTCTGAAATCCACAGGCCAGTCTCATAACTGAACATCAGGTTGTAGCTGACAAATATTTACCAATATGTGTATTTAAAAAAACACACACACACACACAAACAAACAAAACATCCTCTCAGAACCAGACTAACATTAAAAACCTAGAACAAAGTCTCAATTAGGTGAAGACAATACTAAGAAAATTAAGCTTCAGGAAATCTTTCAGGTCCTAAGTGTTATGAGAGAGTATCACATCACTATGGCATATATTTCCTTTCATTTCTACATTTAACAAGAGAATAAGAACATCCTAATAAGTAGGACTGCAAAGCCGTATAGTTTTTTTTAACTTTTATTATGAAAATTTGAATTTTTACTAATTAAGACTCACCCTGAACAATCAAGAATATTCACAAAACAGCACCCTGATTTATATAACCAAATATCATGTGGAAATAAACCTTTTTTTTTTTTTTTTTAAACCTCCCCGAACAATTCAACTTACTACTGCTGGTGATGGTACATGAATACTTCCTACGGATCGAGGACGGACATGATTTACTAAATGGCAAAGAACGACACCATCCATCAGAGCAGATCCCAAGTCTTCAGGCAAACAAATCTTTAGTCTCGTTTCAATGTTCTGAAAATGAAGAATAAGTATACACTTTTATATAAAAAAAAAGTGGAAGAAAATGGAACACATATACATGTGAGCAGCCATAGAAACTGCACTACACTATGTGCAGTTTTATCATTCTTCCAAGTCTTCTACTTGTCCATCTCAAAATTTGCTTTATTTTCATAAGCTTTTCAGAGCATTCCAGTAAATAAAAAATTGCAGCGATTGTTACATATAATGAGTTTCCTAAATTGGGCTCCAATCTTCAACAGATCTTTTAGCTTCTGCCATGATACCTTCCTTGACTGTGGTCAAACTTCTTACAAGAAGTGACAGAATGTTCATTTCAGGACACAGTATTTCAGAATACTGAAGGGATGGAAGGGAGGATACTGCACATAATTCAAGGTCAAAAAAATTTAATCCAGTATTAGCAGTAATATCCAATACTAAGAGAGTGAAAAGAGATCTGGATCGCATGTTTGATGTGGTGATTAATCTTGTTTTGCTTTGCCCTGAGAGGATTACCTGTACTAAGACACAAGGATACTATTTTAGTAACAACTAGGGACTTGCTATATATTTGTGATAACTATTAAAATAAACATAAAAAGTTATGCAGTTGACTAGATTTGATCGTAAGAATTGCGCTAACAGTTTGTTACTGCTCTTTCCATTTTCTTTTCCAACACCAGTAACTCTGTCTCATCTAACTCCTCCATTGTTTTTTTTTTTTTTTTGGTTTTATCTGAGTTTTTAACTGGTAACATGCCATCTTCACTCAACTGCTCTGAAACTTCAGCAAAATCTGTTCTGTGCACAAAAATCAACAAAGCATGGTTAATCCAAGTTATCAAGCAGAGATGGGCTCAAGGTAAAATAACGGAGGTCTAAAAGTCTTCATAGTTCTATGCTAAATGAAATTCCTTTTATATAGGAGAAAAGCGAACCCCCTTGCCTTAAAAGTAAATAATACAAAACATTCTTTAAAAGAAAAATAATTTTGAAACTGGTCATTCCATCAAGCTAAGCACAAATAATCTCAGTTGTGATATCCAAGTCACCTACTACGCTTCCAGGATTGGTACTGCATTTAGCAGTGCAGCTACCTCAGGCCTTCTCACTGCACAACAGGAGGTCTCAACAGCTTCAAGCTCACAACATTCCTTGCCCTAAAAGTTACATCTTCTTTTTGACACAAACAGATGTTAAACAAAGAGGGCTACTTAAATCTTAGCTGTGAAACACCTCCCTTATGGAGGGACATACAGCTGTTTCTGCACCAGGGCCTAGTTTCTACATACATGAGACAATATTTCTGGTCTTTTCAAATCTTCAAGTGATGAAGTACTCTTTGCATTTCCGTGATCGACTACTTCTACAGAAGTGCCTAATTTTATCATATTTTTCCAGCTTCTGCTTCTAATAGATCTAGTATACTTTTTACTTGCCAGATTTAAGATCTCCAGCTATAGGCAACATTTTCTACATTTTTCTACTTCTTAAGCCATACAGAAACGGTCTCACAAATGTGACTTGCAGAAATAGATTGCTTCATTTTCCTTATTTAATATTCTCCTAGCTGTACGTTCCGAAAAAAATAAAAAATATACACCCTGAAATTTTCACATTCTACCAACATCCACATACCTCACGTAGCTGTTCCACAAGCTCTCTCTCTTCTCTCATCTGCTCCATTTTCCTTCGAATTGTAAACTGTGGGTCTATTGATTCCAAATTTCTCTGTGGTCTTAAGAATACTATGATAAAAAAAAGGTGTATTTTAGTTTAAGAACCTTGATTTCCTGACGTCCAAATTAAGCAAAATCCTCCTGTTTTGCAGAGTCCAGCAGAACAGGTTACAAAATTTCTCTGTCCTCAGTATGACAGATATATCCAATATGCAGGCTAAATGTGTATTTTCGGAATATTTCTCTGAACTGCGTCATATATTAATTATCAAAGGCGTAAATATGTGATATTTCAACCATCTTCTGTTTCTGACAGGCACATTGTGTCAGATGATTAAGCACTATCATTCTGATCTGTAGAAAAGGGCCTTCAACAGGGCAGGAAGTAACTCTTTTTAGGCAGAGCCCACTCCAACAAGATGCTGAGTTGTGTAACTAGCTGCAATTCGCATCTTCCTAGAGGTATAAATATAAATAGCACCATTAAAATGATTGACACGCTGTAAGTTTGCATTCAGGTTGTGGTTCGGGTAATAAGCTGAGCTTTTTTTTTTTTTTTTAATCAGTCCTCAAAATATGCAAAAAAAAAATTTTTTAAGTCTTGGCAGAAGGAAATTTTATCTGTGTTCCCACAGAAAATAAACTTGTTAATGTAGCCCCCCAAATCAGTCAAGGGCAAAAATACAAAAATGTAACCGCCGGTATCAAGGAAACAAGCAGGAATTCGGAGGAAACAAGCAGGGTTTCCTGTACAGAATTTCTCTGAAATCCCAGGCCAGTCTACTTATTAGGCCCTTTTTTAATTATAGGTGGGATGGTTAAGTAACAAAATTATTAATCTGAGCTACTTCTCCAGCCGAAGGGAAAGAAAAGTCAATCCTGGGAGCAGGACTAGGGTAAGTGCCCAGGGACAGGCTGTGTCCCTAATTTACTACAGAAGGAGCTTATGGCAACGTGCTCCTGACTTATCCTTACAGACTGAGGCAACAAGACAGAATAAATTACAACCAGTTCCTGAACTTGCTTCCTTCTCCTGCTTGATGCACACATAGAGCTGTAACTTTCCATAAGGAATTGAAACTTGCTGTGCTGCCATTAAATTAATAATTTCAAGTATTTAAGTCTATTGGCTAAACAAAATGGTTTTTAAAGTGAACAAATCAAATACTACAGCTTTATATTAGTAAAATTTATGCTTTAGTCCTTAATATCAACCCTGCCACTGGCAGCGTGGCAGAGTTTCCTGGAGATAATGTGCAGGACAAGCACCAGGAATGACAGCAGCTCAGTCCTCCTCTCCAGCCAGACCGCAGTACGGTATACAGTAATCAGAAATATCTAATGAACATAATTTTAGACAGGTACAATGCAAATAAAATCAGCTTCCAACTTTTCTAAGTGTAGAGACTTCTGTCACAGGACTTTTATTAAACTTAGAACAACTCGAGTTCAACTTATTCCCTTACATTAGTAATTCTATAACAGCTTACATAAGATTGTTTCTAATTTTATGTTTATAAACATCTCTTACCACATTTATTAAAAATACTTGTTCAAATTTCTAAGTAAAGATTTTCATTTTAGAACTAGCTGACTGTGCAACTATAGAAATCTAGCTATAGTTTCTCTCACAGATAAAATACTTAGATAAAAACGTACTTGAGCAGTATTTACATGGTATTAATAACTCCACTGCAGCATGATTACCAGTAGCAACACTTCACATAACTCTCTATAAAAATCATTACTTCATATTTATGTTCCATTTGGCAAGTAGAGCGGCATATTTATCACAGCCTTCATTCAGTTTGGCCTTAGCTATCCTTCCTTCGACTCCTGCTAAGTCACTGCTTATGAGTGTCTTGGAGCAAGGCTCAGATTCCAAACTGCACAAATCTGCTAATGAAAAGAAAAATGTTCCAACCCTGGAAGTTTTGGCAGTGCTCACTATTGATGGTTTCTCTGCACTACCACATGTTTTCCAGCAAGGGGAGCTCATATCTTGCACAAACACAGACCTGAAGGCTTCATTGACCCGTTTTTGGGTAGAAGTGCAGAATTTCTGCTTTAGGAACTCATGCCTGGTCAAACTAGGTTGTAAGATAATGCCCATTCCAGTAATTTCAGGATGTGGATCTACTGGAGAGAGTCCAGCGCAGGGCCACGAGGATGATCAGGGGCCTGGAACATCTGCCCTATGAGGAGAGGCTGAGGGA
>JAUBNY010000934.1:33865-46558 GCA_032275445.1 Crypturellus soui
AAAATTCAATAAAAAAAAAAAAAAAAAAAAAAAAAAAAAACAACTGTTAAGTGAACAACCAGAAGATCTAACCTGCATCTACAAGCACTTAACAGAAAAGCTGGACTAATGGCAGGCAGAGATCTTCATCAAGAAAGTTTACAGTAAGATTTCACTCTGATTGATGTATTCAGTCCAAATTTATGTAAATAATGTTAAATTCAGTATAGACAGCAATTTGTGAAAGAAAACAAATGTCCCAGTGATACAGATAATAGTCTTGGAAGACCTGCTAGAGGAGAGCTTTATCTCCTCTCAGACACTCTGGCTTTAAGCCTCCCCTGATGGCCAGAACTACTGCCTGATAATTACATTAAGATTGTGAAGTTTTCGGCTACTCCCGGGACTCATGGCATTTCTGCATGAAAGGCTACACCTGCCAGCTCCTTGGGGTGGTGGATGGGTCAGAGCGGGGCCCATGGACATCCGTGCTAATCTTAGGCCCTTGCTCCGTGCCAGCTCCTTCTCTTCTGAACAATGTCCGAGCAGAGCTCGGGGAGGAGCACAGGCCAAGGACATTCCCAAAAGGCAGCTTCGACGCAGCCATCCTGTTTTGGAAAGTAAGAGTGTCGAGGTATTTGTGTCATGCTGTGCCAACTGACCTCCGTGCCAGGGAACAGTCTCAGGCCCATTTTACTTCCTTGTTCAGATATAAACTTAGATAGCAAACTTTAAATAAAAAAGGCAACAATGCTTTTTAAAGAAATTGTTAAAGCTGTTTTTTGTTGTAAAGCTTAAGGCAATAAACACCAATATTTGCATTAGGCTTAAGATATAAGTGACACAAAAGATCTACCTATTCCAAATGAATGTGCACAAGCCAGTCTATAATGAGCTGACTTTATGCACAGAAGTAAAACAGTGGCCAATCTGGAATACCACAAATCTTGTTGTTTACTGAACTCGTTTTAAAATATAACTAAGCTTAAGGCTGTATTGCCAACCAGTATAAACTGGTGTAGTTCCACTGGAATTTATAGAACAGTTATGACAAAATGCAGACTTTTTTCTATTTGTGACCAGGAGACTTACAGTCTCTTCTGCTAAGAGGAAAAAAAGTAATAATAATAAAAGATACAGCTGTTTATAGAA
This sequence comes from Crypturellus soui, assembly GCA_032275445.1. Classification (NCBI taxonomy): domain Eukaryota; kingdom Metazoa; phylum Chordata; class Aves; order Tinamiformes; family Tinamidae; genus Crypturellus; species Crypturellus soui. The sequence goes on from JAUBNY010000934.1 coordinate 34,997, forward strand.
AAGCGTCACTATTCAAAGTCAGGCTGCCACAACATAATTTGATAACACATATACAACTTAATGCAGACTGGCACACATTTTTTTTTTTTTAATTTAAGACACACCAAAAATAACCACTTGAATTTTAAAGGGGAAGGTGTAACCTTGCTAATTTAAAACTTGAAGAGCAAAATAGCTCTCCGCATAATTTTCACTCTACTGTATGTCCCCAGCTTTCCTGTAACAAAAACTCCACTAAAGCAATTCCTTCTTATCTGTTAGAGAAAATTTAAAATTATATATACATACTATTTACAGTAATTTAAAGTATTCATCACTGAAAAAAACAATAGTGAATCTATGTATGATGAAAACATATTTTGAATGTTGCAAGTATGGTACTGAAATTATAAGGCTTTTGTAATGGCTATTTTCTCTGAAAATATTTTTTTTTGTATTTGGGGAAATGTTATAGTTCAACTTCAAGATACAGTTTCTGTACCTTGTACATGTGTTTCTTATTTACTTCAGTGGGCCCATGAAGTTCTAAGGTTATTTCTGCAATTACTAGAATTATGAGCAGAGGGGAAAAAGACCCCCTGCTAAAATACAGAATAAGCTATGGGCTGTCTTCTGCCTACAATTACCCTAAAAGTGTTCTACGTTTTCCTTTCTAGGACTTCAAAGACTAGCATAGAAGAAATCTGTGACCTCTAGAAAGTGTGGTGACTGGAAAATATATTTTAAAGCTTTAATTAAGATTGTGTAGACAAGGCTTAGCAGTTTAGTGTTTGCATTTTATTTCCAACCATGAAGTTCTGTATATGTCACCAGACTTGAAGGTAGTGGGGTATAATAAAAGAGCAAAGGACCCGAGTAGTTCAAACAATCAGGTTGACAGACTGTAAATGCTGTTGATTATTTCTCAAAACAAAACAGTCTGGAGAAAGGAATGTAGGAAAAATATACTAGAAAATCAACACATACAAATTATTTATGAACTGACCAACATTCCACAAAGAGGTGAAACACAAACTAAAAGAGTTAAGATGCCTGACTAATCTATTTTACAAACAAATCTATTTTACTGGAACAAAATAATAAAAAATAATTTTGCTTCTAACTAACAATTATTCACACAAAAATAATTTAAAAATTAGAAAGAGTTTTTTTTGCCTTCATCATTACCCAGCCTGCTGCTCCATCCCAGCAAAGGTGAGCATTCAGATGCTCTAACAGATGCATCTGGCCGTGCTGTCCTCCCCTAACCATTTCATGTCTTCAAGAATCTCATTTTTACAAAGCAGAATGCTCTAAATCTTGAGATCTTATCATATGGTGTATGTAAAGGAACAGAATCTGCTGCATCAGAAAATAAATCAGAATCAGAAAGCCTTCCAAGACCTGATCTTCAAGATCCAGATCCATTTTCCAATATTTAAGTGAAGAAAGCAAAAGCAAAGCATAGTAGAAACAGCACTTAATATGTATAAAAGCCTTAATCCAATTTTATGTTTGTTTCTGTTTAAATTGTAGACATAGTGTGTAAAGAAAATATGTTTGAGCAATCTTCTAGATAACTATTCAAAAAACTATTGAAAAATACCATCTTAAAGGTGTCTCACCCTTCAAAAGAGATCTTATGTGACAGCCTCAGAAGTCAGACAAGTGGGAATACTTGGTTTAAAGATGACTGGAAAGGACAGATTTCTTTTATACCCTGCCTCTACAATTCCAGTATACTCACAAAGAAAATCACAGATATCCTGCTCTTAGCATTCTGGACACCTGCAAGACTATACTTTTTTTTTTTTTTTTTTTTTAAACTGGTGCAATTTTTTTTTTTTTTGCAGACGAATACTAAGCTAACAGATGGACACTAAACTTGTTTGCTCTGGGCTGCCAAAATTCTTTAAATCAATAAACACTCATCTGTCATACTGTATTTTAGCTGCAATCTTGACTGATATTCGTGCTGCCTGGGACTCAAGGTTCCCGAATGTGACCCCACAAGATATAATGTCAGGGTAAAGTACAAGTCATATTTGCTGGCAGCACAAGCACAATCTGACAATCTGCTGTTGATGAGAAAGCAAATGGGCTACCAGGGAAATGTAAACAGCTTCTCAAAATTGGCAGAGGCATTTTTGATTTTACACACTTAAAAATTTAGGTGTATCATTTATGATACGAAGAGTGCTATGTTTCTCATCCTGCTTTTCAGATAAGAATTTGCAGAAGCATTGTTCTCCTATGATAATTATGCTTTGCTGAGCTGACTTGGTAAAATTCTCAGTAGCTTTTGCATTAGAAAAATAAAATATTAAATCCAGTTAAATTCACCATGCAAGTCTCGATTTCCTCAACTGTCAACAGGATAGCACCGACAGAAAAGATCCACATTTGCCAAAATGAGGGGGGGGGAAAAAAGAAGATAAAGGGAATATGCTGATTGATTTTTGCCTGGAACAAACTGGTTTTGAAGGAAGATCTAACTACATAATCTTTTTTTTTATTATTTTACTTTTATCTTGACATATTGCAAAGAAAATTCTGCAGTATCAGAAGCCCTTTTACCTTTCTCTCTTCCCTGACAGACTGTTCATCTGTGAAACATCAAGTTCACTTAGTACCATCATGGCAGTAAGATTCAATTTTCCAACTTATTTTTATCACAGACTTTGAACATCATGTACTCGCTTCCTTTACAGAGCAGGTGTCCTATATATGCTGTATTTCCTGCTTTTATAACCAAGGGGCAAGAGTAATGAACCAAACTAATAATGTAGATATTCTAAACTAAATGTAGGCATTTATTATCAGCATTTGTTTTCCTGGTTTCTATCTGATGATTTACATTCATTCCAGTTTTGGGGTATTTCATTGCTTTCCAGCGTGTAAACACCATTCCATTTTGGCACAAATGCAAGAAAAGTAGTTTGACTTAAAACATAAAGTACATTTATGTATTAAATATTTTTAAATCCTTTGTCTAGTTTCTGTTTCTTCCACCTGACATTTAGCTGTTAGTTAACTATTAATAAAATGTCAACAGCCAAAATATGGCCAATTTTCTCTTGCTTTTGCATTTTGTATCAAGACTCAACCTACTACAACAACGACCTTAGAGAAAAATAAAACCAAACAAAAGCAGCAGCAGCCACATCCATTAATGAACCCAATAATCTGGGTTCACTATGCACAGAGAAGCTTGACACATTACTAACAGTTGTTGGACAGACACCACTCTTTGTGCTTATCTGATTTGTTTAGCTTTGTTTCTGACCCATGAGCACTGACTTCATGGATTCCTTTTGCAATTAAACTAATTATGCACCTGCATCAATAACTGCAGATGGGAACATGACATTTTAATTAACAAAGTCATTATCGATCAAAAAAGTCATTAATGAAAAATGCATTAACAGGCTAAAAACAAAGTTAACTGATGTCTGAGCATGACTTTTATAAGCTTTAAAATTAAAACAAATAAATACACCTGCACTGGAAGCAGTTCGAGGATTGGGTATCACGGGAAAGCTGTTTTACCAGAGTTGAAGACAGTGACACTCCTTGCACATTTACTTTTAATTGCACATATTCCACAGTAAGTGAACACACATCCACTGAGGCATTTGGTCTTATTAAACATTCCCCGAGAGAGCAGTCTTTCATCTTTAGTCACACGGGGCATTGGCAGTATATTTATTTTTCTCAAAGCATAAAATTAAGGAAATATTCACAGAGCACCTACCATTGTCACTGTCTCCTTCAGAGGGGATACTGTAGCTATAGCTGTCCCATGTTTGTGCCTGTGTAAGTGTGTTGAAGGAGATAGGAGGAAGAGTGAGGGATGGGTCTGCTGGAGAGGAGTGATAACCAGTCCAACCATGGGAGTTATAAGGACGGGGAGAAGAAAAAAAGTTGGGGGAAGGGGCAGCAGCATTTCATATGTGGCATTAGGATTGTATGGTAACAATGAAGATGCAGTTCAAAGATGATTAATACAAAATTTTTGAAGAAAAGAATGAAACGTGATGCAGAATAAAGAAAAGTTAGATGTTAGTACTTGCAAGTTATACATTTTATGTGCAGTTAAGGCTATTGAGTGTCATAACATTAACATAACCGAGCATTTAATATAACTGTTTACAATCAAGTTTTAAGAAAAAGTACCCATAGATTTCATACTGTAGTCTAAAGAAGAGCTTGGCTCTGTGAATCAGCATCTGAATGTCACCTATGAAGTTGCAGCTGAATTAAAATAAAAACTTCAGAGGCTTAAGAATTTAGTTACACACAGTAACTTCATAACACCTTTTCCTTAACCAAAGATAAATATGTCCATATGAAAAATATTCCTATGCTATAATTTGCTAACTAATTTTAATAAGTAGAAGGAGAACCCAAGGGATAATGCAGTTTCTATTTGAAACATGCTCCTATGAGAGTATGCCCTACATATATTTTCATTAATAGCACAAGCTGCACTACTGCTCTTTCTTGCTGACTTCCCATCCATAAACTCACACCTACAACAGATCCACCACGTTCAGAAAATCCTGCTCCTCGCCAACCTTTGCAGCTTTCCAAGGACAGGAACAAATGGTGCCTCCAAAGGATGATCGTGCTGCATCGTGAGCTTTGGCCAACCTGCTCTGTAGACAGCTGGCCCACAAGTGCAAATTCAGACGTGATCCAACTGGGCTGCCTAGAGTGTGCCAAGCTGGACATGGCCCCGCAGGCTGCAACGGGGGCCAGCGGCTGTTCACCAGACAGCAACGTGGCTCTGAGAACGTACCTTCCATTGCATGACTATGCATCAGGGAAGCTCAACTTCTAAAACAGCTAAACTGGGGAGTTAAACTTCTACAGCAACACAATCCCTCCTCTACATGTGCCATCTTTCTTCATCCAGTCCTGGCAACATGGCTCCTTCGCTCCTCAGATTCCTCAATGGATGGATGTTTCTGCAATGTCTGCCCTGCACTTTTGCCTCCTGAGTGCATGTGCACCAAACCTTCTTTCTAGAGGGTTTCAGAAGTGGAGAGGGACATCCATAAAACATCTCCTCCCTGCTTACCTTCTGCACCTCACCACCCTTAATAACTTCCCACCATCTTCCAGCTCTCCATCGAAGAACTTAAACCTCTCCTTCTCTGCCTTTCACAACAATTTCACCTTTTTTTATTTTTTTTTTGCTGTATCTGATCACACTGTTCCTTATCACTTCTGTCATGAAAATAATGAGATCTTCCCTCATTTCTTCATTTTATACAAATATTTCCAAGCTTTATCTTCTGTAATCCAGAAACAACTCTCACAAATCTGCACATTGAAATGGAGATTATAAACTACATCTATTCTGAGCATCACATTTTAATCTTTAATCACATTTTAATATCAATTTAGCATGGAAATAGGCACTAAGAATAAAAATAAATACATATATACATATATATATAAACTATTTAATATTAAAAGGGAAGGTGACCAAGGTAAAGTTTTAATAAGCAGAGAAAGTCCTGATTCTATTCCATCCCAAAGCAAAAATCATACAGGAACTTAATTACTTAAACTTTGACCTTCCCCACAATTCTGAGATCCGCATGGTAATTCAAGAGGATAATTCAGACAGCATCATATAAAACATCATCTCAAAATTCTCTTCATACTGAGCTGTTCTCAAAAGCTCTTCCTCCTAAGAGATACCTTTTCCAAAAGCCAGTCCACTCCGCGGGCTCTGGGGACACCAGCTCAGCCGCGTGTGAGAGTCGGCAAAACTCAAACCTTGAGCAGAATCAAGACTGGGGAACGGGATCCAAGTCTATGGCCAATACCAAACAGTCTTTAATTATGCCGGCAATTCGGATTCTCCTGCTTTTTCAAAGTACAAAAAAATCCAAGTAGTTTTCTTTGGGGGGAAAAAAACCCCCACTGTTTCTTAATCTCTCTATTTTTCCATTGCAACTAAGCCTCAAAAGGCAAATTCTGTTTACTTCTAATAATCATGATGTGTTCCAACAGACCTAAAAACCAGCAAGCTAAGCACATACACAAATATTAACTTTGTGATTCAAATCCTCCTCAAGTTACATTTCATTGACAAATTAAATTATACTAAGAAAAGAGATCTCTAAGGGAATCACGGCTTTGTCCATGCTTCTTTTAGCTTCTAAAGGTGCAATTATTAAATTATTATTTGTCTGTGATGCTGTCACTACGTTCAGCAGAAACTCTGAATGACGATAGTATCAAAATGTCACAAAACAAAAGACAGAAATTAGTATTTCTGAATATTGCCAGAGGTAACAGTAGATGTTTGGACCTTAAGGTCTGCCGCTTTTAAGATACTGTGGCAAGGACTTTGGAGCACTCTGTTTCTGCCCCAGGCAGCACTCTTAACATTATGATAAATTCATGAATCAAGTACAAGAGATGTTTATTCTGTAACTGTTTAAGCAATTCTTTTTCAGAAAGCAAAAGGATTGCCTGGAAGAACTACAGCTCCAAGAAAATTCATACTTCTTGCTTCTTTGCAACAGTAATACTTAGGATTCTCAAAACTAATGTGAATTTGAGAAGTCCATATGCTATGAATTATTTTAAAGGCAGAAGGAAATAATTGGAAAAATCGGAAAGCTCCATCTTTACCTTCTAAGTTACTAACACCTGACCCTTTAAAGAATCTGTCAAAAAGTCAAATACACATATTCATTACCTTTCAAAACATTTTCTTTGGATACCAAATCAGTCATCAAATACAATTTTTCGCCATGCTTTGCTTAGCTTCAAAATGAAAGAATAAAAGAACCTTCAGTCTTGAACACATACCAGCACAAAAGTTTAAGCAACTGTGGTTTATGCTCTGGAAGAGCTTGTGTGCGCACTTCAAGAAACAGGAATCATTGCCAGAAGTCTAGCACTGCTTACCTATACCTTTCCCCAAGACATAAATCATTATGAAGCAGTGGGGAAAAAAGATAAATAGAAAGCAACATCTATTTAAAATAGATGAAAATAAACATTGTGAAAGAAACTCTCCAATCTCAGAAAGGTGTGCTTGCATATATTTTACTTGAAATTTTATATATATTATGCGTGTGTGTATATATATATATATATATACACACACACACACACACATATATAAAATATATATTTCCCTCCTGCACAGCATGCTGTACACCATGCTTTAGTTAGAATAATTTAAAAGTCAATTCTGCACTCAGGTTCAAAAGGTTTATAGCAAGTAGTTCAAATGTAAAATCTAGTGAGCTGTATACCTAAAAGTCATTTTCAGTATGTTTTAAAGTTCATTCCCTAAGGCCATGCAGAACGTAAATGAAAATGCTATTAAGATATACTATGAACTGAGCTGAAAAACTTTCCTGGAGCACAGAACTGCTGGACCTCTGCAGAGAGCAGCTCTGCAGCAATAAAACAGTATATAACTGAATAGCAGGATCTTAGTCATGGAAAGGCTCACCTTTGTACAAAACTTGTACAAAAAGCTTTTAAAGGGAAGTTAGTGAAGGAATAAGAGATTTGGTAAATTTAAGCAGCTTTAATGAGAAAAATCTGCAAGACTGACAAAACATACTGGCCTTTTCGGTCACATACTGCTTTTATTTGCAAAAATATTCTCTTGTCTTAGCAAGCCAAATATGAATACTACATTTAATACTACAGATTTGAATACTGCATGAAAGTAGTATTAAAGGAGGAAACAATTTTCAGTGCCACTTCTCCTTTGCAAGGTCTCATTTTGGCACACTGTGCTACATAGCTTATATATAAATGTCAAATTGGATTTAAAGCTTTGTAATTGCTAAATTACTGTCTTACCATGATGCAAACCTATGGTAACATGACTGAAACTGAATGTGGTGAGATGACTGTGCAGTAATGGCTCTAGTTTGTACTCCACGATGTGCAGAGGAAAAATAAAATCAGACATAGAAAAACGGTAACTTCAGTTTTTCCACAACCCATAGCTGGAACCAAAAGACACTTTTGTATCAGCATGCTTGAAGTGGTTATAGCATATGATTCTGTATTGGTACTGTGCAGAAAAACAACAGAAAGATTTATACCAAACAGATTTTGGTATTTAATGAAGCTACACATAGCTATAGTGTCCATAGGGGAGAACAGGGAGAGCTGCACATCTGGTTCTTCCATCATTTGGTCTGCAAGATACGTTGCAAGGAACTGCAACCCCTGCAATCCAACCCCTCTAGAAACCCTCTAAAAAAAAAAAAATTCTTTTGAGAAAGCACTTTGCCCTTACGTATCACTGACGTTAAGTACAGGACAGGTGCACTAGCATGCCAAGACTAGGAAGTCCACGTTCAGCTGACACCTGAACAAGAAGTCAAGGTCTTGGTGCTCCCTCCCAGCCCTGCTTCGTGCCCGCAGCAGCTGTCGCTGGGCTCAGCACATCCCGCTCGAGCTGCCAGGCAGCCCTGGACCCTCTGCCCCCATGTATTTCCCCCAGTGATTTCATCCTGTTGTCTCTACCACCTGTGCAGTATTATCTGATGGAAAAGAAACCCAATGGTTTTGTCAAGTCCACAAAGGGCTCATTTGCTCATTATTTATCTCCTATTTTGAATACATGAAGAATTAATAACATATCTAAAGTGTTAGGAATATAAAAGTATAGAGCAGAGTTTAATAGTCTCATAAACTTAAAAAATACAGGACTTAACTAATCTGCCTAGCTTGTATACCATTGCTGCACAGGAAATAAGCCATCCTCTTCATGAAACAAGGTCATTTCAGGAGTATTTTCTTTATTTTGTAAAACTTGTCTTTAAACAAATCTATGGATACAGTTTCTTAAAACATACTCAAATATGAAACTGCTGCCATCATTGCAAAGATATTTTATGATGGAAACTGCAAGGTTCTAGTGGTTTAACCAGCATTTGAGTAAAAGCATTTGTGGTGAATGAAAGAAACTAGGAATCACAGTCTTAGGAAGCTGAAATATATTGAAAAACCTATTGAAAAACCTGTCTTTTTTACAGATGATGAGAGATGACAACACTGACTACCTAGGCACATAGAAGATAAAAACTGAATTTAATCCTAATTCTGTTTTCAAAGAAAGCTGCTCAATCCTCTCAAATACCTGTTAATGTTAAACAAACTCTTTAACATTAAATACAAGATTGAGAGTTATGTAGATTTAGGACACTAAAAATTCCTTAAACTCAGCTTCTAGCTGAAATGAATATCTGATCTTCCTATAACAAGCGTAACTACTGAAAGATGCAATGATATATTTTTCAGGGCAATGCATAAGCTCATTTTTTCTAAAAAAATTAATTATTCAGAGAAATTTTTCAAAAAGACCTGAATTGTATTTTTATCTCGACATATAAACATAGACATTCATATGTATATATACATACATATATGCATACATTTCATAAGCCTACATATAAACAAGACATCCACATAACTTTATAAAACAATTTATTAGTAAGAACTGAAAAGTGATGCACATAAAATATGCCAAATATTTACTGGGGTTACAAATTCATTTTCCACTTCAACTATAACCTTGAAAATGTTCTAACTTCCTCAAGCTGTTGTATGAAAAAGATTTATAATACCTCTTAATTTATAATTATAATACCTCTTACAGAAAAAAAAATGCTCTTGAATGACATATGTAAAGAAGTGCATAGAAATTTGTTGATCTCTGCTGAATGAAACTGAAGATGGGTAAAAAGGAGAAGCGTTCTGGAAATTCCCAACCAAAACAGTCACATTTCTTTCCTACATTACCTGATCGTGGCTTCAGGCCAAAAGGGACAGTGTTGTTTGCAGTAGGAGACAATGTCGGACTTTTATCCTTGTTCTGTGCAAATCAAAAACATGAATCGGAGTCAGAGTGACACCCAGGATATCTCAGCACAAGTGACTGCATAAAACACAGAGACAACACCACTCGCACTGCAAAGATTCTGGCACAATCTGAGCACAATATAGTATCAAAACATGTAGTACATATACACTCCCTTTCTTATTCCATCCCATTCCTCCAAGGGTTCAGAATAGTTTTTGACCAAAGATTGCAGGATTTTCTGCCTGGCTGTAACTACACCCATTATTTCTCGGTGCTCTCACATAATCGTTTGATTATTATAAAGCATACATTTTTTGTGGCAGCAGTACAGTCATAAAAATAAGACGTTTTTTTCCTTAGATAAGTTTGTTTCTTGTCATTCAGTCCTGTTTTGTGTAACTACATTCCCTACAACACTGAATTTCTGCATTCAGTCCTGTTTTGTGTAACTACATTCCCTACAACACTGAATTTCTGCCTAAAAAGTTAAAAGCAGGAAGTTAATCATACACCTCAAAGCAGGATACCACTTGAGCCCCAACATGATGAAACACAACGAATGGGTAACAGCATATAGGACTCTGTGTGTGTATACACATACACACACACACACACACAGTGCCATACATCATACCACCAACAAAAAACTTTTCAAAAGTCCTACAGCCAACTCCATAGCGGGACTCCTACTTAAAATGTGGTTGCTCGTGGAGTCAGGAGCTCCCCAACTCCATCACCAAGGCAGCTGGAAGGTGGCTGGAGGACTCTATGTGTAAGGAAGCAGAGAGCAGCTGGAAGTTGCAGCAGGAGGAGGAAAATGGTCTTCCTCTACCATATCTGGGGTGTGTGTGTGTGTGTGTGTATATATGTGTGTGTGTGTGTGTATATATATGTGTGTGTGTGTGCATATATATATATATTATATATATATTTAAATATATCTCTGGTAGCTTGTGAACGTGCAAGATGCTCATACACATGCTCTGGAGAGGAACAAACCCTATTTCTGCACAGGAAACAAATTTGAAAAAATCCCACCAAAATGGGTGGAAATTCTTGTCAAACAGGGTAAGAGTCAAAAAGTCAAAACACAAACAAACAAAAAAGTACGGAATACACATAAATAAGCCTAACAGATTCAGAAATTACATTTTTATACTTAAATCCTTACGAAGATGAGAATGAAACAAACGGGCTAAGTGAAACAGTCTTCACTTAACAGCTCAGTCGTGTTTCCTGTGATATTCAGCTACTTGGTTCACTTCAGTATGTTCTTTATTCATGCAGCAAGTTAAAAAAGATACCATGCCAAGTGATGATCTACAAATTACAGACTTAAGAATGACGACTAGTATCTTACCTCATTGTGAGCACTTTGCCCACTTGTATTCCATGCTATTAGATCATTCTACAGGGGAGGGGAGAGGAGGAGAAAAAATAAAAAAAAAATAAAAAAAAAAGGAAATATTAGACCAGCAAGGGTATTAGTCATATACGACCACAGGGTTTCTTCCTCAAGATATTCAAATACATTTTAATATTTAATACTTTCCTACGGCTACTACCACCTTTAAAGCATTTTTCCCACCATTACAATAGATTGTTAGTTGAAAAAAAAAATGTTTTATGAACTGACAATACCATTTAGAAAGATCTAATGAAAATAATTTGCACTTTTGACACATGATTTTTAATTTCTTAGTTTCAACAGTGATTCAGAA
>JAUBNY010000934.1:92213-102690 GCA_032275445.1 Crypturellus soui
GTCTTCCGCTCTCATCTAAAACCCACTCAGCTCCTCTGCCCCAGACACTTGCTCTGTGTTTGCACTAAGGGGTGCTAAGGCAAGGCAGAGCATTGCTGAAACCAAACAGCCCCTGGAGCACCTGGCAGCTGTGTTTACGGACGCTGTGCACACCTCCAGCACTGACAGGATTCACCCGAGGTTACTGAGGGTGAGTTCGTTAGGACTCTGCAAGCACAAAACCCGAGAGGGAAGGGGGCCTGAAAGTCAAAGGGGGAAGGGCTCTGGTGTTGGGAAGCGCTCCCGGAGGACATATCAGCTCCCAGCAGAGCGGGTGTCACCCGCTCCCCGGCGGGACAGGCTGCACTTGGCTCCGGGCACCATCCCGGCGCAGAGTGGCCTGTCTTGGGAGCAGCACCAAGCGCTGCAGCGGGGACACCCGTCTCGTGCAAGTGACTGAAAATGCAAGAGGCAAAAACTTATCCTTAGGGGGAGCCAAATACAGGGGACTCGCCAAGCCGCAGGATTCCGCCCTCATGGCCTGGTCCCCTAACTCCACTTCCAAGTCCCGCCAGCCCCAAGGCTGAGCAATTCCAAGGAAACCTGGACACATGACAGATTAATACAGACAGAAGCAACAGAGTGGAGAGCACTGTGAACACTCACAGAGAGCCCTGAATTTCCCTAACAGGTCCTGTACAGCCCTGATTTCTTTCAGTCCCCCCACATGGCACCCCTTAGGTCCCCCATAATACAGCCCCAGCTCCCCCTTTGCTCAGCAGCCTCCTAGGCATCTCGGAGGGCTTTTCCTGCTGCTTCACTTCCCAGGGACTTGCAACCCAGATAACAGCTTAAATCTCACCCGTGTTGTCTGCAGAACCTGCTTAAGAGGCCATCAGGACAGCTCAGCTTCCCACCATACCCCCAGCTGCCACCTTTCTGTCTGAGCAGTCACACTTCCTTGCACGCAAGACCTCAAAAAACGACAATTTTGAGACAGCTTAGTTATTTACCTGACTTCTTCAGTATTTCCATCGTAACATTAAAAGTTCTCATCATTATTGAACTGTTGTTGCGGGATAAAGAAAAAAGGCTAATCTTTCAACAAATTCAAACCTTCTTTCAACAAACTACAGACCTCCTTTTTCTCTGCTACTACTTCCACTCCTCCTTCCCCCATCCCTACTCATGTCACCCCTTGTTCTGTATCTTGCCAACACATTTTCATGGGTTTTGAGATACCAGGGGATCCTCCTTTATCATGCTTGTCCTCACTACACTGCTCCTGGGTGAAAATGAGTATTATGTGTGTGATACAGATAGGGACTGCCTTGTTTAGCTCCAAACAGGAGCTGGGATGGTGTCCTTAAAGGCTCCTGCTACTGCCGTACGCTCAGGGTTACTCCTCCCTGCTCTACAGCAACATAGGACTAACAAAAGCTCCTGAACCTCTGCCCCTCTGCTGTGCTCACAGAGCAGCACGGCAGCATTAGCAGGATTCCCTACCGCACTGATAGAAAGCCCTTTCAAAAAGTATCTTAACTGGAGCAGATATTTCTCCTAAACTGCATGATCTAAAACACAGGCAGCTCTCTGAAGAGCTTTTGTAGGCACCGATTTTATGGAATTCCTACACAGCTCCTGGCAGGTGCTCCCATTTGCTACTACAATTAATGAAAAAGCCCCTTTGTGAAGGCAAGACGACTCTTCTCAGGCCAACATTCAACAGGCACTATTGCTTTTTCAGAAAATCCTTCAGAATTTACAAAGTCTGGGATAGAGATACTTTTCTTGGCACCCAGTGGCAAACCAAAGTCTGACTCCAGAGCCGAATTGTGTGTTTTTACTCCACCAAGAGTACTTAAAATCAGTTTTCCAAAGACACCAAACATTTAATTTGTTGCTTCAAGTGCCGAGGGAATCAGGCTCCCCATCTTTAGCACGCACTGCAAGCCAGCAGAACCAGACTTGGCTCAACTTCACCAGTGTCTGCTCTAATGTGACATCTTATTTTCCTAATGGAGAATTATCAGTCAGAGGCTGCAAATGGAGTCAGGGGAGGAAATAAAAGAGTGAACAGCAGTAACTACTGAAAGTGTCTGGGGAGGATGAGTGGGGAGAAGAGAAGACAAATTCCTCCTCTTTACCAGACGCGGGCTGTTGGAAACGCCAGCTTAGGGAGCCAGACTTGCCTGCACAGTCCAAACACAGCTTGTTTTTGCTTTGCTGCAGTTACATCGCCCAGCGCTTATTCGATGCAAAAGGAAAATCGAACATTTGGAGAATACCTCGACACTGGCCAAGTTCAGATTCCTAGTTTCTGCGGGTACTAATCCATCAAGAGCATTAACTCGGATATCATAAACAAACACCAATATAGATCCCTTCCCAGCAGGTAACTGCACACAAAATTAAGAAAAAAACACCACCTGTGCCTAGCTGGCACTGTTACTTCCTGAGAATTTGCACACCACTTTTCTAAGTGTAAGTAAGGCCAAAAAGCTTTAAAATTGTACTATTTATTATTTCTATTACAATTAAGAGTGTTCTTCATTGCTTTACTTGCAAGCAAAGGCTAGACTAATTAAACTACATTTAATTAGCAGTAATGTTTGTATTTCTCTTTCAAACAGCAGCCAGCAATTTAAAAAAAAGCTCAGTTCTACCAAGAATTTAGATTTCACATTGAATGATAATGCATCAGAAAACCAGGCTTCCTTTAGCCCTGGCTAAAAGCATCAGCCAGAAGTTGTTTCTCTGCAGTGCTTATTCTGTGCATTATGGCCAACCACAGGGCACTAATTTTTTTATGTTTTTTGAAGGTTTTGTTGCCTTTTTTCAAGAACTTTTTTTTTTTTTGCCCTTTTCTTCTTCCCTCAGTGGTCCCATCTCCATTGATAGTCATTTCATCCGCAGAAAACTCCTTCCTTTTCCTGTTTTGTGGTATAAAACCCTGCAAAAGAAGCATCGCAACCACAACAATTCAGACGAATTCCTCAGAAGCCAGGACAAAAACAAACAGGCATTTCTGAACTTGTGTTTCCCATTCTCAAATAAAAAGTCCAGGAAAAAAAAAACTGATTGTGTTTAACAAACATACACAGCTTCTTCCACACAGAGTACTTTTGAACTTAAAAATATATGACACATTTGAATAAAGTGTCTTGCCTGGGGATTAGAAACTTTCACACACAGAGTAAAATTTTACCCAGAGCAATAAAGATGTAAGTAAAGATAGTGTGGCACCAATAGACTAACTTTCTTTGTACCATAAAATGAAATTCATATTAACTTCAGTATAAACACAATACTTCTAGTAACATAAAATCATTACGTATTTTTGATGAATAATCTACTCAAAAGTTGAATATGTTGTGTTAACATCACCACCCAGAAATTCAATTTCTTGTAAACTTTTGAAATCAACTGTATTTATTTACCTTAAGTTCAGGAATTAAGACATTCAAACTCTCAGTTTACTACTCAATTTATGGAAGAGTGACCACAGATTCACTGCTAACAAGATATGTGAACCCTTAACTATATAAAGTTGTGGAGGAAATCAAAGACAGACAATTCTCAGAGGCCTAATGAAGGTCAGACGAGTCAACATGGTAGCAATATGTTCCCCATCTTTCACCTGAAAATTTCAGGGACAAAGGAAACCTCAACATGGTCAAGCCCAGGGAGGAGCATCCGTTAGTCACCAGGCCCCACTCCTGAGGATTTCTTAATTGAAGTTCCATATTCAAATATGTTATTTTTACTAGGTGTAAAAAAAAGGGGAGGGGGGAAGGAAATGCACTATATTAAATATTTTAACATGAGACGCATAGCAAACAAAGAACAAAATCCATAGGTGAGAAAGCAAACTAACTGCAAACGCAAGGAGTAAACAGCATTAACACCACAAAGTCAATATGGCTACGTACACATTTACATCAACTGAAGTGATGCCAGGAAGATTTTAATGTGTTAACTTACAGAAAATCAAGCAGCTCGTAAAAACTCTAAAAATCTTGTTTAAGTCAGAGGCCATCCTCTAGGATATTCTCCTTGAACTTATTCCAGATAAACATTCTGACAAGCATTCTGAGTAATAAAATAAAGAAACTGAAAATTAAGAATCTGAAAGCACAGTGTAACACCGTGTCAGATTTATAATGATCGGTTACTTTTACACGTTCAGAGAATACAAGTGGATGGACAAGGCTCAATGATGCAAGAAAATACAAATGTAACCTGCATTCAATTACATTAATAAAAATACTTATGAGCTAAGAAAAGAAAACACTGAGAATCACAAAAGAAAAATACATTGCTTTTTTTTTTAAAAAAAAAAAAGAGAAACTTAAATACTGCCTCACGGTCTAGGACCAAACTGCTTGCAATATGTGCAAGGATGCAGAAGTTCCCTTGCACATTTCAAAAGCTGACCACAACTCAGCACCCAGCCTCACACTCATACCTAGGAAGTTTAAGTTCCTTCTACTCAGAGGAACAGCTGGATCAATCTGCTTACTTTGCTTATCTTCACCTCCAAAACGTAATGCATTTTCCCCTGTTTAAAAGCCACACTTGTTTAAATTCATCTGCTTCCATTCTGCATCCCAACTGCCTCCTGCTTCTCCCCACAGATGTGCCTTCCTCAACTTTCTCTGCTTCATCCTACTTGCTGACAACTTTGCAAGCAACTCCCAAGAAAGGTACTGCTGAATTTATTCTTTGTTAGTACAAACAACAATAATAACAATAAAAAGGCCACCCAAGTTGTGAGGTTAATGAGAAATGCTCTTAACCCTCAGGTCCAACTTGCAACTCGAACTTGTCTTCAAGCTCCCAACATCCACACAAGACAGACACCTCTATTTACTGACTCTTAGTGAGCTGTTACAAACTGAAAGGAAGGAATAACATCCCAACAGAGACAAACTCAGTAATGCCCCAGACAAACCTAACTTCATCCTTTGCCACTCTGCAAAAAGGATGTTCATTTGCTGGTACAACAACAGACCACGATGGTTTTAAAGTCAGCACTACCAGGAGCTTGAAACATGTTTACACATGTTTAGGCAAATGCTGGAGAACTGAAATCTTACATCTTGGTTCTACAAAGGCATAGGGATATCCTGGCTATTGTACCCCTGTCCTGGGAGCCCCGAGACACCCGGGCTGTCTAAAAGGACCATAAGCAAATACAGTCACCACGGCTGGGGACACCATCAGCATCCTATTACCCAGACTTTCAACAACATTTGCTATAATTTCTTAAATGTTATTTTTTTTTAAAAAATGTAAATTATGTAAGCAAAGATTAGCCTCAGAAAGGCAAAAGGTTTCTCTGATATATTCTTTGACAAATCTGCAGTTTCCAGTCATTGTAGTAAGGGGGAAGGATGTCACACACTCCGGGTGACACTGGCGTTACCCTGTCGTGTGACACAACGGGGAATTCACGCTGACATTTCCTGCTCGCTGACAGGCAGACAGGGCTGCACTCTTGCAGGCTCAGGGCTACAGGGGTGTTTTGGTCTTGTTTTTAAATACGGGTTTGGCATCAAGATATTGTTTTCAGTCACCAGTACAGAAGAGGCTTTTTGAAATACTTTGCATATAAAAATAACTATTTACCAATTTCCATATCAAGATACCTTAAAAAGAATCAATATTGAAGCATCAAAACCAGTGTATCATAAAGGACATTCAAGTAAGCTATAAAGAGGTGTTAATTAAGACATTCTTTTTACACATTACATAACCTTTAACACCATGTCTCCACAGAGCATCAAATCAAAAACATCCCCCATGATCAGAAGAATTAGAAACATGTCCATCTTCTTAAAGCAATTCTGTCACAAACAGGATCCTTTTAAGAAGTAACTGTGATGCAGTTTCACTTTGTATGATGATTTCATTAGCATTTAATCTATAAATTATCTTTTGCCTATGTTCAACTTGACTCCTGTTTGAGCCAACACAGTATTTCTGGAATTGCATTAAATAATCACACATCAATTTATCTCATCCTATGGAAGTAACTTTGCAAAAAAGGTCAACAGTCTTTTTTAAACTCTTCTAAGTTGGGCACACTTGTCCTTAATTATTTCTTTAATTATTTTAATAATTAAACTGCAAACTCATCATCACCATGCCTGCTAACCCATGTCCCTAAGTGTTCATATCCCCTTTTCATCAGATACATACACACAAAAGATGACAAAGGACCAAAATGGTACTAGTTAATAAAATACAGACAACGGTCAAACGTGAGCTACATATTGCAACTCCAAAACCACTAGATTCAGGAGGTATTTTTTTTTTTTCCAAACGTGCTAAAAAATCAGAATTACTCTAGGAATTACTCTGTTCTTAAAGCAGTGACAAGGATAGTTATTTCCTGTCTCTACCCAACAGGAAGTCTTTTTTTTTTTTTTTTTGGTAAAACCCAATCTCATAAAGTGTGTCACAGCACAGTGACTGCATCGCCAGCAGCTCCTCTTTTGCATCCTGGATCCACTCTTGCAGCTCATGCTAATGGAGACATATCCAGATCTCTTTAACTGATAAGAGCTTTATTTAGGCGAGGCGGGGGGGGGGGGGGGGGGGGGCAGAGAAAAAAAAAAAAAACATTAAAACATTAGTTAATAAATTAAAATTTGGTTAATAAGCTTTCATTCTTAATTTCATCCACTACCAGTATTTAATACCTAAAAGTAAAATACGCCTCTATAAGACTTCTTCATTTAGCAGATCACAAGATTACTTCAGCTTCTAAAACCATCCATGTTTTTTTTTTTTTTCCTGTAGGATACAGAGACTTGAAGCTCGAGTAAATCTTGCGTGAGGGAAGCAACACTGATCTTCTAACACTCAAAAGTAAAATATTTGCTGTGCACACAGGCAAGATTTAATGGCTGGAGAACATCATTTTTAAGGAATGCAACTATGATTTTTTTTTTTTTTTGAAGATCACAGAAGATGAAAAAAACATTAATGTCGGTATGCATTAAAAATAAAATCTACTCAAAATACTATCTTTTAATATCTCCCATCACACACAAGAATAGAAAGCAATCAAGGATCTGAAAGGCAAAAAGATTTCTTTTGTCTAAGAAAAGCAAAACATTATGCTAATCATCAAAAGAGGAATCGGAAAATAGCTAGAAGAGCTATAAATATCTCACCACACATTTGAGACATGGGTAACTAATTCCTCTCTGACTCTCCAACTCTCAGCAGTCTTGGAAATAATGATAAAATAATGATACACTTTTTTGCAAATAAATTTTTTGCAAGATGCAGATAAAAAGATTTTTGATTATGAGTGTTTTGAGACACACGTAATCTGCTGAAGTTTACTTTTTGTGCAAAAAAAGAAGTACAGGGATAAATGAGGAGTCAATAGCCCACCTCAAATAAATAGCCAACCTTTAGTAAGGAGTTTGCTATCTGACAATACAAAAGTATTACCATGCAGAAACTACAGCAGAAGTAGCACTGTATGTACACACGCTATGGTCAAAAAGTCAAGAATGAAACCTATACAGCACAAGTTCTTCTAATAAACTGTGCAAATATGACAAAACTCTTGAAATTCTTCCCCAAAGACTCCTACGACTAGATGAGCAAGACCTCCAGTTTTAAAATCATGCACATGAAATTTCCCTTATTCCTCATGACAAGAAAATCTAGATGGCAAAAGCTTGAAGTTAGTGTATACATTGTTTCTCATGCCTACCATACATGTGCATAAGGTAACACTACACAGAATGAGGCAGTTTTGTCAAGTACATCCCTTTTTGAGAAACTGCTGTACAAGAAGCTTGTAAACAGTAATTTCCATGGCCACTGAAACTGAAAATATTTTGCCTGTGTATAATTATAAAACTAAAACCAAATGTGTTTTTATACAAGTAGTTACCCCAGAGAATAGACTGTTACCGAAATACATTTTCAGGATTTAACTGTGCCTTTTTCTGGCATATAAGTATCCTACCTCCCCTTCAATAGCTTTGAGAGACCTACACTTGAATAAAACATATATACACCCCCCCCACACACACACACACACAAAAAATAAATAAATAACAGTAGCTTACTAGAGGAATTTCCAACCTTACCAGTGTTAGCAGTTAATATACCAATAAATTTGTGCAACAGGCCATTGAGCTAAGTGGTAAATAAGATTTGCAGAGTGAACACAGAAGCACTGATGCCTCCATTAATAGCAACTAAAAAATGAGCCAGGCAGAAAGTGCAAACCCCATCAGTGCAAGGGAGAAACATACCTGCTCTCACAAAATTATTAAGTAAGACTTCAGAAATTTTGATTCGCTTGACCCTTGCAGAATAAACTTTCATTATAGCAAAAAGATGAACAGTGGCTGCACAGGACGCCCACTGATATACTCTGAAATTGAATTTAGCACCTTGGAAAAAAACAATTATGTGACAATCCTTGCCATTTTCTAAAAATTGTGGCATCGTAAATTATCTGTCAGAGTGATATTGGAGCTATATTATTTCAAGTAAGTCTACTTGTTTTGCTTTTTGTCCTTGAATTAATTCATCTTTGATTTCCATTATTATTTCACAAATCTAAAAGAAGTATCAGGAAGCCAAATATACATCAGCTGGCGCTCTCTGTACAAACAGGACACAGACGTAGCAACTCATTTTTTTCATACAGTCTTAAATTACTAAATTCAGTGTGCAGCCAATATGTTTGATGTCTGTGCAAACCATCCTCTGCTAGGAATCAAAAGCTACTGTTCAGTACTTATTTTTTCGCAAGATTGACTTCTAAGGAACCTAGGCTATTTAAAACAAAGTTGGCAAAAACAAGCTTGTCATGCATTCATTTTCATAAACTTCCTTTTATCAGACAGAACATTCCGAGTTAAAGATTGTTTGCTTTCTTTTCTAGCCATGTTGTGCAAGAAAGAACAACTAGAAAATTGCAGCTGATCTCTTTAGAAATTGGTCCATTTTCAAGGGATTATGTTTCAAAACTCCTTTTTCCACAAAAAGGTCGGCCTGATCATGTTTTTCCTTTGCTCAGTCACAAAGAGGCCATCAGGCATTTGCACCAAGACTCAGCTCTTCTATGAATTAACTAGTTTATTCCTGTAAAACTAAGCTTGCACATTTCCAAGAGGTGCCCCAAGACGTAGCCTGTCACTCTACTTATATTTCATTTTACAGATGTGCTCACTGTGCCCTACCAGGCACTAAAATACCATGCAGAACAGACTTATAAAATGCGCTCCAAATTAGTCTAATATGTCCAAATATGTCTAACTAATGGGGGACTCACAGGGCAGTGTTTACATAGTGTTTTATGAACAAAAGGCAAAATCTCCTAAAAAGTGAAACAAAAGACAAAAACCCACTCTCTAAAAAAAAAAAAAAACTATTTACAACAGCGAAAATCCAGTGGAAAGTCCCTACAAATATTTCATGCAATGCAGCCAAACACCGTTATTTAAGCCTTGACTCCTTCCAGATAATCCCCCGCAAGGTGAACTGATGGACAAACACTTCTTTTGGTTAAAGTTAAGGAACACAAAAGCACTCTGGAAAGCAAATAGTAACTACATATTAATGAAGGGCAGAAATACATAGCAATAAGGCATTAACTAGGTGAGTATCCTCACTGCGTTTTCTTTAAAATTGCATATTACTGGATTTATGAGGACAGTACTAGGGACAACCAAAGGAGATGAAACAATAATCGTGTTAAACACATTCAATATTGAAAATGGCAATAAATCATAACTCTAGTCACTGTTTTGGTCAGGGGTGTAATATACCCTTCTTCCTCCTTGCTTCCAATCTATTAGCCATAAAGGTTGCCATGAAGCACAACACAGTCTCTTTCTGGATCCCCATCCCCTTGGCATGCCATGGGCTCCAGTGAAACCTTATTCAGGAATAAGTAAATCTTCCTATATAACTGCTGCCTGTTCCTTTCCTATTCTCATCTGCTTCTTCCTATATAACATTAAAGCTCTAATCAGTTCAAATCTACCTTCCAGAAACTTTAATCAAGTCTACAGCCTTTATGGGTCACTATTACAGGCATTAAAATCCAAAAGGTAACATTAGAAACTGTTAAAGGTTACATTAATATTTGAGGCAGAAATCATTTTGGTAACAATGTTTAAGAACAGCAAATCCAATGAATGGAAGTATTTTGTTGGGAAAAGAATACTTCAGGACTCTAGTACACACAAACACGGTGCAAAAATAACATGCATAATAAAAGATACAAAGTACTGAATGGATAATTCATTCATTCACATTGCAGAGTGCCATAGGTTTTCCTTAAGTATTTTAGTAATAAATAATCTTTTATCACTTCTTATCATAATTCATACTTCCATCTCACCTGCCTTGCCTTTTGACAGCAAGAGAACCAAAAATCTGTAGCCCTCTCCTCTCAGTTGGCAAACATTTATGAGCCAATGCCCCACTCAGCTTTTACCACTGCACAGGG
>JAUBNY010000934.1:299007-315796 GCA_032275445.1 Crypturellus soui
CGGGAGCGGGTGCCGCTCCTCGTCTTGCTCTCCGTGTCGCTCGGCGCCCAGGCCCGGGAGGACGGACTCCCCCCTCGCCCCCTCCCACCCTCTCCGCCCCGGGCGGCGGCGGAGGAGGCGGCGGGGAGCGGCGCGGCAGCGGAAGGAGCAGGTGAGTGCGGCGGCGCGGCCGGGCGCGCGGCGGGACGGGCCGGGAGCGGGGCCGGGAGCGGGGCGGGCCGGGCCGCCATTTCCCCGCCCTGCACTGGGGTCCGGGGGGCGCTCAGGGCTCGAGGGAGCGCGCGGGGGGGTCCCCATCATCAGCCAGGGCTGCAGGCAGGGCCGCCTCCCCCGTAGTCTGGAAAACAGTGTTTTCCTGGGTGTTTTCCGCCTTTTTTTTTTTTTTTTTCGCTCCCACTTCAGTGGGGTCCTTCCCCCGCTTGCTGGCAACAACTTGGTCTCTGTATTAAGCGCCAGAGAGACCCCGCACTCGGCAGCGAATAAACTCACTCACGGCCATCGCTTTAGACAGCGGCTGCCGCTACCTCCCGCGCCCGTAGGCCGGGCAGCTCTGTGTGGCGTGCGGGGTGTCCTCACCTTTGGAGCCCCCTGCACCCGCTCGTCCTTGCCCGCCTGCCTGGGCCCCGGTGCTGACGGGGAGCTGGTGGCCACCGCTCTGTGGCGCCTTCCAGGGACGCGGCCGCTCGCTGGGCAGCAGGACAGGCTGGGGCCAAAAGGCAGGAGGTAACGCGGCCCTGACGAACTCCCTCCCCAGTCATTGAAGGCTGTCTGTGGCAGAGCTTGGGGCTGTCCCCATCCCTTGGTCTGAGGAAACGTCTTTCTTGAGCGCGAGGACCTTGCTAGACAGGGTAGGACACGCCATCTGACCCCTCCTTTTGTGTGGCTGGCACCTCACCTTTATTTTCATCTCTCTCTAGAACACCAGCCGTAATTTTAGACTTGTAAGAGTAGAATTGTCATTGTTATCGTGTTGTCATCACTACATATGCTAAATTGCAGGGATGGCTTCAAGTTAACAAGATGCATTTTGGGCAGGAGGTTGTACAAGTAAACTTGGAATAACTTCTAGGTTTTTTTTTTGTCAGAGAGGCTTCTTGGTGTCAGTTTAAGAATGCTAGTAAACATCACACTAAAGTACAAAAGTACTTTAAGTAAAAGTAAACCAGTTTTTGAGTATTTTTTGAGAATTGGTTGAAAGTACGTTTTACTTTTTTTTTTTTTTTTTTTTTTTTTAGCATTATTGGGTAGTGAAACAGCAGGATTCTTTCAGTAATTAATATTGTGACATGGAAATGTTAAAATAGTAATCATAAAAAAAAATCCCTTTCAGGTGAAAACTTCATTCAGAAAATGGGGAAATTTGATGTTTTCCTCTCTTTCCAAGCAATTATTTAGTTGTCAGTATTTGTCAATGATTTAGTTTATCCTGGTATGTTACAGCATAATCAGTTTGTGTCAGAACTTCCATAGCATTTTCAGTGTAAAGTTTTCTTGTTATTTTACGTGGAGTCTTATCTATCACTTTATGGGTAGGATCTTCTTCAGTGACGCAACGTTTACTTTGTGGTGTGCGCGTGCGCTTGCGTGCACGTACATTTTCATAGTTACAAGTGATGTCTTAGTGTTAAATGGGTTTCATCTTGCAGATTTTGTAAACTTTGCTGCTGAATTTTTGTAACTTGTAACTTTTTTTCTCTATGAGCTGAATTAGATTTTGTGAAGGACTGGGTTAGGTTTCTCTTAAAAGTATATTTTTCTTGATTGTGGCATACATATTATCACACTTATATGGAAAACAATAATAAGTACACTAAATATTGTATAAATCGTACCATTCTTCATTGATTTCAATTACTGGCCCACTAGGAAACCCCCTTCCCTCAAGCCTATGTACTTATTAACCTTGATTTGTAGTATAGCTCAAATGGTAGTAATGGTAGCAAAATGGATTGTCATTTATCCTGGAAACTTAAACTTCCTAATATGATACAGATATATCTGTAAGTGAATAACTTATCCTGATGTTAAAATATTTCTATTTTCTATTAAAGATTCCCATGTATGCTATTTAGGGATGGACAAGTCATACTTTATAGCTGTTACAGTTAAAATCTCAGCAGTAGAATTTAATTTATGGGGATAAATAGATTTCCCTGTTGTCTTATCCTTCAAATTATAGGTTTTGTTATGATTTCTAGTTGTAGGAAGCTCTCAGAAGTTGCAGACTCTTAGATGCCCCTAAATCTATTTAGTAATGTTGTTATGTACCTGAAGTAGAGAAATGTATTGTAGCTTTCTAAATAGAAGTTTCTTTAAGAATGAAGTAATTATCAAAAATCTTGAACTGGAAATCTAAGTATTTAAGGCTCAGTCCATGATTGTACTTGTTATGGGATCCACCCGAATGTTTGATAAAGGAGATGATAGTTCGAAGAGACAGGAGCTTGATGTAAAGAAAAAGAATTGCACTGTTGATGAGTGTGGGATTGATAGAAGGACTGTGGGTAATGTAACATGCAGGGGTAATGTAACGTGAAAATATGCGAGAACCGAGCAAGTTATTCTAATTTCCAGGGCATATTGCATTTCAGTTGATTATTTAGCAATTTGCCGGTTGAAAACATCAGCAATAAGACACTCTTGAAATTTCTTTTCCTCCCTCCTTGTGCTACTTGTTTAGAAGCAAAAGTGAGGGGTGGCATTTCCATAATTTCTCTATTTGTCAATAGTACAAGAGTGCCATTTTGCAACTAAAATTTCAGCTGCAGTGATATTTTAATAGAGTCTTTGTATATTGAGCTTGTTTGGTCTTCAAAGAATGAAAATGGGAGTGACTGCATGTTCAGATCCAGTCTCTCAAGAAACATACACGTGTATGTTTCACTTTGTGAATATTCCTCAGTTTGTCTCTGAACAAACCTGTGCTACAGGCAGATTCTCTTAAAAGTGAAATCTCACCATGCAGATCTGATCGTAGAAGTGAGACCCTTATGGGATATTTTGTGCATAGAGTGATAGGCTGCGTGGTCACAGTGTGCTGTTTTTTCATTTGCTTGAAACAGTTTTTCATGAAATGTCTTTTTTATTGATAAAGTATCTGTTTTTCTATTGCAAATTGGTGGGAATGGGCCAGAATGTAAGAATAGAGCTGTTGGAGTGCTACCTGAAAGAGTGTTTGGTTTTTATTATTTTCACATTTCAGTTTTTTATTTTATTTTATTTAAAATTAGGTTTTCCTACAAAACTTTGAAGATTCAGGGTAGGATGGTGACTTGTAAATTTCTTTCTAAGAAATTACCAGTCAAGCTGTGGGAAACTAGGAATTTGGAATGAGAATATCTGTTCAGTTATGATAATGTTACCCCCTTTATCCTCTCTCTGTTTATAACTATCCTTTTAAGCTTAATCATCATCGTAATTTCTTGTGCAAGAGAATGCTAGAAAAGTAGTTATTTGATAAACAGTTACACTTGGCGGAAAAAATAGCCTCTGTTTCTTTGACAATAAAAGGCTATACATATTGAGAGGTAAATTGAATGAGACTTTTTTTCTTATTCATATATTGTATACTGCTCTCATGTCACTGTGTACTGTACTTATGTATTAGATGCACTCATTTTACTCGTCCTTCATGTGTTAAACCCTCTCCCTGTGCCATTGCCAGTGCCGTTCTTCTAACCTTTTCTGTTTCAGATACAGTTCTTTTTTTACTGTTAACCATTTAAACCAAATTTGGTATTTGGTATGTGATTGTCTTATTAAAAATGGTTTTGCGTATGTCAGTATTTTTTTTTTATATCCTCAATTAAAGGGTGTAACTGCATGAAACCTTACAAATCCAGTGTTTTGTTTACTAAAATACAATGAGGAACAATCCTGAAATAGAAGGGTGGTCAGCTAGATTGGATGTGGTGGTGTTTTGCTTTCTAACTTTAGTAGTTTATCTTGTCAGACTTTATAACTGCTGTTGCACATTGAGCTGTCCACAATGACTCCTAATTGTTTTTCTCAGAAGACTGGACTAATTTGAACTCATCAAGTACTTAGATAAAAATCATTTCTCTTTGTGTGCATTACATTATATTATTTATTTGCATTTCATCTGCTGTTATATTACTCATTTAGTTTTCTTATTTAGTTAGATCTTTCTAGAAGTCTTCTCTATTCTCAACAGTTTTTACTAACCCAAATAATTCCTTACTCCTCACAAATTCTGTTTTATTGTCTGTTTCCATCCTGCAGAACACTAATTAATGTTAACCATTGTTCTTAATGTCCAGTATATACTTATATACTACATGGTTAACTACTTATCTCCCTGAGTGAGCATCTTGGCTATCTGAATGTTACTTGTGAGATAAAATCCTTCAAATAATCACAGGCTTGCAGAATCAATCACTTCTTTTGAAATATATACCTGAAGTTTTCTGTCTCCAATTATTTTTAAAGGAGATAGAGTGCTTAGCAAGAAGATAAGCACAGGTTTTTCTGTAGGAAGTACATGGACATCAGACCTCTAGGGAAGTCTTGTCCTTAAAAGTAACCATGGGATTCAGATAATAATGTTTCACTAAATTATAATATAAAAAAGAGATGCTATCCAAATGTCAAGTGTAAAATCTAGGTTACACTAATGTAAAAATGTATACACGCATATAAAATGTGACATTTTTTATATATATATATAATATATATAATATATTATATATATGTGTGTGTGTGTATATATATACATATATACGTATATATGTGTGTGTGTGTATATATATACACACATATGTATATATAGATAGTGTTTTGCTCTACAGTGGAACCCTATAATCTGAATGCAATGGAAACATCACTGTTGAAATCACTAAAAATGTACCCAGTCTGATGGTGGTTAGTTTAAATGTAAATATTTCTGGCAGAGATGAGCTTCTTTTCATTGATAATTCTTATTTGAGCATAAGAGAAAATAAACTCATTTTTAAGTGTGCATGTTCTAAACCTGGTGATTATTTGGTGATGGGAGCAGAAGAGACAGTACAAGTGTAGAAGATTGGATGTTTGGCTAATCACCTTGCTCCAGCTAATGAGCTTCAGAACACTGATGTTAGCAGAGGTCCAGCAACAGGCAGCTTCTCCCAGGCTTATTTTCATGCAGATCAATAACATTCAAAGAATGGAAGATAATTTTGGAAAACATTTTGCCCTCTCTCTGTAGTCTGTCTCTGGTGCCCCATATCTACCCCCCTTTTTTTTTTAATATGTATATAATGTCTTTCTGTATTCAAAACTCCTTCTTTACCCAGGTAAGATAAATTGTGGCTTCCATTTTTGTCAAACATAAGCTGTATCCACTTCAAAGTCTTTTCTTTAATAAAAGGAGCTATCTGAAGGAACGTATCATCACTTCATTCTTGAACTCGAGCAGTTCCAAATAACTGTACAACAACGAAGTAGTAAGAATGCAGTGTCGGTGATGGCAAGTTGGTTTTCAGTAGGTTGTCACACACATCAAAGGGGAGGAAAATGAGAGGTCTGTTTGGGAGGTATTTGTTTTGGAAACTGGGAGATGTTTTTACTAGTCAGAACCTGTTTCTGAGAGGTTGGTGAAGTAACATTTAATATTCTCTACACACGAAGTCACTTGAGTTGTTGACGATACCTGATCGAGGAAAGCAGATGTTCTGTGTCTTGATTGCTCTCTGAACAAGTAGAATATCATCTGATCTTTCCCAAAGGGAAGCTGAAGAATCAAAGGCAGGTCATAAAATACAATGAAAAACAATCATTACTGGTGTTGAGCTGAGAGCTCGAAATGGAGACATTCCTTGTAATTAGGTACATTTCATTCATTTATGACTTCTTCCTTTCTTCATCACCTCTGCAGCAACTCTTACAAAGTATATCATATTTTATTCTGAATTCGGTGTCAATAGTTCAAAAAAATGAAGGATTTTACAGTTTTGCTTTTTTTTTTGGTTGAAGTAGTACAAAATGTCAAAAATTAGAAGGAAGGTCACAGTGGAAAATACCAAGACCATATCCGATAGCACATCCCGAAGACCCAGTGTGTTTGAAAGGCTTGGACCCAGCACAGGAAGTACTGCAGAGGTGAGTTGTAAAAGTATTCTTCTTTTCCTCCCCACCCCAACATTTTCTTTTCCAGGACCTAGGTGGTGGGAAAGAGTAGTTTGCCAAATACTCAGATGTCACTGTTGTTAATTATGGTGAAAAGAACTCCTTAACACATGGATGTTCAAAATACTATTACTAGACTCTTCAAATAACGTATATTGTCCTAGCATTTGGAGAGGAGCAGTAGTACTGTGCATTTAAATAGTATTTTTACCAGCCTAAATTCTTTGCCAGACCTGATGTTCATTGTTAATTTTTTTATTATTTTTTTTTATATGAATGAAATTACTGGTGGACAGAACTTACAGATAAATGGGAGTTAATGTGAAGTCATTTGTTTGTTCTGCCACACTCACACCAATGGTATTTCCAGAAATGAGTGTGAAATTCACCCAGTGATGTCTGTCTCTTAGACACAGTGCCGTAACTGGCTGAAGACTGGCAACTGCCTCTATGGGAACACATGTAGATTCGTACATGGCCCTTCACCACGAGGTAAAGGCTATAGCAGCAGTTATAGAAGGTAAATCAAGAACTCACTTTGAATTCTTCACATGCTGTAGGAAAATAGCTTTTGCAACTATGTCTTCTGTTTAAAAAAAAAAAAAGAAAAAGAGAAAAGAAATAA
Organism: Crypturellus soui; assembly: GCA_032275445.1. Taxonomy (NCBI): domain Eukaryota; kingdom Metazoa; phylum Chordata; class Aves; order Tinamiformes; family Tinamidae; genus Crypturellus; species Crypturellus soui. Next base: position 305,759 of record JAUBNY010000934.1, read on the forward strand.
AATGCTGTGGTGTGCCTAATGGTATGTTTTAGCAATAACCAATTGCATTGTGAAGCTGCTCAAAATAATTGATTTTGTAACTTGCAGTCGGTTTTCTGATTTTTTTTTTGTATATACAGCTTAAATTAGTCTGCTGGATGCAGATTAGCTTCTTACATTACTTGAAATGGGAATTTCAAGTACCTTAATAAATGAATTATTATTTTTATGCTGCCACTGAAACTTCTGATGTACGTTTATGTCCTGTACTAAATTGCTGTTTTGCAACTGCTTACAGCAGTACTCACAAACTTGCAGCCCTTCTGCCTTCACAATATTGTTTGATGAGTAAAATGTCAATCCTTTTTCTCTAGGTGTGGGAAGAAAACACTTGTCTTCAAAAAGTAGTTTCATTACTATATCTGTCAGGTATATAACAAATCTTCTCTATCACAAGCGGTGCTCAAAAAGCAGATATTTGAGAAGAGAATACATTCTATATGCCTCTTCATACATTGTTGTCTTTATAAAAGGTTGTGTTTGTGTCCTTTATGTGGCATAAACACTATGCCTGTTAATCAAAACTAAACTAAACGTGTAAAAACTGCTGTAAAGAGCAATCAAGATTGCATAGTTTTCACCTGGTGCCTCTTTGTATGAGCACTTCATATTTTACAAAAACTTATGCTTCTTAATGCTACAGTAAGGTCAGTGTTACTTTTATATGGATGGACACACTGGAGCATCAAAGTTGGGAAACTTTGTGAAGGTCAATCAGGAAGCTTGGCATGAGGTTCTGGTTCTTCTGTTGCTGTGCTGAACTCTCAGGATTATCTTGGTTTTGCTCGTTTGATCTTTTATTGCTTCTAAAGGGGTAGCAAGTGGGTTACAAAGTATCTCACTGAGCTTAATATTCCTCTCAGTGTGCAAGAGATCTTATTCTATTCTGTACTGAATATTCCAAATAGGAAAAAGGGATAATTTACTCATAAAGACTGAATTTAAAAACCAAAACATATTGGATGTCATTTTTTCATATTGCTTTCATTATTTGGAACATTCGGTGTATCGTTTTGCTTGGTAATTTGAAAAAAAAAGTCATATTTCTTTGCTTGCCTAAGGCTTATTTTTTTGCTTTGCCATTATCACTGACATTTAAGACTAATGTTGGTTTACTTCTTTCTATTACTAACTTTTTCTCCTATTAGGATTATATGAAAAAGTCAATTAACAGATCTTGTTGCTTGATTGCCTGATATGCTTAAAAAAAAGCTGGGGGGAGAAAAAACACCTACCCACCCTCCCACTCAAACTGACAAAGGCAAGACACAGGAAAAGCTGGCTTGCGTACATTGCAGAATTTTGGCATTTTTTTCATACCCCTTAACATTGCAGACATGTCTACAAATATTTTCTAGGTATTTTAAATGCAAATTTATTGGCTTTTGTAAGTCAAGTTATGTCAAGCTGCTTCTGCATCAGTTCAATTGAAGCATTGGGTATACAAGTGGGTGGATTATGTTCTTGGGAGCTAGGCATGTTTTGCTGGGTCATGTGAAGAAATGCACTGACAGGTCTTGCAGTTGGGGGTGTGTGCCACACTTTGGAGCCAGACTGCAATTATAGGTCTGCTAATATAGAATAGTTAAAGTATAGGAAGAACCATACACTTACAGTGAGTACTGCTAGCAAGAGCTCAGCTTGTCAGTCTCATGTTATTCCACCAGAATTAAGTGATGGGGCTTAAAAGCCAGACCAAATTGTCAGCAATAGTAGATAAACTAATAGTAGATTTTAAAAAGTGCAAATAATGTACATGAAACTGAAAAGCAGGGCAATATCTCATGAGCGTTGAATTACAGTATGTACATTAGACACTAAGAATTTTATCATGTTCCTATGTGAATACACACGCAGGTGCACACACACACACTCACAAAATTAAATATGCTCAAATAAATAAATCAATGTGTTCCCTTTGCTAGGGAACTGTTCCTGATATTTTGAGGTAGGAAAAGAAATGAGTGAGGAGGTACTGTTGTGTAATACTCCAGTTCTCCATACACAGCTTGTTGAACTGTTGTAGTTGAACAGTTGAAAATTGCTTAACCCCACTACTTAATGTTTGAAATGGTAAAATTCTGCATTGTCATTTTGGGTTTTATTGACATACGAGCATTTCACACAAAATGGTAACTGAAGATAAATTTTTCATTAGTAGCTTTGCTCTTTTAATGTATAGCATCATATGTGGAGTCCTTTTTATGAAAGGTTCTACCATTTGCAGTCTAGCTGTATCATTTCAAATAGTAAAGATAAAATTGTAAAACATCTGCTAATAAGCCAGCTTAATTTCTGTGCATTAAGCCAAAATATCTGAAAACAATTATGGCTTCCTGAGTAATGATATCTTAAAAATGATATTTGACAAAACTTCAGTCTAGTAGAAAATAGAAGATGACTGTTTTGACTTCTATCATGCTTTTTGCTTTGTTTTCATTACCTTAATTTTTCACCAGTGTTATTTCACAGGACTATGAAAAATAACAACTCCAGGTGTTTTTATTATTTTTTATTTATTTTATTACTGTGATTGTTTGATGACTTTAATTATCTTAAAGTAGACTTGACTAATGCTATAATAAACTAAGAATTTTCTTCTGTCCCTTCCACAATGAAAAAGGTGTTAATGGAGAGTGAAATCATTTTGTGTTTTTTTTCACTCTGCCAGGTAATTTGCTGGTGGGGAGAAGATATTAATAGTACTACAGTATCTTCTCTCTCTAGCAAGTTTATAACCTACCTTCTATACAAGTCCTTTTGCTTTTCTCTTTCATCTCTTTCTCTGCTCTCCCTTCCCCTTGGGAATTACTGTTTTTGAGGAAGAGTGTCACTAATACATTATCTACAATTTCTTTGTTTTTTAGATTAATTTTGTTTCACAAATCCTTTGTGCTATAGCTAGAATATTAAAAATTAACTGAGCAGAAGGCATTGAATTGCCACTTTGATGTTGGCAGACATTTTGTTGAGATTGCTCATGGTTTGGGATGCTTCAGGGAATTAGTTTTCATAATGAAAGGAATTATATTTCTGGGCTTTATTCATAAAATACTTTGAATCATAACCTTTGCTAAAGCTAGATACTTTAAAAATGATAGTCATGAATGGAAGGAATATACATTGCTTATATTTGTGTGCTGGATATTATTTGATCAGTATTATTGTCAAAAGAAACAGCATGTTACTGTGTTGTACCTCTCCTTTGATCTAGATTGGCCTGTATTTACAATTTCATGAAGAATTAAATGTGTTTAAAGATGACAGCAGTCACTGGTCTTTTTGTTCTTGGATCCTATCACATTTAACATTGTGATGCAATTTAAAGCATTAAATATAAAAAAATTAAAAAAAAAAGAACTCGAAGCAAGTTACTGTGCATCCAGCGTGTGCAGTTTGAAGTAAAATCATGTTATTAAATCAAATATTTTTATGCAAAATTTGTGAACAAAAGTTGACTCATTATGGCTTTTGTGCCAGAGGAATGGTTGGGAAAGACAGAAGTTTCTAAATGGAAACGTTAATTTAGTTTGGAAAATGAAGCAAATGTAAATGTCGTTATTCATTCACTAGGGGAACATTGGTATCTCTTTATGATTCTTTAATGGAAATTAATTTGTTGAGGTCCTGTACCTTCATAGAACCATCTCGCATAAGAATCTGTAATTATGGCTAACAGTCATCACAGAAGCAACAAACTCAGTATCTACCTAGATTTATATGAAGAATAAATTGCTTGCTTGAACCAAAAGGTCATTTGCAGCATCTCCTATATCCCCTTTGATTATGAATTTGTCTAAATGCAAGCATTGTTCTCTTTTAATCCCTAAAGGGTAGAAGAATTTGTTGATATGTGATTCAGGGAATGAAATATATAGGTATCTCATAGCATTGCATACCCCTTTCCCTTTGCACCTCAGTCATAGCTGTTACAGGAGATGCACTATAAAGTTGTATGAGTAGCACAGTTATTCCATTTTATATACATATATATATATATATATATATATATATATGGAATAATTATACTATTACAAAATGGAAAATAAGCAAGATCGCCAAAAAAAAATTTCAGATGTTCCAGAACATGCTTTTCTTTCTCATTGTCATCTCAAGGTCACAGGAGAAGAGCAGGTGAGGTCAGGTGACCTCAGCTGATGGACTTCATCTGTATTTGGAGTTGAGCTCCTGTGTGGCTGTTTTGGCCAGTCTACAGTGGTTTGACTCTGTTTCAATTTTTATATATGTAAATAAGTGTGTGGGTGTATATGCATATACACACACATACATGCAAAAGCAGTGCAGTGTAAAATATGGAAAAGGCCAAAGATACTTGGAAAGACTGATTGTAAAATGGATTTGCATGATAGAAAAAGATTTGTTATGGCTAGGATCACCTGAATTGATCAGGAATAGTAACTGAACCATAATGTATTTTTCTTCCTAGAGTCAAATTGTTCTTGGTGGTCTAAAAGGAGTTTCTTAATAGAATGCTTGAACTTGTCAGAATTCAATATTTTTCTTCATCCTCATCACTTTTTGGGTGGGAGGTTTAGATCTTTCTGTATATACTGATAACAAAAATAGTTAAAAGATAGTATTGATTTTGAAATAATCCCACAGAACTGGTTATATTATGTTTCTGCATTATACAGGTCGCCAGAAAGGCCAACTGGGGATCTTCGAGAAAGAATGAAGAACAAACGTCAGGACGTTGAGGCTGAGCCACAGAAACGAAATACAGAGGAATCCTCCTCTCCTGTTAGGGTAAGAATGGAGTCTGCAAAACTCCAGAATCACTCAGTAGCATTTGGGCTGTGTGTCCTAGAAACCTGGTTGTGGTGACTTGTAACATTTAAAATGTTTTAAAATTTGGTCATTTTGTACATAGTATGTGGCATATTTTGTTATAAAGTGTCTTAACAGATGTGTTATTTTAATTATTATGCAGTTTTCTATCACTTTCCAATCTGGTTTCAAAGATTTTTATAAATTCCACAGGCTGAAAAATGCTATGAATGCTGATACAGACATTTAATAACAGTTCAACTTTTTGATACTATCAAAAAAAATCCAGTCATTCACTTTTTTTTTCTCCACCTATGTTCCTTCATATTTGTCATTTACCCGCATGCTTACGCTAGTTGCATTTTTGTTTGTTCCAAAATCCCTTTTCATGAGACCGCGCAGTTGTGCTGGTTCATTTCCCCGTTCCCCTTACATACTCATTGGCCATCTCAAATGTTCACTTTAGGATTTTGCAACCAATTGATTCATTATCATTCTCACTTTCTAAGCATCTTTCTGCAGCTCTACCCCTCTCCAATATCAGAAACTACTTTTTTAAAAACTTGTATTATATGTTCCTGCACTGATAGGAAGGGGCAGAGCTGGTAGTGAGACACTGCACCTATGTAACAATAACATGACCATGACCATATCCCTCATATTTTTCATCTTTTTTTTTTTTTAAGACTGTCATCATAGAAACAACAATTAAAAGTTCTTTGTGAAAGTTTGATTGTACTTCTGCAGATATTAATGGCATTCTTTTTTTTTTCTCTGAGTCTGTTTCTACTTGCTGTATAAAACTGATTTTGTCATAAACCAACAGCAGCTGTTATCATTAAATTAACAAAATGGCTTACCTTCCAATCATGTTTTCAGTTGCTGTTAATTTGCGTAAAATTTCAGTCTTTTTTTCTTTTACTAAAATATGTTTCTTTTGTTTTCTAATGGCTTGACCAAACTGTTTAGTTATTGAGAACATGAATGGTGGGAAAAGTGTTTTTTTCCAAACATTGTCAGCAATTTATTATAATTTTTTTCTTCCCTGGATACAACCTTAATTTGGGTGTCATTTTTACTTTTGACTTTCACTGTTTTTTGTAGTGGTCTACTAAAGCACAAATAAAATACTCTAAAAACAAATCCCCAAATGAGGTGAATTGGAAGGATCAAAAGGAATCGGAGAATTAGTGGGTCTGTTAAAGTACTGGAGACTTATTTACAGGATAAGTTGATGCAGAGGAACCTTCTCTCTGCAGTACATCTCATAAAAGGTTCAGGAAATCACTGAGCTTTCCTGTTGATTGCATGGAGGCAACTGTGAAAAGCTGGGATATCCAAAGAAAAGATTCTGGAACAAGTAGAGGAAGAGGGACAGCCGTCAACAGTTGTTTTGCAGAGGACCAGGAGTGCTAAAAGGACAGAAGACTGAAGTGGCTGAACTGCTAGCAAAGTCTTGCTCCATCATTGAAGCTGTTACTATGATGGAGACCTAATGATTAACAGTTTCATTTCTTCTTAAAACTTCTGGGATAACTGAGGAACTGCATAAGAAACCTTAACTTTGTTTGAAATAGTGATGAGTAGTTTGTTCCATAAAAAGTTTTGTAACCGTGGCTTTAAAGAAGAAGAGAGAAAACAAACAAGCAAAAAAAAAAAAGAAAAAAAAATGGAGGGGAGAGAACACTACTCCCCCCACAAAACTTGTGCTTCACCAATCTCATGAATTAAAACTGAAACAGAGTACTGGCTGGAAGAGAACTGATACAGATGAAATCCTAAGTAGCTACTTTGGAAAAAATGGAGCTTTTGAGGGGCCTGTTTTGGGGGACTCAGAATAACAGGTATAATCTGAGTGGGTTTAGAGGCCAGTTAAAGGGAAAATGTTAGATTAGCTTCATGTTGATGAAGTTACAGAGGATGTCATGGGGCTTCATCTTAATAGCTATTTTTTTAAGAATGAGGAAAAACATGGCAGATGGCAGACTTTACTGAAGATAGACATTATTAGCCGAGTTTAATAAAATGTGAGGGATGTCATAGGACTTGGGGAGGAGATAGTTTTGAATAGTACAAGTTTTGTGTGCCATTGGTTTTGGCAAATGTAAGGTAACACACAATAGAAGAATTAACTAAAACCAAAACCTGTTGAGTATAAAATTTAAAAGTAAAAGCAAAACCACTTGGGAGAAAAAAGGTATTGTGGACAGCTCAATGAAAACTTCTGCTTGAAGTGAAGTTGCAGAATCAAATACATATGTAAAAATGGAACAGAAAATGATCAATGTTGTGCTGTACAAATAGATGATCCACTTTGATTTGAATGCTGTTTGTTATGATCACCCATATGTAAGGAAATGTAGTCAAAGCAAATCCTTTTGAAAGTGGGCAAGGAGGTGGGAATGAGCTATAAGAGGAGAAGAAAGGAGATGTGAATGCATATGATGTATGGTTGAGAGAATGTAAATTAGATGCGTCTTATTCATACTTTGTCCCAGTAGAAACAATGGCAAATTGGAAAATGGCGAAGGGAAATACTATTTACCATATAGATAATAATTCTGTTGATTGCTACAAGATACAGTCAAAGACGTGAGTAGCTTTTACAGAAAGCTGAGACAGTTTAACTAGTCTAAAATGTTTTTAGAAGAGAGAGTTCTTGTAAAGAAGATTTTACTCTTGAGAGAGTAAAATCCATCCATTTTTAGGAAAAAAATTCCTATGTGGACAGCTTATTATAGAGTGTCCCTTATTATTTCTTCATATCTTGCACTGTTATTTCCAGAGACAATATGTTCCATTGCATGGACAGTGACACTGAACTCCGTTGCTTTGATGCTCTTAGATTTCTGTTTGGAATCATTTTAGTCCTGTATGCTAGTATATGTGTTATAAGTAGTTAGATAAGGGACTTTTATTATATCTAGTTGAAAATTGTCATGTTGAAATTTCTCTATGTTTGGAGAAGGCAGTTAATTTGCAGGTAAAGTATTATCTAAAACAATTTCTGTGAGATTTGTGGGAAGAAAGAGCTGGAAGAACTTAATTTACCTTTAGATGAAAGGTGACTGTAAGAAAAAAGTTGCTGTGTGTTTGTTTCCTATCTCTGCTTTTTGTCATGGTGGCTTTTGAATGTCTGGCTGGAAATGGGAGTCGACATTGTCTTCCATCTCTGAAAAGGAACCAATATCTGCTCACTTCAGGGAAGTTTCAGATTCATTTTCTTGGATATTTTTATTGTATGATGAGTTTACCCTCTAAGGATATTATATGTAGATTAAAATAGTATTGCTCTTATACCAAAGATTCGGTCTACAATTCTTTCTTGCTTGTTCTAGATTTAAATGAATTTGTGCTTTTAAATTAGTTCATGCTGCTGCTGCATGTGCATATGTCGACAAGGCTGAAGTTGGAGCTTCTGTGTTGTAAAAACTGTGCTGTATAGGAATGTTAAGAATGTTTTGTCCATCTGTAGTGGCAAGATAAAGCTTGACTAGAGGCACGTTTTCAGACTGCTTGAATCCTTTGTTACTCAACTTAAACTCTTCTGGCTTTAATGCAAAATTTATTCAAGTAGTCATTAAACCTTGTGCTATGGGTGCTGATTGCATCTTAGGAGGTGTGGATCTTCAGCTTAAGGAGACATTCAATGTAATAATCTCACAGGATTCAGGAATGTTTAGTTTCTCCCCTCTTTATGTATTATTTCTCCTGAAATTCATCATTAAATGGTAGTAATGTATGCAACAATCTATAATATTATTGAGTATATACCTGAGATCAACCTAAACAGTCTGCCGAATTATTGTCTACACTTAGGATAGTATAACTTTTTTTTAAAGTAAATAGATTACTATGAAAACTTATTGTTTGCCTTCAGGTAAATGGTGTTTTCCAGAGTATGCGGATAGTTTACAGGTATATCTGAAGTGCACATTGTACCTTCAAACACAGCTTAAAGCTCTTAGCCCTTAGAGATTTTACCTTTTTTGGTTTTGGCTCAGGAAGAGGGAGGGACAGACAACATTTGTAATGTGTAAATTGGTTGGTAAGGGTATGAATTAAATATTTGCTCGTTAACCAGAATAGCATGTAGTATGAGGGAAACAAATGTAACAAAAGGAATATGATGAAGTCTTTTCTGTGAGAAATTTCAAATATATCTTCTGAGATATCATAACTTAAATTCTTGATTTGTGTGTCCCAGGAAAATATACTCAAGAATGTCCAAATTGAGACGTCTTTTTCAAGATGCTATTTACCACCAGGATCTTTTCTCACAACAACTAACCTGAAGTTGGTTAGTCTATAATGGGCTTGGTCAAGTTATTGTGATTTGTAAAATAGCATGCTGGCATAAAAATTGTCACTCACTTCACCTATATTCAATAACTGCAATAAAATTCCTTTCATAGACATTTTGTTCTCAGTTCTTCTGTAGAAATGTGATTGTCCCACTACTGCCACTACCGAATTTCTCCACTGAAAGGAGAAAACGCAGGCCAACGTTTCAAGATCCTTGTGTTTGGTTGTGAGTTTGGAGATGTAGGCAAGATGATATTCAGCTTGTTTATGAAATTTAACATGGAGTACTTAATAAATTGCATTGAACTTGAAGCTTTCTGACTAAGCGGTACCTCCTGTGTTGACAAGTTATTTTATAAATTGTCTTTGAGAAGTTTTTTTTTTTTTTCTAAAAGCAGCACATAACAGATGTCTTAACGTGCGTGTTTCAGTTAAACTAGTGAAAAATAGTGTTGAGTTAACAGGAACTAGTATTTGTACTGAAGAAATTTTATTTGCTTATATAGGAGGAGTTAGTTGGACTATGCAGTAGAAGTAAACAGTTTAACAGAACAGTTGCAGTCAGCAGAGAAGATGGCCTAGAAAATTCTCTGAAAAAATGGCTTCCAGAGAGGCTGGTTGATGAAGTCAGAAATTTTCAAATCTCATCAGTGCCATTTTCTCTTCAAGTAACTTTGGAGCTTAGCACAGCTCTTGTTCTTAGACCCCGGTGCCTTTTGTGCGTGTTGTGATTATGTCTTCCCTGGTGTAACTTGGCGGTAGTTGATGTCAGAGAAACTAATGTGACTGGTCAGGTTAGCATCTTGTGTGTCACTTGAGAGATCCTGTTCTGAAAAAGAAGAAAAACTAACTTTCCTTTCCTTCCTGCTCTACAAGCTGTGTTTAGTTAAACTTGACCTGAATTTG
>JAUBNY010000934.1:399545-410990 GCA_032275445.1 Crypturellus soui
CCTTTGATGTGCTGAAAGTAGTGGTATGTCATCTAGTTCAACAACATGTCACACAGAAAGCTCTATGAAAGCTTCTTATGGGAAGTTGAAAATACTCTGAAAACAAAACAAAAATAGAAAATTCATGACCTCCACAAATCCTTAAAACTCATAAGCATAACAAAATACTTGTGCAATTATTCACTTGTATAACATGCAAAGTTTGGTATAACACAGCTAGATGAGCTAGTATTAAGGTGCCTGAACAGGGAGGAACAAGATGAACTCTCAAAGGACAAATGAGAGTAGGTGGAGCATTAAGGTGGGCATTTAAGATGGTTTTGAATACAAATGTGACACTTCTGCTCCCTTCCTACAGTGCGATTATCCTCGGCAGACATCCCCCCTTGCCAGGGAGCAGGAGGGAGCAGGCACAGGCAGACCCTGGCCTTGTAAGTCAAGGAGGAGGTAGCTGGTGTGGAGAGGGCCCAGGGAGTTTGACCCCCAGAAATCAGTGCTAGAACTGCCTGGTGGCAGGGACAGCCCTGGCCCTGTGTGGAGCCCAGCCCTACCTCTCCCGGCTAGGGAAGACTCTCTTGTCTTAGATCTCAGGCACTTTGGCAAGCCAAGGTGGAAGAAACAAGCACCGCTGCTCTCTGTGCTCTGCTATTTCTGCAGACTCAGGGGCTGTCAGTAAAGAGCCTTTCCATAAGCCTGAATGGTAGCTTATTAGGCTCTTTTTTTTTTTTTTTGTCTTTTACAAAACCCTTTAAACTTTTCACTCTATTAATAGGAATAATTTTCTTGCTGTAGGTGGAACATTTTCTTCTCTGGCTAAGCAGAGCCTTCCTTTCTGTTCTTTCTTTCCACCTGTATCCTCCGCTTACGAAGATAACTTCTAGAACTATTCTTTGAGAATTTGAGGGGGAGGAAGAAGAAGGAAGAGACTATGATTTGCACAGAATTAAAAGCTGAAGTATTTATGACACAAGCCAATTGTTCTCACACAAATGTCCCTTACCTTCCACAAAGGAGATACCTATGAGATATTGGCATATACATTATTAAAAAAAAATAAAACCCCAGATTGCAGTTAGTTTTTCATGCCAAAAGTCAGTGGCTTGCTTTGGTTTTATGGATGGTTTTCATTTTTTCCCTATCCTAAGACGGACTGCACAGCCTCAAGCCATGCTCTAATGACAACAAAATAATGCAGAATTTGGAGTTGCCTTGTAATAAGGACGACTTGCTCATTCACCACCACACGTTCTCTTTTGAAGGGATGTAAATGTCATGAAGTGAATGAGAATAAACTTCCAAGCAGTCCTGCTTGCACACACTATTTCACTGTCATTTGTGCTCTGCGAGACCTCAGCTGACACCAGGGACCTGTTCACTGTCTGGAGCACAAGACAGTTGTTGCTTGCAGGTTGCAGTTTACCAGATGCGCTGAGGAAGGATATCAACCCAGATGGTAAAGTGCCTTCCCTCTGGAAAGCGAGCCCATGTCTGCAGAGCCCCAGACCACTGCTTTCATCATTATGCACAAATAGTTTTTACTAATCCTTAGTACTTGTTGTAATTCCTTATTCCTTGGGTTCATAAGAGATGTGCCTGAGTCTTGCCTGGCAGAGACAGGGAGGCAGATGTGACTTTAAGCCCTCTTGTATTGACCCAGACACAGCTGAGAGGTTCTCGGTGTGCTTAGCAGCCACCACCTTGTCTCCTCTCTCCTTCTGGAAGACCAGGAATGCTGGTGTTATTGTTGGAGTATGTTCCTGAAAGAGCCGTTAGTGACTCTAAATGTCATATAATTGTGGTAGCTGGGGGTTGTCTGGTGGGAGGGAAGCATTTCTATCATCTCAGGGCGGATTTGGTCTAATTATCGCAGATGACAGCAGCAAATCTGCCCTTGTCGGAGACATGCTGTTACTGTAGTAACTTATAAATGAATACTGGATGATGAGTTATTAGAGCCAGGCTGAGCTGGTAAGTTTATGAGCACAGTGGGTAATCATTTCTTCCTTCTTTCTTTCCTTTTGTTTTTTTCCTTTTACATATTAATTTTTTGCCTCAGCATGAATGTGAACACAAAAGCAACAGGTCAGATAGTGAGCTCTCGTGAACTTTACCTCTCCTATCAGACAGAGCAGATGCAGCCTGGAACTATTTTATCATTCAGCTTTTAATTAAAGCCTATGATGGTTTTGCACTTTGTTAAACAGTCTTCATATAAAATACAAAGTGGATAGAGGGTGAAGCAAATCTTCAGATCATTCAAAATTTTGGATTAGTTCTTTTTATATATGCAGGCTACTCATTGTACCACCCAGAGCCACAGTCAGCTTTACATCAGGAGAGAGGTAGTGTTTTCTAAGAACAATCCTGATATGTTGGGGACAGCTCTGCAGAAGAGATGATGAGTCTGATGGGAGTTTTTCTTACCTGCTGTAAAGGGTCCCCCTGCACTAAACTGGATGTGGAAACATTCAGCAAGACCAGGTTGCTGGCCTGCAGCTGCCCGTCTCTCTGGTGCTCTCCATTCCCATAGTCATCATCTCCACGAGACCCATTATATTTACTCAAAGCCAGGATGTTTTTTTTTTTTTCTGATTATTACTTATCATAAATCTAAGACTCATCCTCAGTTAAGCTCTTAGAGCAGGCAATGGCTGCTACCCTAAAGCAGCTGATATACATCAACTTTCCCACCAGCCAGACCTCTGCAGATCCAGATGCTTTCATTTTATCCTCATGTTTTTCACATTTATTTTGGCAAGGAAGTAACTGTGCCAGATGCTCCGTGGGAATCGCCTGTGTATATGGTTTGCTTGTATATACTCAAGGTAATTTATCTCTCAATGTGTGCACAGAAAGCGGGCTCAAGTTAGCTACAAAATGATACTACACAGAAAGGCAAACGCAGCAACTAAACTGGGTTGACTTAAATGGGGATTTTTGAGGGGTCTCTTGTGTGCACGACCCATCTTGATTGAGGATTAAGGAGACAGCACATGTCCCCTCAGTCTGAAACACAGGAGGGAGAATGTCAGTGTCCTCCTGTCTGGAGTGGGAATGTTTATTGGATGTGGTTTTAAAGCATAAGAGAGAGAGGACATAACTCCTCATACACCTCATAAGTGTCTATGCCCAAGTCTCCCTCCAAAACATGCACAAGACATGTTTTAGTGCAGACTCTGTTCGTATTTCATTACAATTATATTGCTTTAAGTATATTGAAGAATATCAGTTTCTTGATTTTTTTTTCTTTTGCACTTCAAGACTGCATGACAGTTTATGTTGAAAACCTTTATTTTTGAAAAGCAAACAGGCGGTGTTTTGAGAATTTGAAAATAATGTCTTTCTTTCCATCTGGATTATACTTAGAATATGGCAACATATTTTTGTTGCATCTGTAACTACTACTAAAACGATTTTTTTTTCCCCAAAACAACGCTGGAAATTTATGGTCTTGCCTAAAATTCCGATTCCTCTTTGACAGAGGGAAGTACCATGCTGAAGTGGAGACGGGACCCAAAAGAGCATTTTCTCATTGTGCACAGAGATGCATCATTGGCATGAGGAGAGCCATTAACACATCCCCTGTGCTGTCTTACCCAGTCATGCCTGATTATGTTGCAAAGCGAGATTAGCAAAAATGAGCTTGAAGTTGGACTCTCGCTGCTATTTGATTGTGGGGAAAATAATTTCTTCCACTGCCAAAGCTGCAGCTATTATTCAGTACTTAAGAAATTCAGTCAATGCATTCATAATGAATAGGATTTTGTGTAATTAAAATTTTAAATAAATCCCCAACATGAGCCCTGGTTTGGACTTCAGATATGGAAATACTTTCCAAGTACTAGCTTTTGACAAAATAGGTTGAGGATATTTTTCCCTCCCTTCTCCTTCTCTTTTCTTTCATTTGAGAGATTAACAAAATATCTTTAGCATACAAAAAAATAGCAGGAGAGAAATTAAAGGAAGGCCACAATGAAAAGACTGATAAATGAACAGAAGACTGTTCATTGCACCCTCATAGTTCTTTGGAGCATCAGTCCCTGTGTGGTGGGCGTAAATAGCATGTGGGTGGATGCTGGTGGGTCGTAAGGCTTTTATTAGTCAGAAATAAGATGAGAATTGGAAAGTTATTGGAGGGACTTTCCATACAGATGAGAGGAACATCTCCCTAGGAAGCCAGAGAAGAGGAGAATGAGAGTAGAAAAAGATGTGTATTGCACAGTCAAAGAAAAAGACAATTTGTTTCAGTAGAAACTCTGAACGTCAATGCGGGGCTCTTGCCAAGAGGCACCTGCTGTGGATAGGGGCCCAAGATGGGAGCTGGGACATTTCCGTCCTCTTCTGCATGCCCGGGAAAGCTCTCACAAAATCAGAGGTCCCTGTTGCAGAAGAGATAACAAGAGATGAGAAAAGTGATGGCGTGTTGGGGAGCAGCGTAGCAGGAGGATGTCACATTGCCCTGGAGAGCAGGACTCCATTCATGCCTCTGCCTCTCAAGTCCTGTGTGATGCTGAAGTCATTCACAGCCAGCTGTTGGTGGGTGGCAGCCAGCCACTTGATCACACCTTTTGACATGCTCAACCTAAAGTCTTGGTAGCTGAATCTGAAGATAGTGAAGGCCACATTTGGAAGATACCAAGTGCTCTATGAAGACTGTGTACTCTGAAAAGTTGGGTGTTGTGTGATACAAGCTGAACAGATAAATAGTATCTGCACATTTGAATCTTTAATCCCTCTGTGCCTCAACTGTTTGTCCCTAATTTTGGAAATAAGATGCCATTATATTTTAGCACGTCACAGGTTGCAAGGGGTGTCTGTGATGACCTCCACAGAGAGAAGCTTTCTATCAGAGCCAGTTTTTAAGAATGTGTAGGTCTCAAAATGGTCTCAAATTTGGAACAGCAAAAATAAGCTTGTCTTCAAGATGTACGGGCCAAATCTCATCCTCAGAATATTATTTATATATAGAAATATTACTATATCCAGATAACTTAACCTGGATAAAAGAACACACTTCTCCCCACTGTATTATTCTCAGAAACACCCAAACTTGGTCTGCAAGTGCTATGAGTCTCTATATAAATAAATGTGTATGCATATAGGTGCGCATACAATTTAATAAACATTTTAAAGCCAGCTTGAATCAGATACCCACTGTGAAAGATGTCACCTCAAATGTGTTATATTTTACAAAGATACGCACAGAAGCAAAACGAGTTTTAGAATGGGAACAACCTTATTCAGAGGCAATATTAGCACAGGCAGGTAGTAGGGTTGTAATAGTGAGGTTGAGAAGAGCCCGCCCTAGGCTCTGGATTTCTCTAAAAGTCCCAGCTGTGAACTAGCATGGTGGGCATCCAGGGTGGGCCTGGAATGTCCTCCATAGAACCTGTGTTTCCTCAAATAGGACATCTACGGACTTCACACCACAGATAGAACAGAGCATAATGAGCTCCTGGTGTCAAGATGTCAAACATCTATATTGAATAAATTAGATTTTGGATATATTTAATTTGAGGTATGGTTCTAGGTTTGCAGAGAGCAAAATGGAACAAAATTCATTCATGAGGTGCTTAGAAATCACTGAAAAAGGAGGAAAATAGAGTTGAGCAACATGCAATCTCAGCCACAAAAGAAGCACTTGGGAACAGGGAATTGCATGAAAATTTGCAGTCTTATCTGCTTTAACTGACGGAGGATAACACAGAAGCAAATTCCTCTCACTGCTGCTGATATTCAGAAAAAAACCCTCTATCTGAGAAGAAAAGGATTTGGACTCAACAAAAGGAGCAGATGGGTTAAGCTGCAGTTGATCAGAGTGTATAGAAGCTGGACAGAGGTAAAAAGTCATAGTATTGTCTCCTGGCTAGGGCTGGCTGTGGTGTCTGACACATCTGCCAAACTGTATTGTCATCTCTGCCCTTTTCTGCATGAGCCTCTTCAAAAGCTCCACCTTGATGGCCTTCACACTACACCATTGACTTCTCCAAGCAAATAGCCAGGGCCTTGGATGAATTAATGAGTGTTTGCAAAGTTGTATGTGATCAGACAGTAAAATGTACTTACACAAGTGTAAAGCATCTGGGAAAAGACGATTATTCACAGCACTTGCTTTCCTGTCAGACACCCTTATCGATTGAGTAGTGAGAGCCCTGCTGCCCTCACTCACAAAGATATTCTCCTCAGTGTGCAGTGTTCGTAAACACATGAGAGGTTTTCTTTTTGCACGTTATGGGTATTGTTATAAGTAAATATATGAATCAAACATCCATGCTCCCTTTGTAACACGGGGGAACGCTAGAAATTGCAGAACAGTGCTTCAAAGAACAGAGCTGAGGTCATTCTTTTGAGACACGGCAGCGCAATTCACCCTCTCCTTATGCCATGGTCTCAGGGTCTGAGACCTCTCCCAGGAGGTGGGAGGCCAGGACACAGCCCATCCCTTCTCCTGAGGGTTTTGAAGCAGTCTCAGCTCAGTAATTAGGACTCTCACTATGAGATTGCTTTGGGTAGCAGCAGTATTAACCCTCCCTTTTGAAGTTGTGTTGATGTGTAACAGAGAACTTGAGGTTTGAAGGATTTATGAGGGAGCTGACACCTGCACATCCCTTGAGACGTGCATTGCTGCCTTCATTTCCAGTACTTTCACCAAAGTTGACCTGAAGTGTTCATTAGCTTATGTAGGTGCCCTGGAGTGAGGAGCAGTACCAAAGCCTTCTCTCCTGGGTGGGTGCACAAACTCCAGGAGCAGGAACATCCTTATATCACAGAATCATTATGGTTGGAAATGACCTTCAAGATCATCAAGTCCGAACATAAACCCATCACAAACATACCTGCTAAACTGTGTCCCTAAGTAAGTGCTTCATCTACATGTATCTTGAACCCTGCCAGGGATGGTGACCCCAACACGTCCCTGGGCAGCCTGTTCCAATGCTTCGCCACTCTTTCTGTGTAGGAATTCTTCCTAATGTCTAACCTGAACCTCCCTGGTGCAATTTGAGGCCATTTCCTCTTGTCCTATCAAGAATTATTCTGAAGAAGAGATCGATCCCTCACCTCACTACAACCTCTCAGGTAGTTGTAGAGAATGATAAGGTCTCCCCTGAGCCTCCTCTTCTCCAGATAAATAATGCAAAAGTAATGAATTTACTGCAAACTTCAGTCTTAAAAATGGAAAGGGAAAAATGAAAGATTTCCATTCACGGGGTTCTTCTAGATCCTGCTCAGTCCCTGGTAAGGAAGAATAAAGCACTCTCATATACATGTGTGTATGTGCATGTATATCCATATCTACCCATCTATCTACCTATCTATCTATCTATCTATTTATCTATAGTGTCTAAAAGACATAGTTCTGGCCCTGAGGCATGCTAGGAGAAGCTGAATATTCACCCTCTGTAATCAGTGGAGTTGGGGCCATAAGCATGCCCACTTATCCTTCCTACATGTCACTCTAAGAAAGCATTTGGAGCTTGCAAGCTTAACTTCTGCAGTGTGAGGAAACTGCATCTCTTTCTGGCCCTGCCATTCCTTGAGTGTTTGCAGTGAACTGGCACCACTGTAACTCCCACCTTGTCTCCTACTTCCTGCCTGTGTCTAATGGATTCCCAGGATGTCAGTTTGAATCCTTCCCTGGCCAAAGCCTCTAGCAGGGAAACCATTCTGAAAAAATGAATGGCACATACAGATTTTCTATATTTGCTACACAAATGTGGAGCTTTTCACAGTTTTGCTATATGGACTAATAAGCAGTGCACAGTGCACACTTATGTGTCTTACCAAATGGTTGTGGCTATGAAAATGCACAATCCCATTTCTCACTTGCAGCTGCATCTGATGCTAATGAAGGATGCACTGGGAACCTACTAAGTGTTCTTTTGTTCTGCAAAGTTGGAGGTTGTGTGATACAAGCTGAACAACTAGATATGGTCAGTACATTCGGATCTTC
This sequence comes from Crypturellus soui, assembly GCA_032275445.1. Lineage (NCBI taxonomy): Eukaryota > Metazoa > Chordata > Aves > Tinamiformes > Tinamidae > Crypturellus > Crypturellus soui. The sequence continues at coordinate 407,497 of JAUBNY010000934.1, forward strand.
AGTCCCTCTATGCCTCAGTTCTTTGTTGTTCCCATTTCTCACTTTAGTAAGGGCTGCTGACATCTTCAGATGGGATTACTGCAGTGTTTTTTATGAAAGGAATAAAAGCTGTGCTCCTGTAAGGGCCTGGCTCTGGACATATGCTTTAAACCCGGTCTACAGCCTGGAACAGTTTACATGTTCCTGTGTCCTAAGCAGGGTCGGGTGAGAGATGGCAGCTCTGCTCAGGAATGAAGGCACAATATGGGCAGCTGGAGATCCGCCAGTCTCACAGTGAGGTCTTCTCTGAGGTGGGGCAGACAGCAGCTGCGCAGGGCACTGATGAACATCACTGCACCCATGAACCCAGGCAGAGACCAGGGAATGTGGACATCTGAAGCAGAGCAGAGGCACTGCGACCCAGAAGAGCTGAAGTCTCAACTCAAGAAGGAGTCGGGGTGCCTTACTCAGATTTGGGTGTCTGCCAGATAGCATCTACCTATAGGAAGGTAGGGTGAGAGAAAATCTACCTCCAGAAGGACCCAAAGAGAATCCCAACCCTGCAGTCCACTCACAATCTGGTTTTGCTTCTAAGCTCCTTTACCAGATCTATCCTTTGACCTCCTCCTAGTTTTCTACAGTCACTGGTGGCTCTGGTGTAACAACGATCAAGAGCCATAAATCTACACCTGTGTGTGAAGAAGTGTCCTCTCTCCCCGCCACTATGCTGTCGCCAGTATGTTACTCACCATCCTGGATGGGGCAGACAGAAGCACCCTATGGGGACGCAGCTGTCTCCTGTCTGCAACGGACTGCGCTTCTCCTCCTTGGCAGGAATCAAGCAGATCTGCTCCCATGGATGGGGACAATCCCGCCTGCGTTTCGAGAGCGTGTCCAGGGGAATGTGCACTTGATCTATCTTGGGATGCACTGAATTGCACTCTTGAAGTCTCCACGGGCTATAAAAAGAAGTGAAGTAGTTCAGGCTTAGCCATCTACTCCTCAGATGTCAAACTTAGAACAGATGAATCATACCTAGAGCGATTTGTCCAGTTTTTAGAATAAGTCTGTAGAAAGGTTGGGGCAGGATCCAGAAGCAATGCATCCCAGGCTTTCTTTCTCTTTCTTTCTTATTTTTTTTCTGTCTAAAAAATGCAGCAGGTATTTATAAATCTACTCTTTGCCAAATGAATTGTTCTTGCAAAGAATTACACTATAATAAACCGCATCATTAAAAGAAAATTGTTCTGTGAGCAGCAGAGCCTGGTTTCCTGTGGTTTTGTGTCTCATGGCTGGATTATCTTGTGTCTAATGAAGAGCACTCTGACTGAAGCCTTTTCTGCTGTTCACAAAGACTCTGTCTCATGTGGATTCTCTGGTGTCTAATAATGTAATTGGACTCAAGCTGCAGTTGTTTATGTTCTCTCATGTCTGACAATGTAATTTTGCCCATATGACAAGCTATGCCTCTCTGGAGGCACAAAAGAGAAATTCTTCTCCACCCTGTGCCACTTTTCATAAAACTGGTTGAAAATTAATACCTTTGTGATTTCTATCGCACTGTTAAATTTGACTGAAATTGGCCAACAATCTAAGATTATTGAGGAAAGGACTGGACTGGTAGAAGAATATTATAAGCTTAATTTTCTTAGGTAATCAGTTTATAAATGGTGAAAACACTTGAACAGATTAAGCATGGAAAGAATGCCCACAAATATTTGTTTAAACATTTAAATGCTTGATGTGATCCTTCTTGTGCCTGCTTTGCATTTCGACTTTATAGGCTCAATTCATAGCCAAGCAGAAGAACCGCAGGGGCACAGTATCCCACTAGTCATGCTTGTATTTTAGAAGTGTAAGTGAATATTCAAATAACAACATTTTCTGGGATTTTTTTTTCACAGAGATGAGGATTTTTTAAGTTTTTCTGTCATTTAGAAAAAATGAATATAGAAAAGGAATATTCACAAATTCAGGAACTAGATTTTGAAGATTACTCTCACAGAGTGAGAGAATAAAAAAAGTCACATGAGGTGTGCTGGAATATCATTTAAAAAAAAAAAAAACTTGAACTGAAAAAGTACCAGAACAAAAATTCCTGGCTGAAATGATTTATGAACATGCTTCAAAAATGTGGAAGAAAACTGTGATTTATTTTCACATACACACACACACACACTCACACGCACAAATCACAAAGGAAAGAAGTGAGATCCACTGACTAAATTGTTCATTGCAATTTATTTTCCCAGTGCCTGAACCATTGAAACGTGATTATCATAACATGATTTTTGGAGAGACTTGTATTTTCTTACCTTGGATGCAGTTCAGATGGATGAGCTACCATTGCACTCCATGCTAGGGTAGCTTATCAAATTAGGAAAATGCATTTTTAAATTCAATTACATCCTCGGTGGAAATGGTTTCTCTGACTCTGGTAATCTTTGGAGAGGAATTATACACAGTCTATAAAGTTTCACATTTCAAAATCTAATTTTCAATGTTATTCAAGAGGTTAATTTAAGATTCATCTTCCAAAAGAGGAGTTAAATAAAATGGATAGAAGGCTGGAAGTTGCCGAGTGGTTGAGGGGTTTATCAGCATGTGAGTATGAGTTCATTAGTTTTAATTAGTATAATCACTAATGTTGCATTAACAGTTTGGTGAGAGAAAGTAATTGCTCACACCCACTGTATTAGATTGGGAGATTAGAATTCATTTTATGAGGTAATTAGCATTTCAGGGATTTTCTTAAAAGGCTTTTATGATCTGCCATTCCAGTAGCCTTCACCAAAAGAGTTTAAATTAACCATAACTTTCATCCTAATGGGATGCAAGAATTAATGTAGAGTTAAGAGGGAACCAGACCGCTCCTGCAGTCCCACCATGATAAGCAGGCAGCTGCAGAAACAAACCTCAATTAGTTTATAATGACCTGCTTTTCTTTCCAGATAAAGCTAGTCATTTATCAGTCCTTGATCTCTGCTTGGAAAACTTATATTCCTGAATTTTATACAGCAACGTGACAACAAAACAAAACAAAAACAAAACGAGGAGAAAAAGAAGAATGGTAAAGTTATGGTTTGGAGTAATAATTCCCCAAAGAAAGGGCTGGATGGTTCCATAATTGCCTGTTCAATTATTGTTCAATTACAGTCTGTTATTCCTTGCATCAAATGTCAGAGGAAACAGAAATGCCACTGTTTGACACCTGATGTCGTAGAGAGAGGCATGCAGGGGACAGCACACGTAGCCCTGCCTGCCCGTGCTGCCCCTCTGCCAGCTGCTGACAAGCCGGAAAACTGCTTGGAGATCCAGGACTTAACAGTCCCGGCTGGCAAAGGACCTCTGCTCATTTAAGGACTGGGAGAGTTCACCCAAGAAATTACCTTCCAAAATGTCACGGAAAGCAAAAGTACAAACTGCACAGAGAAAAAATGACTGCAGCAAGAACATTTGACCTACCATATCAAATCTGTCATGAGCAGCATCCAGCAGGTATCCATAGAAAGGTG
>JAUBNY010000934.1:443503-462180 GCA_032275445.1 Crypturellus soui
AGCTTCTTTCCTGTGAGGGTGACAGAGCCCTGGCACAGGCTGCCCAGAGAGGCTGTGGAGTCTCCTTCTCTGGAGATGTTCCTAACCCACCTGGATGCCACCCTGTGCCACGTACTGTAGGTGTCCCTGCTGCAGCAGGGGGTTGGACTAGGTGATCTCTACATTTCCCTTCCAACCTTAACTGTTCTGTGATTCTGTGATTGTGTGAAATGGTGTCCCCCACAGCCTAGGGAATGTAAAACTAAGAAAGAGAAGCAGCAAGAATAGAGTAGGGGGGCAATTTTAATGGAGGAGACTCTCTAAAAAACTGCAGTCAGTAAATACCTTAGTAGAACACCTAATATTTCCATTCTGAAATATTTGTGGGAAGTATTCATAGAAAATTCCTGTCAGGTGATCTCACTCTTTTTCCTCAACTGAAAATATTTCATTACAGTTGTGTTTGTTAGTATATGGTGCCTCATGGGACAGGTAGTTTGGTTTATGTATCCCTTTCTCTTTTGTAAGCCTGTTTCCTTTATGAGGCCACATTTTCCATGATTTACTGCTTAGGAAAGAAAGGAGAATAGGAGAAAAGCACAGGAGAAAGGCAAGGCTGGTGCATAACAGAAGACATAGTTCAGGCACTGAACTTTACCAGCCAAAAGAAAGGGACTCCCAGGGAGCTGAACTCAGCTCCCAGATGGAATTTTGGTTTTCAGGAAATGCCAATCCCTCTGATAAGAATGGCCATTCCGAGATACCTCAAATTAAGTGAGAAAAGCATGAATTATTATGTTGAAAATGTAGCCTTATTATGAGAAACCTTTAAAAAATGCTGAAAAGCATGTTTTTCCAGATACTAAGCAAATTCATGGCAGTTATCCTCTCCCATATAATAAGGAGTGAAAGTGCTTCCAAGTGATATATGAAAATTTAGAAAGAAAATAAATTCATAAAGGAGATTAAAAGAAATTATAAGAAAGAATAACGCAATATTCACCAGCTCCCTTTTTTTTCCTTCAACTCCACTGCAATTTTATTGGGTTTACTGAAACAAGGAGAGATGCTTTACAGGAAATGGAGCCAGCAGGTTTAGCTCCAAGCTTCATATCTCTCCAAGCTGATACTCACTTTCCGGTATCTGTCCTGCTTCTTCATACATTGGGGAAGTGATGACATTGAGCTCTTTCTGCAACATTTCCATTTGGGCTGTAATGTCGGACACCGTGTTTTTCACAGCATTCATTTGCAGTCTCAGTTTATTGTTCTCTTCTTGGAAGGCTTTATTCTCCTCCTGAAGGATCTGAATGTCCTTTTTATCTCCAAGGAGAACACTGTCCTCTTTAAGGAAGACTTGCAGGGCTTGATATAAGTTCTGCATTGCCTGGCCAATTGCATACTCACCTTGCATGGTTGGGGCACTCTTCTTTTCATTCTGGGTTGGAATGGAGCTGCTGGCTTCATGTTCCTGCTGTGGAGAAGGGCTAGGACCTTCTTCTGGATCTGTGGTAGTCTGAGTGTCTTTCTGAAGAACGGAGCTTGCCTCTTTGCTCTCTTCATGGACTGCAATGGCTTTTCTACTTTTCCAAGTGATGGGCAGAGTTTTATTCTCCTGACGGAAGAGCTCTAAAGCTCTGTTCTTTTCCCGAACAATCTGAAGAGCTTTGTTTTCTTGGTTAACCTGGACACCTATGCTGTTCTCTTGGAAGATTGGGAATGACTTCTTTTCCTTCTGGAGACCCTGCTGAATGGAGTCATCGTAAATGACCTTGATGGTTTTATTCTGTGCCTGGAGGCATTGAAGAGCCTTATTTTCTTCCCGTAGCATGCTGTTTTCAATCCGGAGAACTTTGTTTTCCTCCCAGAGTGCTCTGTTCTCCTCCCAGATGCTCCATTCATTATGTGACTTCTTGCTGAAGTGTTTCTCATGGGAAGCAAAGGGTGGCTGGTGGTAGAGTTCATTCACCCATTTACCATCAATAAAGATAAAAGTGTCATCGCTCAGCTTCACTCTTGGGGTGACACAATCTATGTCAGTCTTTGTGTATGGCCCGCTGTGGTTCATCATATCACAAGCAGCCATGGTCTTTAGTGAACTGAGTGAGCCTGCACAAAAAGAAAACTCCGTGAGACTTGCTGTCAAAACCTTGACTTGTCTTCTGTCTCTGTGCCTCATTTTTACAGACATATAAAGAGCTAAGATGCAACAGCACCTCAGAATTCCTTCTGCCCAACAGATAAATGAATTCCAGAATCACAGGATGACTGAGACTGGAAAGGACCTCTGGATAACATCTAATCCCCCCACCTTCACTCAAGCAGGGTCACCCAGAGCAGGTTGCACAGAACTGTGTCTGAAAGGCTTTTGAATTTCTCCAAGGAGAGAGAATAAATTATTTAATTAATTAAATGAAATTATGAGTGTGGAGCCAAGTTTTCAAAGATGCTTAGTAAGGTGTTTTTAAAGGATGAAAAATGCTTTTACCTTTGAAATTGGCTCTGAGAGCTTTTTCTGGTGGATGTTCGGTAACCTTTGCTAATAGGAGGCCAAAAAATATGATGGCAGCTCTGCATTTTAATCTTAAAATCTGCAGAACTGTGAATAGGAAGAATGCAGAGTGATGCAGTATGCACAGATAATTAAAAATTTAAACCACAGCAGTGGACCATTAAGACTGAGAGAGCTGTGTTGCTCGCACATCTTCCCATCAGCATGTCCCAAACACTGTTCCATCCCACACGTTATTCTCCATCTTCTCATTTCTCCCCAGTGCCTCTTTTTTTTTCATATCCATAGGTAGCTCCATTACTTTTCTCATATTCTAGGCTTGCAATAGGTTTCATTTCTTTTTTACAGTCCTACTGCCTCTTTATCACACCACCAGAAAACTCATCCAGGTTGGACCTCCAGTTCTTCTCATTTCAGTCCCAGAAAACTCAGATGCACCTGCTCAATATCCTTCCTTTGTTCTGCCCACAATACTCTATCCAAATCATCTTCTAGTCATAACTAAACTTGGAAAATGCAGGATTTATATCTATTTCCATGAATGGGAAATAGAAAAATAGGTTTTCTGCCAAAGTAAGTGAGCCTTATTTTGTACAGTTCTTATAAAAATAAAATGTGTTCTTGTAAAAGTGAAATGTATGCAATTTTCAAAATGAGTGAGATTTAATTGTTTTTATAATAAACTTATTTTGATTTTTTTTGTGTTTTTTTTTTTTAGCCTTAACTTCTGCAATGTGTCTTTTTTGTAATTAGGAAAAAAAGAAAAAGAGGTTGGCTGCCTAATTTAACCTGGATTTACCCTTTTCCTGCTTGAATCCCTCCAGCTGCCTGGTTGTCCCTTATGAAATCCAATTCTGCCTGCTCAGCTGGTGAGGAGATTTTTCACCTCTGTGAACTTTAACTCCAGGTGTATCCATAGAGTGTTAGGCATGCTCTTGTCACTGGAAGATTTAACTCACCAGCTCCCCACATCTTCCAGCTCTTTCATGGCATCATCTACCAGCACCTTTGCCCTGCCATGGTCTCTCTCTTCTATAGAGCCTCCCTCTCTTCCCTTTCCCATTCCTCTGCCCTATCTACCATGCTGTTTCCCTCTGTGTTCTTCTCCTGACTCCTTCTTTCTCCTGCAACCCAGCATCACACAGTTGCTTCCTTCTCCTTCCACCCAAGCTTGCCCCAAAATTCAAACAATTATCAGTCACATTTTAAATCCCAAATCACTTAATGTAAGAGTGAATTTTGAGCGGATTTACAGTATAAATTTGTTGCACTAATAGGTGTTGTCTCAACCTGACTTTCAGAGTTGTCCTCTGCATCACTGGTATGTTTTATGTTACATTAGACTAGTGCATTCAGTATATTCCCTTGTTGAAAATAATTTCTCACAACCTTCCGGCTTCAAAGCGGTTTCTGCCTGTGCTATGTTTTGAGCCACGTATGGTTCCCTCTTACACTCCTCCACAGCCTTTCCAGTTTTCCTAGTGTCCCCACTCATCTTTAGGGCTCTCTGCTGTGGAAGAGAAAGGCCAAACATGTCACCCAAAATAATGCCTGCTATGGCTCTTGGGGCTGTGCAGGCCCGGGTTTTCATCAGATCTTTGCACCACCAATCCCAGGGCCGAGAGGTAAGTCAGCACCACAGGAGAGACTGACCCCCAGATCCACCTAAATATCCAGACAAGAAACAGAAAATAAGGAGTATTGAGAGGCAAGACCCACTGCCACTGAGTAGCTTAGGTAGGCAGTTGTTAAACTCACTTACATTTAAAGTGTTGATATGGCATGTTTTCAGGATAAACAGAAACATCTAATATATTCTGCACTGAAGGACGTTATCCTGGGGACAATTAAACTTGACAGCATCTCTGTCAGCTCTTTTGCGCTGCAGTGAGGATATTGACCCGTGCTTCACAGAGGCCTTTCAAGTTCTCTCGGCCTCTGCTATCATTTTCCTGTATCTCTGAGCTGAACAATTCTGCAAGAGGCTGAGACGGGCAGGAGGACGGTGCTCCTGAGGGAGAGGGAGGCTGCACGAGAGGAGGCTGAGCTGGGTAATCCAGACCTGACACGTCCTCACCTGCTTCCACAAGTGGGTCCTCCTCCTTTCCCCGCGCTCTTGGTGGACTGTCCTGTTTCCAGCTGCTTTGCCCGTTTGGGGCCAGCAGCTCAGGATGGCTGCGGGTTCTCCTCCTCCCTGCCTGGCCCCGCTTGCGTGCGCGGGGTGTAACAAGGGACAAAGGCGCCGACTGTGACACGGCGCGGCCACCGCGCCACGGCCGGGGCAACGGCAGAAGCCGTCCCGGCGGAGAGCCGGGCGCTCGCGGATGCCTCCTTCCCACAGCTCATTTTTTGCTCTTTTTCTGCTGGCCTCTGAAGAGCGTATTTAAATTTCCCTAGCAGTGCACATTTGGGTTATTTTTCATGGAAATGACCTTTCCATAACTCACTCTCAAGTCCTTTCACAAAGCTGGGCTTCTCTCTTCGCAACTTTGATGCTCATAACTGAGAGCAGTTTAAAGGATTGTTCTTCTGTCACCATCTTTTCAAACACTTTTTGTTTTTATTCATAATATTTAAATTATGCTTACTGCTAAGCTGATACTGATGCTCAAAGACAGCCTCCACGTGTGCGCTGTGAGACCTGAAGTTACTTTCCAGAGGGAACATGGTGGTGGAGTTTTTCTATGGCTGTATATTTAAAAGGAGAATATTGCTGAACCCTATTAAGAAGAGAATAGAATATGCAGGGCATCCATGCTTTGCATGTTTAGATATTATTTGTAGCAGCTATTCCCATTTCTACATCTTTACATTTCTAATGATCTCATTTTCTCATTACTTGCTGCATCGTTAAGATGTAGAATATATATTTTTTTTCTAACCAGGATTCTCAGATAAAAAATAGAGCAGTTAAATTCTTTTTCTTGAAAATTACCAACCTGCTATCAGCCCCAAGGTGACTGTTATTGTTTTAGGAAGTTGAAGACACTGTTCATCTTTGCTGTTATGCAAAGATGATAAACTCAGATATAAAATTCTTCTCTGTAATTTCTCCTTTGCCTTTTTTTTTATCTGACACAACACAGAAACATCACAAGTTACTATGGTAACTCCTCAGGGAGCATTCTCTTCCTTTCAAGTTCAAGTATTCTACAAAAGGAAGCAGGAAAATATCCTTAAAGGAGAAAGGAAAATATTTTGTCATAGGGTATTTGCGCCCAGACGACTGTCAGATGGGAGTTTAAGGGTGCAACTCAGAAGCAGCATCTTATAGAACAGACAACAGTTTGCAATGGATGATCTGAAATTTTGAAGGACTGAGACTGTTGGCCACTAAAACAGACCTTAGATGAATGTTTTAAGGTCTAAAAGCTGACTGGAAAATGAATTAATAAAATAAGAGGATAAAGTACCAATTAGAAGACAAAGCCTGCTTAATCCAAAACTACTGAGAACTCAGCACTGCACCTTTGCCTTTCATGATGTTTTCTACACAGTATTTTCCCTAAGTTGGATAAAGTTTCCTTGCTTTTTTTTTTTTTGGGGGGGGGGGGTGGGGGAAAATAATTTATTTGCTAAATAACTATGACTTCAAATACTAATGTATTTGGGACAAATTTAATGACCTGCATCATCTTCATGAGTGCATATGTGAAGACCAGCAATTGAATCAGAAATGCTGCAACAGTTCACTGCAGATTTTTTTATACTGGCTACACCGATTTCTGAGCTAGACTCTCACAAGGACACAGAGGTCATTCACAAAACTACAAAGGCAGAAATAATGCTGAAAACTAACCCCTCCTCCAGAAGAAGGTTTTGAACCAACTTCCCAGCCAAGTGCTTTATCTATCGCTAGAGACTTTCTCAAGGTGAAGCTATTTCACTACGTAAATGAATACAATTTGGGACCTAAGCTCTATCCTCCATCCTACTTACAGATCTTACATCAGACTGCGCAGCCATTCTTCCCTCTTTTCAGAGATTATCAGGCTCTGGGGGAGACCTTATGAACCCCATCTCACACCATTCTCTAGTTTTAGAAACAGCTCCCTGTTGAGCTACAAGAGGCCACAGGCTGGTGTGAGTCTCAGATGGGGAGAGAGGGAGGGTTGAACTGCTGTCCACAAAAGCCTTCCAGGAAGGGCTCAGCAGAGCCCATCTTGTCCTCTTCTCTGGGGAGGAATGCGGACACCTTCTCCCAGCAAAGCTCAGCCCTCTCTTTCCATTGCTCCTGGGTTTAGAAGGACCTGCTAAAGAGCCTGCAATCAAAACAATCTTTAATACAAATAAAAGGCTTCATCAAATTGGGGCACCTTCTCTCCTCCTCTCTTTTTATGTGTGAAAATACTACAACATAATTTTGATAAAACTAAAGAAATTCCCTTGCACCTCTCTACCACCTCAAGTACAGTCATGTTTCTAAAACTCCTGTCTTCCTTCATATCAATACAGATTAGTAAAACCACACATTCATTGTTTACTCTCCTCAAGGCTGTTATGCCTTGATGGAAATCCCAGCAAATCACCACAAGGATTTTTGGGTATATTTCAGTGATTTTGAATCAGCTGCTGACCTGGTTAAGTGGAAAGGGGATAAAAATGATATTTTGTATATTTAGGGAAGTATCTGTAAGGAGATGTGGGGTTATCTCAACACTGTACTCTGCCCAGAAGCTGAGTGAACTCAGTAGTGTGGAAATCAGTAATTAAAACCTCCAGAACTTTTTTGTTTTGTTTTGTTTTAGATGGAAAAATTGCTTGAGGGACACATCTATCACCATCTATTCATACTAATCTCTTTTCCAGAGACAGGATCACAGTGCTGATGACGATGTGCTTCTGTAACCTTCCCATGGGTCATGCTGTGCAAAACATGCTGGTACTCCTACTCCATTCTTCATACTCACATGAACACTGGTCAGGATGGTGAGGTTAGCTGAAGGCTGGAATGAGAGGTGGAAACACCTTCTTATAAGCCTCCCCTCTGGTTCTAAATTCCACTGGGACGTTGGTCAAGTCATTTGTTTCCATGTTTCCCTTTTCTCAAGTATTCGATGAATTTGGGACACGGGCTCTCTGAAGTGTGCTGTCAAGCAAAATTAATTCATACTTGTAAAGTGCTTTGAAAACGAAGAGCTCTATGGTAAAGAAACCTCATGCACCACCCTTATTTATCCTCACAACTGTGATACACACAATGTTTACAAGATGAAGAAAGACATTTGATGTTTGCTAGTAAGTGACATCTTACAGAGAGGTCAGTTTTGGGTTGCTCTACATCAGATCTCATTTCCAGTGTGTCTTCAGTCCACTTCAGCTATGAATATTTTTAAAAAAAATCATATCAAAACCATGTGCTGTCTCTCGGTCAATCCACTGCTTGTCGATGCTACTCCTTTGCATTATGTCTCGGTGATATATGCTCCTGAGCTTTGCAAACAAAATACAGTCCAACTACTGTATCAAGGTCTTGCCTCCATTTGATCAAAACTGACAGCACACTCCATGTTGCTGAGAAAGCCTATTAGTTGTTTATTGAATAACTATATCTTATCAACATGTCCATATACCCGAGGGAAGCATGTAAAGCGGATGAGGCCAAACTGTTCTCGGTGGTGGCCAGTGACAGGACAAGGGATAATGGGTATAAATTAAAACACAAGAAGTTCCATCTCCATATGAAGAGGAGCATCTTTCCTGTGAGGGTGACAGAGCCCTGGCACAGGCTGCCCAGAGAGGCTGTGGAGTCTCCTTCTCTGGAGATCTTCCAAACCCGCCTGGATGCCACCCTGTACCACGTGCTCTGGGTGTCCCTGCTGGAGCAGGGGGTTGGACTTGATGATTTCCAGAGGTCCCTTCCAACCTCAACCATCCTGTGATTCTGTGATTATTAGATAAGTGTTACGAGTAATATTTATAGGGGCATTTTTCTCTGTTGTGAGAATCCTGCTAACCTCTTAAAGAGGATTGTGGTGCTGAACTGGCTCTGTGAGAGTAGTTTGGCCTTCTCCACTAGGACATATCTGATGTGATAAAATTGCCTCACCATGCCATTTGTGATGCCTTAGGGTACTCCGCTTGGCACCCTGAGACCACACCTGCCATAGGTGCTGAGTCATTTCTGTTGGCTCTGTGCAGACGACTCTGATGCTCCAGGCACCCCAAAGAGCAAGACATCAATGTGAGCCCTTGTTGGCTTTTCAGTGAAGTGACACTCTAGGCTCTCACTACTGTGCTCATTAGGTCTCTGTTGACAACACAAGAATTTAAACCCTTCACTGACTATAGACACCTAAAAGCAAGTGTCTACTGCCTGGAGATGAATCTTATTCTCATAGTCCCTGCTTTTGTATTCCGGGGCAAATATATTTGACATCCTCTCTGTCCCAGACTCATATAAGCATGATGTGTTTTATTTCACGACTTCCCCTCCCACTCCTCTTTAAAGCACCAGATTCATCCCATCAGTTAAACCCTCAGCTGTGCTCAGTGGAAAGCGCCTTTGGACAGGGATGCCAGTTAATACAGATTGGACATCACCTCCTGAAGGTGTGGGGGCAGAAGCTCACCCGTTAGCTGTCTCTCCCTGCATGGTGTGTGCGTGAGTCTGTAGTAAATGATTCCCTGAATCAGGTGGAATGAATCTTGGAGCAAAACCCTACCAGGGTGCCCCAGTGCTGGGTGGCTCTGACATACAACAGGTAAGGGAAGGCATCACAAGAAGACAACTGCTCTGTAGTCTTAGACACCAAAGTAGGCTCAACTAAGCAGAACTAAAAGACTTGCGGTTGAAAAAAATATTCCTCTTTACATGTGTTATTGTCACCTGTGCAAAATCCCCCTCCCTCCCAGCTATCCAGCAGCAGACTGCAAAATCTGAGGGGAAGGGAAAAACCAAAGAACATCCCATTTCACATGCAAGGGCAGGTGGTGAAAGTCTCAAAGAATGGGGCAGATAATGAGAGCACAGACTTGATCTCTGTGACTCCCCGTGAGCAGGCCCAGGGTTTAGGAGGCAAAGGCATTTCACCTCATTTTGAACACACTGGTTCTTCCAAACGACAAACAGCGCTAGAGGGAAAGTCTCACAGGGTGAGAGGAAAAATTGTTGGTTCCATTTCTGATTGACAGGGAGAAAATTGAGAGTTCAAGCTTGTTAAGAAATCTCTAATAGTGATTTATGGGATACTGTACATTTTAATCTAACGAAAATATTAAAGATCATCTAATTAGCTAAGTGTGTAATTCTGTATATTAATTGTCTATTAGTCACTTCTTAATTATAATGGAATGCTTATCAAATAACATGTGATGGCCACATAGTACTAATTTAGGTCATCATCAGACTAGTTCTTGCTCTAATAAGGATCTGCTTTTCTGAATCTAATCATTCAGTTTTATTTTAAAAGCTGTAAGGAAAAGGGAGTTAAGATCTTAAAAAATTAGTATCCCATTAGGATTTACTAGAAAATATACTATAAACAATAGTATAGACAATAAACCATGTTACTTCTAATGTTACACAAGCAGCAAACATGAAAGCAACATAAAAAATCCATTCAAATGTTAACCCAGGATGATTAAATGGCAGCACATGGTGGAAACCTGCCAGGCAAGAAATACATATCTCATATAAATATTGGCTCTCTTAATGTTGGGATTTCCTGGCTCTTGACTGACTTCACAACTTTAATTTTCAATCCACATAAGCACATAGAAGATCTGTTATTTTTTAAGAGATAAACTAATAAAATGTGATTATATGGGATCACTTTGGTCTCTACACACATCACCAGGCGAAATGGACTTGGAAACATCTCCACCATTTAAGTTAAATAGGGTGAATTTCAGGAACAGCAGTAACAACCAGCATTTTTTTTTAGTAAATGTATGCCACAAGGAGATAACAACACTGTCAGTGGGTTTAACAGATATGTACTCCAGAGTACATAAATCCAGAGACCCGAAAACCCTAGGTTCAGATCTATGGGATGAATAATGTTTCCTAATACTATTCAGCCTGGGCCAGTTCCATAAACTACTCTGCACTTCACTGTTTTTCTTACCTGGTCACTTCTGCTCCCGGCTTCTCTTTTCCTGTAGTTCACAAAATACTGTTGTATTCTATAGATACCCTTCCCAAAAAGGATGACACACAGGGTCCCGATTCCTCGAGCGTTACCTTGTTCATTGTCCTCACCCTTGCCTCTTCCCCGGCTACTCATTGATCAGCTTATTCTGCTCTCAGCTCTGTGCGTCAGCTGCTCTTGCCCTGTACTTCTGGAGTATCTCAGCACCAAATACCCATATTTCACCCTTAAGAAACTACAGCCTGCCTTCTTATTCTGAGCTGCGCACACGCCGCAGTGACAAACACAGTTCTGTATATCTTTTTGTCTTTACAAGAGTTGTTCTCCCAGTTTGCTTTCACTAGATTTGTGGGGGCAGATTTTCAACAGGGCATGAGAATTATTTGGAAATTCTATTACCAAATCAGCCACATCAGACCTCCATAAACCCCCTCTGCTCAGCAGGTTTCTGTAATGGTAGCTTTGTCAGGCAGGTTTTCAAAAGAGATTCCCACCTGACTGCAAGGGTAGTTCATCCACTACATGTCTGCATGGCACAACTATACCCAGCCTTTGACTAGAGCTAATGGGCTTGTGCAAAATAAGTATTTTAATAATGAAATGAGTAGCTTGAAGGGTCTTTGAAACCTTTGAAGGCTGAACAGCTCATATTTACTGAACCAGATATGCAAAATAGCTCAGTAAAAAATGAAAATAGACGCATAACAATACTCCAAGCATAGGGTGGTGCTGAAATGAGACTGTTTCAGGCTCTTGAGGGCCACTGGCTTGCCATTTCTAGCACGTATTGAGTTTTGATGGGCGATGTTATGCTTTACGTAGAGGAACACAATTTTAGCACCTGTTCATTCCAGGATTTAAGCTGCTGCCAGAGTACTTTTTTAATGGCATGCCAGAAGAAGAGAGATTTCAGCTATAACAGAAGAGAATAAACAGTTATATCTTGGTACTATTGTTAAGTACACCTAGGAACAGTTACACAGGCTATTTTGGAAAAGTTATGTAACCCTTAGGAGTGATTTGCAGCCATAGAAACAGCCACTTTTATTCATTTCCTTCAACCTTTAATCTGCAAAGTTTTTACCAGTGTGAATGGAGGTTACAAAAGTTTCCTGTTCTTATACAAGTGCCTGCAGACACCTGTGCAAATGGGGGGTCAGTGCATGTCCAAGTGCTCTGTGGTGGCACTCAAAAAGCCAGTGTATGCATACACAGAGAAATGCAATTAGAAAGAAAGAAAGATGTTAAGCTGTCTTCATGTGTGTTGGGAGGCTGTCATTAACATTAATGTAGTCATGAAGCAGCACCTGCTGGCTCAACACAGCAAATCTTTGCCTACCACCAATTACCTCTCCAAAAAATACTACAGAAAATTCTTCCTTCTCCCTCCAAGCACAGTAACTTCTTTCCCGCTAAGCTATGTTAATCATCATGTCCCTGCTTTGCCTCATTCAAATGAAGTCCCATCAGTGACATAAGCTTCATAGTAAGGTGAAAGTCAGCAGGAGCAAGTATGGAGTTATTGGCCTCTAAAAAATATTATACCATCTTTTATTGCTGTTCCTCATAGCATCTAGTTCTTTTTCTTGTAACTATCCGTAAAAATAAATAAAAAGCATAGATACAACATCTTCAAAGCACAGATATCTTTTTGGTGATGCGAGAAGTTTCCTGAGGAGGTTCATGTCTTTGAGGTACAGTGCCAGTGATTCGGCAAGTTTGAGAAAAGGTGGGTTGAGTTGCATGATGGAATGGGATAGAGACATTCCTCAACCTGCGGCCTGTCCTGCGTTGCTGAACATGAACTGCAATGAAATCGCTACCACAACTGTGGGGAAGAGTGCTGGAGGTGACTCTACTTCTGGGGCCATGTGTAAGGCTCTGCTGTCACATAGTGCTCTACCACCTGCTCCCGGAGCCCATCTTCTTCAGGACATACAAGCTATGCCAGCTACCCTTGCTTGTGTGTCCTGGCCCAGCTGCTGTCCATTTCAGACACCATGTGGCATTATTCCTGCCCTAGTCTGAAAAACACTGGTTGCACAAAAAGCAAAATTAAACAGTTTCTGCCTGGGGAAAAGATGGTTCATTTCCCTCCAACTGTAATCAGGAACAAGATGGCAGAAATGCATAGTGGTCGTTACAATATTTTGCAAAGTTATTCTTACATTTAACCCAAGTATTGTGGTAGAAACGATAAGCAACATGATTGTACAACATACACAGGTAGATGTGACAGTGGCCCCATTAACTAA
Source organism: Crypturellus soui (assembly GCA_032275445.1). NCBI lineage: Eukaryota > Metazoa > Chordata > Aves > Tinamiformes > Tinamidae > Crypturellus > Crypturellus soui. Next base: position 456,343 of record JAUBNY010000934.1, read on the forward strand.
AATGCCACTTTCCATAATACAGTGAGATTTTATGTTGTACTGATGTTACTCTTCCTATCCCACCAAAATTGATTTCTACATAGTATATCAGGAGCACAATTTACTGTTTAAACTTGTCAGTGCTTTGCAGCTTATCATGAACTAAGTGCCATGGTGCTCACTGCTGAACGAATGACCAGGGGTGCTGGTTCCCATATTAATAACCGAAGGAGAGGTAACAGGTCAATAGGGCCTGTCTAAATGTCTAAAGGCAAATTGCCATTTGTCTTTAGCTTGCAGAAAGCTGCACAGCTACTCCTCAAACTGTGTGACTGCTTGCATGTATATTTGAAGTTTGAACAGCGTGGAAAAGAACAGTTGCCCAGGCTGCAAAATCACTGCCAACCCTTTTTATGAGACAGCAAAGCCCTTCCTTAGCCATTAAATACTTTATATTACTTGCTACTGTGATTGTCACATCTTCTGTATCTAACAAGGCACCTGGAGACTGTCCTCCTATTCCCATTTAAGATTTCTACCTGACACTAATAAGAAGCAAGCTGCCCAACGCTGCCTTTTCAAGGCAGAAAGGGGCAATCCAGTGACTTGGAAAGCCTCATCTAAAGCAATGGAACTAAAGCCTGTCATAAGCTCACAGACAAGGAACATGCCATCAGCCCATATCTCGCTCACCTTATGCCCCAATATGGATTAATTTCTGCAAGCCTCATCCCAAGTACTGATGGGTGACAGAAAAAAAGAGATATTTCAGTGGCTCTCGGGTCAATTTTATTGCAGTGCATCTTTATCTTCTTTGCCTGATTGATCAAAGATACCATTATCTGCGTACTCTATGGTCTCATTGACTAAGTTCAGCCCTGCTAACCCCAAGCTTTCACCAATCATAAAGCTGGCTAAAAATAAATATAGTTTAAAAAAAAAAGAAAAAGTGGGGTGCTTTTTGATTTGGCCTTTGGATTGCGAATCGTTTTAGAGGTCAGATTTCCTCCATATGCCTGGGAGAGAGAAGGTTATTTTCTTTCTGATGAAAGCTGAAGCTCTCTTACAAAAATACCACACAAGTAGCTGAACTTACAAGGAAAATGCCAGATGCCATAAGACTCCCGATAAAAAAGAAGCTGTTGGCAAGACTGGAAGTTGTACTGGAAGAGCAGATGTGCCACTGGACTTGATCCAAACAGTTCATGGAATTTACAGTTTCTGCGTCAAATGTTGAGTCACTTGTCTAATTATCGGTTATATTTTGTCGTTTTTGCTTTACTCTGTGATTTTCTTCTCAGCAGATGCTTTCCTTTTATATGGGGATTAAAAGTTCAGCTCACTTTGCCAGATCCCTATGTACCAGGAGGTAGAAGACCATGCAGCTGTGCCGGGCAGGGTAACCTGTGAAGGTCTGACCCCACTTTGGGAGAATTTACTTGGACAGCCCTTGCAAACTTATCATTTCTATTATCTGCCATTATCTCCGTTTCTTCCCATGGCACCAGCTAAGCACCCTCTCCCCAAACACTGAGCTCTTAGAAATCACCTCCCTTCAAACCTACTTACAACCTACGGTTTCCTTTCAGAGGCAGCTTTAAGTAGTGTGGCTGAAAGGCAAAAATTCACATGCAGTAAACATGCTTGAGCAAAGGAGCCCAGAAATTGCTTGCCCCGTAGTTCAAATATGCCTTTTCTGATGCACAACCGCCACTAAAGCAAGTCATTTCTGGCTGATTGCTAGGACTGAGCTGCTGATCTCCTGGGACGCCTACTAAAGAAATTACTTCTATGTATAAGATTCACGTTAATATCAAGTAAAATGGTACCCTTCTGTGGCATACCTGTGTTTTTAGAGAAGGAAAATATATACCACTGGAAGTACAGACACCTGCAGAAATCTAAGGCAGCGTTTCCTCCCCATTAAGCATATAAAATACCAGGACTTGAGAACTAGCATTACACTACTATTTCCAGAGCAACAAAGCATTGAAATTTTTCCTAAGTAATAAAGGCAGAAGTGATAACATTATATCTGGACTGATATCTGGTCTAGCCATGAAGTTTATTTAAAAATATTTGTTTTAAATGACCTGGCACTTGCATATGAATATAAAATAAATGATAGAGACAATTGTTCTTCATTATAGAGAGTTTTTTTTTATCAAGGAAAACACAGGTACAAGATCACACACATGTCACTTGGCAAAGTGCTTGTGATAATCACTTTCATGGGGAAGAAATAAGCACTTGCAGGATCATATATTTTGTGTCGTAACTTCTGTTAATGTCCACATCAATCAGCCTGTCAAAGCTGTTTACAGCCCATGCCTGGATATTTCCAGCTTTTGACATGTTATGTCAAGGAGAACCAGAATCCTTGAAACATAATTTTGTCTCTCTCTCTCTCTGTCAGCCACTGCTTTTTGCCCATCTTCGATTTTCCTGCTCAACTCTCATATCATTTTCAGCTGCTGCAGGATCCCATAGCCACCAGCTCATTAGCAGTGCCAAAATTACACTGTCTCCCTTCTGAGAGACTGCCTTGGGTTTCTCATAAATCTAAAATATTTGGGTGGGCTCGGCTGCAAGTCTTTTCAATCTATCTGTCTAAGTTGCTCTGTTACCACTTAACACAATACATTAAAGTTTGGGGTTTCTTTTTTTATCTAATTCCTGAAATACGCCATTCTTCCTACTTCATCTTTTATCTTTTCACTTTTTTTCCTTTGATAGCTCTAAGCTTGGCAAGCCGTCACTTGCTGACTGTGAACCCTATCTCTTCTGCAGTTTGGTCAAGGTTTGCAACAAACCTAAAATAGAGTAGTCCAGGAAGAGGGTGTGAGAAGTGTGGAAGCATTTATACTTATTCTCGTGAAAGACTAGAATTAACAATGACCCTTTGCTCTGTGTTTTTACCCATGGTTAAATTTGCTGGGAAATTCGAAGATTTATCTGCATGCATACCATGTACCACATAACAAGGACTCAGGAGTCAGGTTTTTCAGGCCACAAAGGCATAGCCCTCATTAATTGAGTACCTACTCAGCAGAGACAATTTCTAGGAACATCCATTGAGAAGAGACGAGCCCCGATATGTCTTTGCACGGTATGCATATCACCGCCTCCAAATGAGGTTAACTCAGCCTGATGGAATGCCCTTAAGAGACAGAAACTGGTCTTGACAACAAGCCAATGAAAAATGAATAGGTGCAATTTATTCAAACGACAGAATATCTCCCAGAAATTGGCAGCGGGGAGGGAGGAAAATGTAGGAGGGCAAGAGGGAGGTCAAAAGCAGTCCGAAACTTGTATGGGCAACTGAAGTATAAAAAACAAATGAGTACTACCCCGAGACCTTGACCATAAAGTTTAATGGCTTCTTATCTTTACAAAGCCTTCAGCCTCATAGACGAAAGTGCCTGTTTTCCCTCACTTTACATCTTTACTATTGGACACTTCCTTTTCCCTCTCTCTCTCTTTTTCTGTTTTAGTCTAAACAGTATATCTGGTTTGAATGCAACTCTAAACCAGACTGTTAACGGGGCAGAAGTGTATGCTGATTGAAAACAGCCCAGCTCCTGGCCCCTTCCCAAGGGCATTGCCTGTTACTCACACCTAGCACCAAGCTCAGCACCCTGGTTCGGAGCATCAAGGAGAGCAGCCCCCAGCCAGCTGGTGTGCTCCAGGGGCAGCAAAGGGACAGCAGATATCCCAGAAGTTTTCCGGGAAGATAGAGATGTCTGCCTGAGATCTCAAGCCTTGGAGGTGTTGTCAAACGTTGTCTTTGTTCAAGATTTCTATTAAACTTTGGATTATAAAGTGCCTTGACACATTTGCATGAAGGGCATTGTGCACCTGACTGACAGGCTGATTGAGTGCAGATGTCAGGAAAATGCTCAAAATTTAATTCCAATAAAAGCCAAGAAAAAGAATTCCAATGCCTTGCAAATCTTGCCGCTAATAGGTTTTCCTATGCATTTAATGCTCCCCAAAAAAAGCAATTCCAATAGATTCCCTTTAAAGTTTCATTAGTGATTTGAGATGCTTCATCACTCTTCCCACTATACAAACTGCAGACTTTTTATTTCCCAGGCTTTACTAATAACAAGCCCAATAATTAGATATCTGTCCTTTGCAATCAGCACTAAGGCTTTCTGCTCATAGCAGAAAAATTATAGGGAGGGGAAACCACTCAAGAGCATAGGAAAGACCTGTCACCAGTATAATGTGATTGGTTAATGGTTTCAAAATTATTATTAGGAGAGAACAGGTCCTTAATTTTGGTATGTAGCATGCTAATAAAACCGCTCTTGTTCATTTATCTGTCTGATTGAACCTGACTCAAGTTTTGGGTTCGAACTCACTCTCTCTGCCTGCAGTAGTTAAGTAATACATTTCTTCTGATTTCTTCCTCTTACATATCCATGAGCTGTTTGTCTGAATAATGGCCACAGATTGTTCCTGCTCATTATTTTAGGTCAAGATGCGGGTTTGACATTTGATGAAACAAATGAATGTAGAAAGGCATGCCGGAGAGATTCTTTCCACCTTTTTACCCTCCTGTTTTGCCTCAGTATAGAAGTGAAGATCAGACCATTATGCATGCAGTTTGCCAGCTTCTGTTCTTTGATTTGCAATCTGAAAGCTCACTTGTCACTGGACAAGAACCAGGCTGCTATTCTGCCGTTTTGGAAAGTTACGGGTAGCAGCAGAAGGAAACTTCAGTATAAAGTCTTGGACCACTGAAGTCAAAATGACATCTGCTGAGTCAGGATTTTACTTTTAAAGGTAAACATATTTTGCCAGTCTTATTAGAGCCACTAGAAGCAAAAGAGCAAAAATTGGATAATCCAAATACGTTGCCTCCAGCGAGGCAAAACTCTGCTCTTCTCTGCCCAGAATGTCACCAATTATTTGTTCTGCTGGGGTTCCTCCGGACCTGCTTTTCTGTTTAGAGAACTAATTTTTCCCAATAAATTGCTTTTAACTCCTTTTTAAAATGAATTTCATACCAACGCATCACTTTCTTCTCTCCAGAAAAACTCCCTCTGGAAAAAGGAACAGAAACATTTACAGATGATCTTTTGCCCGGCACTTATCCCGTAGTCTTTTCATCCTGGAGGTTTCAAAAGCCAGGCGGGTTATTTTCAGGGCCACATGTATTAAAATTAATGCTAAATCAAAAGGATTGCCTGCCGTGGAGCTTGATTGGATTTGGACAAAGAATGTCATTTTCTGAAGTCAACCTGAGTGTGGAGCGTTTTTTTTTTTTTTTTCTTCGCCATCTAATCATGATTGTGAGAACATAAATCAGGAGAATTACAATGAGAGGGATTGATGAATGTGCACCCCGGGAGCTCAGCTCCAATCCACTTTGAGGTCATCACTGAGGAAAGTCCTTTCCTAGAGAGGGGTTTCTGCTGCCTCACACATGCACTTCCCAACCGAGCCCTTTTTGTCGAGATGAAAACTATGCCACTTTTGCTTCTGTTTTGCCTAAATACTGTCTTTCCTTTCAACTGCAAAATGAAGCCTGCTACGCGTTTTTGCTTTAAAGGCTTCCAGTAATTTTTTCCATTCACTTACTTATAGCCACGCTCTTAATAACTGGATGTAAAGCAAAATCCTCAAGAGCGCAGAAACGAAGTCTGCAAGCACATGGGAATTCAGTACTCTCAATATTTATGTTTAGCATTAAATACCTCATGCAAAAAGTAATGGCTTTGACTCCCCAGATCTCCCTCTCTTATCTCAAAAGCCATTCCTACACATGCTCTGGGGTCTCTACATAAATATAAAAAGAGGACTGCATGTATAGTAAATTCTGCTTTTACATTAAATAGGTAAGAAGTAACA
>JAUBNY010000934.1:540321-556941 GCA_032275445.1 Crypturellus soui
CTATATAAACACAGCTAAGGACTGCTTTGTGACTGTGCAGATCACACTTCCCAAATGCACATGGACATCCTCAAACATGACACAGTCAAGGCAGAGACCAGCAGCAACCGTACTAATTCCAAGTACAATACCAGGAAGACAAGACTTCCCACCACCAAAGGCATTCCTTGAGAGACACTGCAAGTCCACAAGCCTCTGTAGCATGAAAGACGCAGCAACAGCAGCTAGGACAGAAGACGAAGGCAACAACCACAAACAAAATAAAACTAAAATGAAACAAGCGAGAGCTACCTTCCTCCAGCCTCAGTACGAGATCAGGAGCATCAGGAAAGAAAAGTTGCGAGAGAAGCCGTAGCACGCGGCCGCCCGCGAGAAGAGAGGGAAACCCTGCAAGGTGCTAAGTGCCCCCCACCCCTTTTCCTTCTCCTAACGGGGGCTCCAGGAAGCTAACGCGAGACGCACGGCGCGAAGAAACGCCCCCGCACGGGACGAGGGGCCACGTGCGCCCGCCGGCCGGCCAGGGACAACCACCCTCTCCCGAGACAAGCCGAAGGGTGGCTGAGCGCCCCACTCACCGGCGAGCCCGCCCGTCACCTCCGGAAACAATCCACGGCACAGACAGGGACCCACCGGCCGCTCGCGGTTTATAAAGCGCCGCCGCCACCTCCCCGGCCGCCGCCTCGGCCCCACCGTCACCTCGGCCCCGCCCCGCCCCGCCCGGCGGCCGTTGGGGCGCGCGAGGCCCCGCCCGGCGGCCGTTGGGGCGCTGCGCGGGCGGGGGAGCAGTTTAAAGGGGCCGCGGGCGCTTTGGCTGTGGGCGCCATGGGGCAGCTCCCAGTGAGCGAGGCCCTCGGGCAGTGGGAAGCGCTCCCTCCTCCACGGGCCTGCCAGTACTTATCCTGCAGCGGTTGGTCTTGGAAGGTGCTGGGGAGGTGGTTTCAGCCCAGCTCTGCCCGAGAGCCACAGGCACGTGGGGCATTTCAGCGCTGCCAGGTTAATGAGCAGGTCACTTGCCCCTCAGGCTCTCTCCTTATCATTAACTACGATAATTGATGTTGTGACGCGGCTCACGGCCGCCTGTGCTGCCCCGTGGCACCATGCACCACGTTCCAGGTTGAGCTTCCTTCAAGTGGTGTGGGAAGCGCGGATGTAAGTTCTGCAGACAGCAGGTTTAAACACGGCTCCTTCGCCGTTAGAAAGAGCCTGGTGGGTATTAAAGTCTGCACACAATACCTCATCAGTAGATTGCATCCATTACTGCGGTTATATATCCAGTTCGTTTCTTACAGGACATACCACCGTGCAGCCCTGTCACGGGAGGAATGTGGAGGCTATCCGAGACATCTCCTGAGCCACAGTCTGGGAAAGGAGCAGAGCTGGGACTGCCCATGGAATGGCGGGGGTAGCTCTTGTCTCGCTCCACCAGCCCTGCTCCCAGCAGCCCAGCCCAGCAACCTGCTGTGGCCTCACCAAACCATCCTTATCAATAGAAGTGCCAACCTGAAGTCTGGCTTCCATTGAGGAAACTGCTTCATGCAGAGGAAACAATCTGCTCCAGCCTGACCTTAAGTTGTCCTAGCGTTTAGCCAGCACCTCCTGTCTTTTTTTTTTTTTAATAAGCTTAGATGCAAACCAGTTCCTGCTTGGTACAACTTATATCCAGTTACAATTCTTAAGTACCCACTAGTACTCAACCACACAAGGATTTCCCCAGTGCAGGGGGAATTCAGGCAAACTTCTGATACTTTCAGTGACTCGTGTCCGAGTGCCCTGAATAACCCCGTTCCCTGCACTTCCAACACTGTTCATGCTATGAGGCACTTGCTAGTTTTATCAGCAGCCAGTAAAACCCTGGCAGGCTGCCCTGGCGCTGACATCAGAGCCGCGTGGCTACCAACCGGCCAGGAGTTCACTTCGGTGCTCAGCGTCTTTTCACATGTCTCCACATGGCCCGTGTGTGCTGCTGGTCACACAGACCTACAGCAGTTTTCCTGAAAAACCTGAGCTTTTTTTGCTGAGATGTGCAGGGCTAAGGTTTGATTGCACAGTTCCCAGGCCCCTAATCTTACAGCTCCTGAGTTTCTGCCTACATTTTTTTAAATCTTTTTTTAAACAAAACAGGGCTGTCTTCAAACAATCCCACTGAAGAGCTCTGCTTTTTGTGCCTTGATTCTTGTTTCACTATTTTTCCACTGCTGCCTACAATGGAAAATATTTCTCTTCTGCAGTGCTGAAGACAGTTTTGTCTAGTTGTCCTGCCCAGTGAAGAGATTCAAATGGTTACAGCCATCATTCCAATTCGCTTGTCATTCTGTCACCCACTCATCACCACCATCTTTGTTCCATGGAAACTTTATAAATTATTAGTCAGAGAATTCATCAGCTTTCTTCATGTCACACTGGCTGCACAGTGGAAACAATCCTGGCATGCGGAGGTCAAGCGCTCCCTGCCCTGGCATGGCCTCCCCATCCTCCGTGTTTGCATCTTCTGCCTCTTGTTCAGACCAGCCACTATTTACCAAACAGCCCTAATGTTTTGGAGCTGACTTCCTGCACTAATCCAGATTGTCAGTAGACTTCGGCATTCTGGTATTTACTATTCACCTGCCAAGAGTTCAAAATCTTGGGTAATCAGCGTGCTGGTATAAAGAATATTGTCTCTAGGTCATAAGCTCTCCGTGTCTCACACTGGATCCTCACCAGCCTCGCCTGAGCCTTCGTGGCAGGCCAGGTGACAGCAGCCGGTGCTGCAATCCTCATCACCATCTTCTCACCATGTTCTTCTTCAACCTTTAACCAAATTGATTTAAGCCATCATTTTATTCATCACCTAGGAATAAACCTAGATGATGAAACACGAATGTTTGCACAGAGTCCTGCAGTTACTTTCTTTTATGTTTACAAACATGGTCTACTTCCCACACCTCTATGTTCATGATTCTGTATGTTCTGAACACAGTGAGATTCTTGTAAGGCAATAGAGTATCCAGCTGTCATTTCATCATAGCAAATATAGCTGTCTCCCTCCAACACACACTGCTGGAAGGCAGAAAAGCTAATGTGTAGGGAAAATTCAGTTAGAAGAAATACAAGTTCACACTTAGATAAGAAAGGAGAATACAGAGACAGGATTGGGAACAACTGGTTAAAGAGCACTATGTAGAAAAGGGTATAATCTGATGCTCGGTAATGCAGCAGATGATGCTGTTGGAAAAAAAAATCCCCCAAACTCAACATGCTATAAAAATAAAAGACACATTAAATAATGCTTTTGCCATGGGCAGTGTCTCAGGTGGAACACCATGTCCAGTTCATGAAACACATTTCTGCAGCTGGAAGGATTGCAGAGAGGAGTGAGGAGGATGGGCAGAGGGCCCCAAAATAGGGTCTGTGAGGGAAGGTTGAAAGGAGAGTCACTTACTTTGAAGAATGAAGCGAAAGGTAGACACATGGAGGAAAGGCCCGATCCATTCCCCAAAACTTTATAACAGATCTTAGAACAGACTTCCCAATGATCTGGACAGTGAACTGCTAGGAGAGACTGACTGGGATGCTCATGGAGCCTTTGGAATCACGGGCTTTTAAAAACTGATCAGGTAGCTTCTTATCAGGAATGGCAGTCTGGATGAGCCTGCCCCAGCAGACACAGACTCTCAAGGACTTTTTCAGTTCTTTTTCCCCCGCCTGTAACTCAGTGACATTTCCTGCTCAGGCTTCTACTGCATGTCATGAATATTGTCTCACAGTTTCTAAGTTAATAATGGGCTCTGCAGACAACATTCAGGAGAAAGGAAAATGAAAGCAGGAGTAATAGTAAAAATGCTTGTTGCTGGTAGGTTTTGAGTATCTTTTGAGCATTTTTGAGTATCTTATTTTGCCTCTTGCAAAGCCTTTACATTACCCTAGTTTTGTGGATATAGAACGAGGATGGTGTTTGCTCATAATATTTAGAGGGGAATGCAGGCAATATTTAGTTGAAAGAACTAAGGGTAGTTCTAGGCTCTGAGTGGAAAATAGACTCATGCAGCATGAGTTCCCAGCAAGGCAATCCCAGTTAATGCAAACCTGTACTCCAGATGAAATTTTCTGAAAGTGTTGCAATTTCCCAACAGCTCCCGGAAAATTGATTTCCCTTTATTTCTGAGGTTCTCTACAGAGATAATGATTTTGGTGTGTCAGGGAAACGCAAGGGCTGTATTTGAGCGAGCAAATGAAAAGCTGATGGAGATTTGATGGACAGCAAGGTAGTACAGAAGACTTTCAATACTTTCTAACAGCAGCAGGCGATCCGGAAAGTTGGCCCTTGTCCTCTGACTGTCAAATAAGGATCACCCACAACTGCTCCACAGAGGCTTTCGGCCCAGCACGCTGCTGCAGCTAAGCAAGTAGCAACTGGGAGAAACCAGACCAGCCTGCATGGCAGCAGGTGCAAAACACAGCAAAGCCAATGTGCTTCTGTTTCAGTACATGACACAAGATACTGATCTAACCTTCCTCACAACTGGTGATCCAGTAGTGAATGAAGGACAGAGGAAATCATTCATTACTCCAAAAAGAAAGTTGCATGGTGCATACTGTATGTTTTCTATCAGTCCAAGTATATCTCAAATTCCTTACTTGGCAGTACTCAACAACCTGGGATAACAGAAAGTATCTGCTGGGTGCAATACGCATACAAAAAAGCCTCATTCCTCTCCTTCCTGATTTTCAACATTTGATAATTTTCTCAGAGTGTTTATAGCATATTTTGTATTACATCATTACCCAAATGATCTGGCTCTCCTGTTTACCACAGTCTGGTAAGCCAGGTTTTCCTATCAGCATTTGAATATTGTTTCCTTCTTTTTTACATCTAAAAATGCACTTTACAGAAGTGATGCAAAATGCCACATTTACATCAGTAGCATCTTTTGCAAACAAGAAGGTTTTGAAAAGATAGGATGCTTTTTAGAGAAACACTTCACTGCTTCATAAGAGTGCTGGTTCACAGCATGTGGACAGCAGTGTCCCACAGCTAACACTATTTGGCTAAGACCAGCCCCGGAGGGAGTGGGGCAGGTGGCAGCCCTATGCTGTCACTCCATGAGAGATGCATTTCCAGCTCCCTGGAATGTGGGAGCACTTCCTGAAGCAGGGGAGGCCCAGAGGATGGTCTTTAATCACTATGTGCACAATACTAGGGAAGAAAACATGAGCAAAGAGAGAGCAGTGAGGTGTGCAATACAGATGCCTGATTTTACTCTCCATATACTATATGGAGACTGTTCAGGAACTTAAATAGTATAGTTAAGGACTAGGTAGAAAAAAGTCATGGCAGGTTTTAGACCCCTATAGCTCAAACTGGTTTATCTGAAGAGAGCTTATTCACTTAGCTCAGCAAGCCTCTAATCAGCAGGGATCTTAGTTTAACCACTGCCTGCGTCACTGCTGTAGGAAGATAGAGCTCCCAAGCCCTCTCCTCGGACCATGCTAACACAGAGCTGTGTGTCAGCTAAATGTTGCCATCCCCAGCTCCAAGGATATCAAGTGACAGATTAGTCAGATTAGTTGTGTGTGAAAAGCATTATAAGCTTATCCAGGCATTTGCACTGGATACCTGCCCAGAAGTGTTCTAAGAATTTACTTAGGCTGTGGTGGCCTCTGTAGCGCTTCTGCACTGTGATCTCATACAAAAAGTGACACAAGACAGAGCTGCAACAGTACTTAGACCTCCAAAGCGTCCTGTACACACTGAAGGAGGAGGGTGCTTGATATGCCATCACACATGCAGCACTCCACAGCAGAAACCAGAATCAAGACTCTTCCTATGATCACAGTTGTTCTGTGCTTCTGTGCCACAGATTTTTAGTTTGCTGTTTTTCATTAGAAACAATGAGATCATTCTTATAGATAATATTCTTGTTCAAAATTAGTTTACCCAGCAAGTTCAGCTGTACAGCTTCGTAATTCTTGCTGCTTAATTCTTCTAAAATGCTTCACGTGCATTGCAAAAGACCGAACTGAATTTATAGAGCAGCTGATCCTTCCTACTGTACATTAAATCTAAAGACATGGTGTTAACGTAAAGAATTGCACTGTAAAAATAGTGAGAAGTGCACTGTAAATATTGCTCTGAGCTCATGTCAATTTTACTCAGACGATTCTAGTTTACTGTGGCCATTGGGGCGAGGAGTCAAAGACTGCAGCACATAACTGTAGTCCCTTTGCACTTTTGATGACAGACAGTGGCAGGTTTCTTTCACACTAATGCACTGGGCCATCTTAGCTCCAGTATGTTTCCATTTTAAAATATTCTCAAGCATTTACTGCCGTGACTGAATGCCAGCTATCCAAGCATACTCTCCACCCCACTCCCAACCTTACTCCATACTTGAAGAGGTGCTTCCAAAGGTGAACTTTAAATGAGTCAAACTTCGGAGAGCACTCAGGAGCTCTGTGGGATAAGTAGAAGTATAATGTATCTCCCTTCTCAGAACTGCATCTCATTTCTGTCTCCTCGTGGTCAGAGCCCAGATTTGAAGGTCTGAACTTTTCCTAGAGTAGCACATGACACAGCAACTTTGTTGCAACTTACTAAACTGGCTTCCAGAGACTTCTCTTGACCAGAGACTGTAGCCAGTGCAAACGGCATGACCTTACTGAGGGTTGCTCTGCACTGGAATACTAAAAAATAAACCTTCTGCTTACACTTCCATAGATGCATTAATGGCTTCATGGGTAAATTACTGCAAGTCATATAAAAATTAAAAATACAGCACCTACAAAATAAAAGGGTGATCACACATATATATGAAAAAGAATGCAAATAAAAACTGTTTCTATACTTGTAGAGAAAGCACAAAGGCCTGTAGCAAATATATCATGATTTTTTGGTTGTACAATGCTGAACATTAACTGTACCTGGATGATAATTTTTTTTTTTTTAACATAAACTTTGTCTACGGAATACAAACTTACCAGCCCTAACATTTTCCAGACGCTCAGCTCAAACGCTCTTTCTTGCAGAGCAAGTATGAGAAAAAAAAAAAAAAAAAAAAAACAAACATATAAAACTGTATCAAGCAATTTTCACATCTTCATTGGTTTGGCTGATTTCCTATTATTATACTCCATTAACATAAGAATATGATTGAATTCAGTCAAAATAAAACATCACTGTTACAGAACACTAAGTAAAGCATTGTATTGTAAACTTCAACCCTTGTCTTTTAAGCTGCACGATTAAATAATTTAACAGCAACACAAACATTACTCTCATATAATGCACAGACCAAACTAGAACACAGATATTCCCCATTCCTTACCTCTCAGATTTCTACTATTTGCATTAAAAGCATTAAAGCTGCTCACTAGCACATTCTTGTGAATTATAAATGCAAGCCCATGTGTGCAATACATTCAGTCTGCAGTTTTCAGTTTTTTAACAGAATTATATATGAGTTAACAACAGTTAGCACTGGGTGTGCATTAATAGAATTTCTGATTCTATTAATTCTTTTTCTAGATCTACAGATGGCAACAGCACTGCTGCAGTATTAGACTGCCTCTTTCCCCTTCATATCCCCCAGTAAATCTCTGGCTATTCCTAGCTGAAGGTGCGTAAGTTAGTAGAACAAACGTGCTATTCACATCCACACAGTTGGCTCAGGAGGGGCTGAGCACAGTTCTTAGGTGCTTTGCAATGCGCAGCCCTCTTCCCCGGTGCTTTGGGAAAGTCTCGTCACATAACTTGCACTTTGGGGCTCTTAGTAATATGTCTTCACAATGCTTAGGTGTAGTCAGACTCTCCTGCAACAGGCCCAATGTATAAATAAAGGGACTGAAGCCAGCAGATTGAAGCTCAAATTGAGTGTGAAGATCAAGATCTGAACCTCACAAGAGGCTTCTACCATCTCTGAGAATCAGAATGATAAACTTACCTAGACTCCTAAACACAGATTAAAGTCAGTACTGAATACTATGGGAAGCAACAGTGCTCCAGGAAGGCTGGGGCATGGGACTTCCAGGTTGTCATTCCAAAACATGGCCCTTTTTCACACTTCTCTTCCAGGGTTAACAGTCTGAAACCTGACTGTGCAGGCCCAAATGTCACACTTGGGAAAACAGACCTTACAACTCAGAGAAAATGAAACTCTTTCATCAGCACCACTGACATTCTTTGTGCTGGTAGTATCTCAGGTTCTCATTATCCTTGTTGAAAAATCATGATCCTCTCCATATCTTTGTTTTCCAACCTGTGGAAAAATCTGCTAACAATCTTTCACTATTATATTAAATCAAAAGAGGCTATGAATGAAAAAGCATGCTATAGCTACCAAGTGTAATGGCTATTTCAGGAATGGAGAATATCAACAGGAATCAAGGAAATGACGAACAGCAATTTCCGTGGCCCTGAAAATTAAGTGGTCCACAACAACCAGAAAGCTTTCATGTTTGGGTTTTTCATAGGAAAGCCTCAAAAATGAATTGCATGTAAAAATCACTGCCTTTGAGCTCCTGCCCACCTCCATGAAACTTCAATTAGCACAGACACATTATACCCACAAAGTTGCTTTGCCAGAAAAGCCAGAAAAGCTGACCCTCGGGGAAACAGCCAGCACTACATTAAAAAAAAAAAAAAAAAAAAAAACTATGAAATGAGACCTTTTGTGTGTAATAGCACAAGAACTGCTCAGCAAAGCAAGAGAGCTTTTCTTTCTGTCAGCACTAGTCTAACATAAAGCATGCAAGTGCAGGCCTTGGATAAAAGCCAGCTCTTTAAATAGCACTGACTGTCAGCAGAGGAAGCTAAAGGAGTAGATACTAAACTCAGATTAACAGAAGGAATAAAAAAGTGTACATTTTCATGGCATTGCTCTTAAGCAACTTCTCCCCCTTTCTTTGTCCTACAACAGAAGAGACCTTCACAAGTTTGAAAGAGGTCAATTTCTGTTTTGCTCTCCAAGCAAAACTCTAGGCAGCACTGGCACACCAAGCTCCCTCCCAGCTCTAAACAGCAACATCCACTGTAACAAAAACCAGTTCCTTCAATTCTCTCTCCGATGTCAAGCACAAAACCACTCATGAATGATAAGGAAATTCACCAAAAGACAAGCAAGGTACATACATTTGATGTTCAGCATGCTTCATCTGGTGCATATTTTCCTATTTCATATTTATACTGTTAGAGGATCATGCTTTATGATGTAAGAGCATACGCTCCAAGCTTCTTTCTTCTATGTTCTCTTGCTCCTCTATATGTTCATAATTTCAATGGGATTTCTTCCTGCCGTCCCATCCCCATGGAATATCAATGCTTTGTTCTATCAACCCTCACAACAGGTGGATAAACATTTCTAGACTCATTTCAGGCACAAAGGATGTGAGACAGAAAGGCTGGGCACTGACTGCAGGCACTGAGAAGAACAGCTGCAAATGCCAGGCCTGGCACACAAGAATTCCTTTGTTGCCTCCCAGGTACATGCTGTGCTCCTGCCAGCACTCGTTGTGCTTTTTAGAACTGAAGGACAACATAACCTTTAAAGGAAAAAAAAATAACAAGGGAAATATTAGCCACCATGTGCAGCATGACCATAGTGATTTTCATTTACAGCAGAAAATCGGACTCAGTTTTGGCTGTGGGTGTGTGTCTTTCCCAACCCCTCCATATTCTACTTGCTCATGGGCATCTACATGTTTGCTGTTTGGAGCTGTGTACATATGTGTGGATTGCCCTGACAGGAATTTTTCTGTCATCTGATAAACCACAGGTAGAGGAACATGAGACTAGCACGTACTACAAAACAGTTCAGAATTCAACACAGACAGAGGTGGTCTGCGGCTGCCCAAAAATACGTTGAAGGGTGGATATGATTTCTTGGCATGGTACTGCAAAGAGGCCTGATCTCAGAGCATCTCAGTGATCCTTTGCTTATCCAGGGATATCCAACACTGCCTTGGCTGGGCCTACGGTCAGCAAGGAAGCCAATGGCAGCAAGGGAACGTGGCATATGTGGGGGGTTGCTCGCTCCTTCAAATGTCAAAACCGGGTCAGAACTATGAGACAGCAAAATCAAGCTGGGAAAAATCCTTGGGAGGGCAGCTAATGCAATTAGCATAACTGGGAGCTGGTGAGGCAGAGCGGGCAGAGGTCCTCCTTCACGGCAGGTTCCCAGGGTTACCTCAGGCCAACAGAGCAGATTTTTCTGCCTCCTCACAACCTTCTTACTCCTCTTCCTTCCCAGAAATTCAGATGTCCTTCCCTGCCTCTGC
Organism: Crypturellus soui; assembly: GCA_032275445.1. Taxonomy (NCBI): domain Eukaryota; kingdom Metazoa; phylum Chordata; class Aves; order Tinamiformes; family Tinamidae; genus Crypturellus; species Crypturellus soui. The sequence goes on from JAUBNY010000934.1 coordinate 550,573, forward strand.
CCTTTATTCATAAGTTAGGGAAGGGGATTCAAGGATACAGGAGATGGCTTCCAAACCCAATACCACTCCAACCCTACAGATCTTTGAAGGAGGAGGCACATTTTGTTGGGCTCATACGTGACCCCTGTGCTCTTTGTTGCTTATTAGTGCAGTGACAGCCTCTATTTGGGTTCTGGCAAACCGTAATTCAGTGGTGTCTGTAGGGTACATGAAGTAGCAGATCAAAAGCTCCTGCCTCAGGCCGGGCTCTGCAGCAGATGCATAAAGTGAAAAAATAAAAGAAATAGGTCACACATGTGGGAATATTTCAGTATTGTAGACTCCAACCTCCAGCAGTCCTGGCTGAGGGGCTTCTCCTGAGCCAGAAGTGCTTAGCAGCCCTTTCGGCATTTTTCCGTGACTCTGTGATTGCTATTGCAATCATCGAAAATTCTGGCATGCAAGACATCCTGAAGCAATAAGTTCCACACACACTGTGTGAAAAGGAATTTCCTCTTGTTTGTTCTGACCTTGTCATCTCATATTTTTTTGATCTTTACATAATTCCTGTAAGATGAGAGACAACAAAGTAGAACAAGGCAGCCTAAGGGGTAAGAATTTAAGCATAAGACAGAAGCCATGGAAGTCCACTTCATCATAGGTTATGATCCAGCCCGACCCTAAAGCACTCATAAGGGGATGGGAGCAGCCAGGATGCAGACCCTGTCCCAGTAAATGTCTGTTCTGCAGCAGTCGGTGGGAATCTCCATCACCAGAGGGTTGAGTAACAGGGTGGACAAACATCTCCCTGGAGTGGTGTATATCTAACTAATCCCCTTGTGTCGCAAACACTGACTGATTGACCTCTCAAGGTCTTTACATGCCTAAGATTATCAGTCCTCTCTCTCTCTCACACACACACACACACACAAAAAGGAGAGAAAAAAAAAAAAAAAAAAAAAAAAAAGCCTTATTCTCCCTGAGCACTTCAGTGGGAGGCATTTGGAAAGAGCTTCTGCTACAATCCTTCCCTGTTCCACCACATAAAACCAAGATCCACACTCAGGAGCTGCATTATACATCTTAACCCTCAGAAATGCCCTTTATCACTCAAGTCATTTTAATTCTTGCAGAAGCAGGGGGATAAAGTTGTGAGCAAAGCCTTACTAGCAAAAATAATCATCTGTGTTGGGATCTGGCCTTAAAAAGAACAGCAGGTTTGTTTTGGTGCCTGGCAAGTATCATGAGCTTTGGTTACCACACCGTAGCTTAGGAGGCTGTTTTCCAAAACGACATCTCTTAGTGGTGCTGCCTGCCTAGCAATATTTTAAACAGTGCTTTGCACAGCTGGGAGGCCAAAAAGTTGATACACCTGTTTACTTATAATGACTCCTTTATTCCTGCCATTCACCTGCAATGTATGCAGCAAGGTTTCCTTCATAAGCAAAACGGAGGGGATTCCTCCTTTAGTGCCTACATCTGTTGGCTGCCCTAATTTTAGAAATTACACTGTCACATGCCACATGCTCCAAAGATTATCTTTTCTATTGACAAAACCTCCTAGGACTCCCACCTTCTTACAGCAAGATAGAAAGCACGCAGCAACGGATTAAAACTGCAGAACTCCATTTCAGACTTCAAAACTTTTGTGGAGCAAATGTCAGTTTGAAAAATGGCCACCAAGCGAGTTGAGCGTGACAAGATTAGCAATTTTAATGATTAAAAACTCAGAAGATACGCACTGCTCATGTGGGAATGCTGATTATCTGGGGAGAACAGAGCTTGTGGGCAGCCCTGGACTGGCCAGGAGCCTAGAAAGGCCATCTCAATTACCAGCCTGTGCTCCAGCTTTCCTTGCAGTGGCTCCGGGGCATTTCAGGTAACGCAGAGCTGGCAGGACAGGAAATCTCTGCTCTCTCCCAGCCACAGCCTGAGCAGTGTCTGCGTCACCAGCTCCTGTCCTGCCACCTACTGGGGCATCTCCAGGCAGCACAGGCATCCAAGCACCCCTGCCGAAAGCTGCGCAGCTGAAGGGCGAGTGCGAAATCTGGGAATTTTTTTTTTGTGTCTGCTCCACATCCACGCTCGGGCCCTTCACTGGTGCCTGCAATGCCCATGTCTGTCCTTGCACACGCTGATCCCAACCCTGAGCCCAGCTTGGTGGGGGTCCGGCCTTGTCTCTGTGGGTCGGTTTCTGGTGCTTGGCTGAGCCTGGCCATGGTGCCTGCACTCTGCTCACCTGGTGTGGGACAAGGTCCAACTGAGAATCACTGGCCATGGGGAATAGGGCTGGAAAGGACCTGCAGCCAGCCTGGGCAGCATCCCAAGAGGCTATACCCTCAGGCAGCATCCTTGCTTTGCAGTTCTTATCTCAGCAGTTTCAGCCCAGTTTTTCCCGAAAAGCAGCAGTGACTCCCTCATATGTCCCCCACTGGCAGGGCTCTAGGTGAGCCAACTAATGAATAGAAGGTCATAGAAATGGTGGGTTTTGCGGTTTGTTTTTTACTACACAGTGACCTCTCTGCCTGCCTGAAGAAGAGCAGTCAGCTCTCCTCAAGAGAAGTAAGAGCTGTGGGTGTGAAATGACACAAGCAGCAGAAATCCAGCCGCAACAGGAAGAACTGCACACGCTGTGAACAGTACGGTATCAACATATACATTTCTCCTGAGGAGCAATTTCTAAGCTAAAGACCTTTCTTCCCTTCTGGAAAGTGATGCCTTTGGTATATTTTTAATCTATCTAATTTGCTTATTTTTCATAAATAGCTCAAACCTGAGCCAGCCAGCCAGGGCCACACAGACACACATATATGAGCTGGTCTCTTAGGCAGGTGGCCTGGACCCGCTAGCCCTTCTAGCAACCAGCTGCTGTCCTGCTCTCTGCCACACACATGCTTGGCCCCCAGGCACTTAACCTGTCCACTGGCTAGTCCAGCTGGGTACCTGCCAGCCCTCACAGGTGACAAAGGTATCTGCACTTGCTTCAGGCACAGTCCCTGCAGCCTGACTCCAGGCAACAGCACTGAGGCCTCTGCACACTCAGCCAGACACAGGAGAGCCCCTCACTTGGGAAAAATATTTAAAAGTGGGGTTTAATTTTTAATGACAAGATGGGATCAGCTGCACAGACCTGGTACAAAGCGTGGCCAAACGAGTGTACTGATGAGCAGCCTCTCAAAATCAGACAAGTGTAATGACTAGGAACCTTTTCACACATGACCAACTCCTTTTATCCCCTTAGCCTTCCACTTTTCCATGCTAGTTCCCAACCAAACCACCTTGATCTCTCTCTCCCCACCCCTTTGCTTTGGTTCCTCCCTGGAACGCCCCATAAAAAGCCTGGTGCAATCCCCAAACGCTCCTCCCCTGTGCCTCAGAGCCAGTGCCAATCCATAGGCAGCACCTCCCTCAGTGTGTGAGGTGCTCCTAGATGCATCTTCCTAGTGAGAGCCTGCAGACTCATTCCCAGGAAATCCTTCTGAAATGATATTAAAACCCCGCTCTGTCTGGAAAAAACACGTGAATTCCACCAGCCCATGGGGACTCGCACGTCTCAGAGATGAGGTGTGCTGTCAAGAGAACCTGCCACAACATTGAAATGTCAACTGGCATCCAAAACACCCTCTGCTGCAGAGGAACTACCTTTATAAATAGCCACATTGGAATGAATTAACCCTGACTCACCGCAAGAGATGCTTGAAGGGATTGCCTGCACAAAAAGCAGTTGTAGAGTACCACGCTATGCTTCAAATTATGTTGTTTCCTGAAAAAGATTTTTTTGTAGTTTATTTCCAAATCTATTCATTAACAAGATACAAGTACATGTCATATAGTTATCTGTTAATATAGCATGACAGGGATTTCTCAGCAATAGTACTTCAGAGAAGTGCTTCTTGCAAAGCCAAAACCAATTAAAACACACCCAAGATTAGTCCTGGGATTTATTCAGGGTTGTCTGAGTTTAAATCAGCTTTAAAAACAACTCATTAAAGTGGTGTCAAAAATTTACATGTCAACATTCTTAATTTCATTTACAGTTTTTTTTGAACTGGATATTGGTTTAGCTGAACTCCAAAACAAATTAGTGTTCAGACAGGACGCTCAACCTATATGACTAAAATATTCTTAAATCATATCTCTCATTTCACAGCTGCAACTCCAAATACACAAAAGATCAAAAAACAAAGCAACTTTAAGGGCCATCTACCTCACCAGTAGTGGCTAGGAGTTTCTGCCCTGAACCCAGGAAGCGGAATCAACCACTGGATTTTTAAGAAATTTCAACATTATCACATATATATATATACACATATATATGTATTACCATAGAGCAATCTCTTCAAAAAAAAAAAAAAAGAAGAAGAAAATCTATTAACAAGATGTTTTTAATTGCATATTATGCTACAAAAAAAGAGCCAAAAGTTACCCTGTCACTCAACCCACTGCTAAAGATGTAAATTCCTCTTTCCCCACAATAGCAAGGCTCGTAAGCAGAGAAAATATCTTTTATCAGGCTATCTGGTACTGTAAAACAAAACAAAATGAAAATCCATATGGTTTTGGGCAGAAACCCTCCTCAAGTCTGAAACAGCAGAAGTCTTAAAAATGAAACCTTGTAGAGAACTATGCTAATAAATACAATTCGACAACATAACCAGCTAGACAGTCTGAGGGGGAAAAAAAGTCACTGATACTTATGGAGCAAAGGAGAGGACAGCAGGGGAGCTGGAGATAAAACATTAGCTCCTCTGGCATACACAGAGAAAGCAACAAATAATTTACTGCCAACGAAGGGGTGAGGGAGAGGGAATTGGATCCTATTTCCCAATATCACTCTCAGCTCCATGATGTCTTTTGAAGGAATTTAATCAATCTCCTCCAAGAATCAGGATTCAAGGGAAGACTATATTAATTCCCAACTGCAATAGGCTATTGCAGAAAAATACGTAGAACGGAGGGGAAAAAAAGTTACCTAGGATATTATCTTCTTTACTATCCTGCTTGCATCTCTGCCTGATGGCTCGGTTTCTCCCAAATCAATGGAAAAATAAGAGAAATGTGATTTTCTTTCACACTCCAACCAGCCCTTCAGCAGGCACAGGAATGGTGCCCCCAAGCACACCCTACTAATTTTATCTGAAGAGCAATACAAGACTCTTGCAGCTTCTTTGTCCTTTAAAAGGTACAATTTGCCTGGAGAAGGCACCAGTCCCATTACAACAAATACATGCAATGCCTGTAACTACAAGGCACCAGGAACTATTCTGTATCCCACTCTCCCAGAGAGAGAAAGAGAGCACAGGTAACCCTGAAATCCTGCCTTATAGATGACGGAGCTCATGGGGAGATTCCCTGCAGGTGAGCAGGCAGCAGCTGGAAGCAACCGAGATACATCATGAGGCTGTTAATAGCGTGAACACAGCAGATGACATGGAGGCCTGACACCACCCCTGGCTGCAGGGGGGTGGGATACAGAGCAGCATTTACTAAAATGCCTGTGAAAACCTCTGAACCCTTCTCCTTGAGCAGCAAAGTCACATCAAGGGTAGTAACAAGATTCATGCACAGATCAATGGAAGATCAGCAAGAGGGAAAAGGTGGTGGCTGTTGCTTTTGCTGTGCAGAGCAATTTGGAGCACATGGAGCCCTGCTACTCTGCTAAACCACCTTCACCTCTCCACACCAGGCCTTAGACACTGCATAAGCAGGGTTTGCCCTGCACGTGCTGGAGATGCCTCTGCAGTGTTTATGTTCACTGCTTACAAGTCTGCAAAAAAAGTGGTGCATTCTGGCAATTTGTGAGGTTCCTAGTAGGTTTACTTGCTATTTCCCCTCTCAGTCAGCACACGGCGGCACCTCTCCGTTAAAGACATTGACACCGGCAGGGAAAAAACGCCACCTCTCCTTCAAAGATAGGAACGCGGTTCCTGCTAGCAGCGAACTCCCCATCTGCCCAGAGGCGCCTCCGAGGGCAGGGCCGGCACCTGACGCAGCGCTGCCCGTTCCACCAGGGAACTCCTTTGTTCGCCCGCCGCAGCCGGAGCGAGGAAGGCACAGAGGTGTCGGGCCGGGGGGGACATAAAGCCCGGGTTTCCCCGCCCGGGGAATCCGCCGGCTCCACGCGGCGGCAGCGCCACCCGCCACCTCAACGATCACCGCCCAACAGTCGCTGCCGCCCCCAACGGTCGCCGCCCAACGGCGGCCGCGCGCGCGTGACGTCAGAGCGGCGCGGCCGGCGGCGGCGCTGATGACGCGCGGGGCCGCGCCCGCTATATGAGCCGCGCCGGGCGCTGACTCGGCCCTTTCCGCCTCGCTCCCGCCCGCTCCCGGGTCGCTGCGCAGAGACCAGCGCCGCCGCTCCCGCCGCCCCGCGCCGCCGCCGCCCTGATC
>JAUBNY010000934.1:613058-626414 GCA_032275445.1 Crypturellus soui
GCCTCTAGCTTAGTGAAAAAGCTTTTTGTTTAAGCAGATTCTGTGAACTAAGTGATCCAGGTCACCCTGTAACACTCCTGTCAAAGTTACTCACTGTCTGGCCGGATGTCCGTGTCAATCATGACACATTTTATGAGCAGCGACTCCATCTCACTGCTGGCCCTCTTGCTAATCCTGGAGGAAGCCCTTCAAACTGCTCCTTGCAGATGGCTTCCCACTGATAATTACTTTCCAGTAACTGTCAGCCAGGTCTCCATCTCATTCTGTGCAAGCTGATTTTTTCTTTAATGTAAATCAGAACATCACAGGATACTGAACTACCATGAAATGCAAAATGCTAACAGACTGCAACCACGTTCTTCCTTTATCAGGCAAATTTCTCAAAAATAAATAAAATGAGGTTTATGTGATCAGAAAACCTCTACATTAAGCCACATCACTAATACAAATTACATATAATTATGTGTGAGTGTGTGTGTATTACTTCTTTTCCTATCTCTTGAATTTCATGCCAATTTTTCCATTAGTTTATATGGTAAAGGTATTAGGCTAAGTAGCCTGTACCCACCTAAGCCATCCATTCTTCTGCTTTCTGAAGGCTGAAGTGCTGTGAGCTGCCGATTTCGAAACTTATTCCTGAGTTTTAAGGATCAACATCAATAACCAGCTATTGCCTACACCAGTCTTTTAGGAAATTCAGTAACAGTTATTTCAACCTTTCAGTTAAACATGTTTATCCCTAGTAACACCTTATGACTTACTTCACATCTTTAGTAATATCCTCTTTTAATCACCAACTGTCTGGGCTTCTTGCATTTAATACTCCATTATTTCACCAGAGGCTTCAGTGTACAAGGCTGCCCACAGCCTCGGAGATCCTAATGTTCCAGCTAGCTTGTCAAAACTTACCCACTGTCCAGAAGCCCAGGTTCATGCCCCACTTCTCCCAGCCCCTTTGGAGGATTTTAAGACATCCGGAGAGTCTATCAGAACAAACCTATTCTGGCTGGAGAGAACCTATTGCACTAAGCATCCAAATGCAATACTGTAATAAGGGAGAAAGCATTTTTCATTGCCTTCATAGCCTAACTAGTCTTCGTTCACCAAAGTCATGTATCTGTTTATTAACTTCAGGAACCTAGATCACTTTTCAACTCTTCCAGGGGCAGGGCTCCAAAAAAGACACCCCAAATGCTACACGTTTGTCTGGATACACAGCATTTCCACACTCACATTAGTCTGGAACTAAAAGGATGAATAAGGCATCAAAGCAGCAATTCCCCAGTAAAACACCTACCCAAAATAAAGCAGACAGAAACACGCAGATAAACAGGCTCGAGTCAGGAAGGCTGGACACATCCAATGATTACAAGAGAAAACAGAGTCTCATTTCCCAGAGCTTCTCGTGCTCTGAATGGTCCTTATGTGAGTGGAAAATGCAAGAATAGCTTTGGAGAGACTGGTCTATGGCGGTTAAAATGCTGAGGGCCATGGTCACACTGGTACGGGGGACTGTGCAGCACATGTTACTGAGAGGGCTTTTTGAAAGAAAGAAAATGAGAAAGAAAGAGAAGGAGGGAGATTGTCTAGATTTTCATGTGTTAATTTTCTAGTCTGACTGCACCTAGCTCTGATTTACAGCCACTGAGTCTTGTTAGACCTTTGGCTGCGAAACTGCAGGGCTTACTTTAAAAGCTTTCAGCCCATCCAGGCACTTACGAATTCTCCTCCTTTATTAGTCTAATAAATCATGTTTTAGTCCATTAGGCCTATGTTTTCCAGTTTCTTAACCATTCCTATCGCTCTGAGGAGATCCAGTTTACCAGTGTATCCCTGGAAATGCAGGTCTTAGGGTGCATGGGGCAAGACCCACAGCCTATGGGCCCTGCTGGTCACGAGAGCCAACGGACACGCGGGATGGAGGAGATGGAGACCCACCTCGGAGGCTGCTGTTCCCAGCAGCAGGAGAACGTGGCCAGGAGAGGGTCCCCTGAGGTCCCCGCTTTCCCTTGCCCTGCTGGGTGGCTGCCCAGGCTCCGGCTGGACGGGGCATCCGCACAGCATCAGCTCCTGCCTTATTCAGTATATCTTTCCTCTGAAGCATTTCCAGATTCTGCCAGTAACCACATACTTCTTCACTGGCCACAAATAAATATACAGCAAAGAACCAAATCACAGCAGCATTTCAGTGGTAATTCTCTTCTTACATCTTCTAGCACAAGACCCGGCAGACAGCTTTTCCACTGAGCTAAGTGAAAGGGAAACTAATACAGTCTAACACAGTCTAATACAAAATGACAAACAGGGCCTGTTCACAGATTTATCAGAAAAGAAAACACTGCCTCCTTTGATGATCAAACTCGTAATATAACAAAAAAAATTATTTCAAATTGAGCCAGTCCATTTTCCCTACACCCACATTGATGGTTATTATTACTCTCCCTTAATTTTTATTTGACTGACCTTCAAGTCAGATTTTTTATTATTTTGCATATATTGTCACTTTTCATTCCAAACTTGGGTATGACTTGGGTCATCCACTTTACCTTTTAAATACTGGCACAGCGTTTGCTTTTTCAATCTTGCAGAATTGTAATGCTCAAAAATTACTGGAAAAAAAAACAGCAGTAATTGTTGATAGAGCTTCTTGGATAGATCTTCTAAAACTTTTGAATGAGAATTTTTCAGACTTGCTGATTCAAAAATCTTTCATTTCAATTAGTGTGTAGAGCTTGCTTTCAATGTTAATCAACATCCTTGAGTTATTACTGGAATGAGAACGTCTATGCTACTACTGCTGTGAACCAGAAACTACTTAGTGGTTTAATTGTCCAATGACCTAGCCAATTTTTGGTGTTATGACATTAAATGACTTACAAATTACTTAGATAACTTATCTAAACATGAGCTTCCTAATAGACGTCAGAAATTCTATACCGCTTTTAGCTGTAGCTGGTTCTGTTTCCAGAGCAGCAGTTTCAGGAGCAGAACAGAGGAGAGAGATGATCCAAAAGCAAGTAAGAAAGGCAGGACAAGGGACCTTTCCTGTTGTTTCTGTAAAGGATTTGCTTTGCTGTGTACGGCTCTTCTTCCACTAGCAGGGCACACGGCTACTCAAAAGGGCCTAGGCTCAACTGCCAGAAATATGGTCAATCAGAAGAAGGGCAGAAAGACAGAAAATGCTCATTCAGGTTTCTTAGGCATAGCAACACGTGCCAAAAACAAGGAGCTATTCACAGCCACTGAAATAACTCTTCCCTCAGTAGAACTAGATGCACCAGGTACCGTATATACCAAGATGTGTTTATGAAGAAGGAGGATTTTTGGAAAAGCCTTCTGTAGCATAGCAAAGAAGGGGGGGAAAAAATCACAAAGATGTGATAAGTTTATTTTTTTTTTCCCAAGGATGACTGTCAGCTTCAGGGAAGTAAAGTTGCATGGGCTTGAAGTATGGAAATTTTACAAATCTACATTTTTCAAATCTCAAAGGTTTAAACATAAATGTTCTGCATCTTCACACACCATATTTTCTGCATCAAATAGCATTGAATTTTTTATCATTTGAACAACTTAAATGATTTTCCATGATCTTTAAAAAAAACTTGTTCACAAAATTGGAAAATTTCAACTGGAAGTGTTAGAATATTCAGAAGAAAATGAGTATGTGAAACTAAATGAGTAGATTTAATTCTGAACTGCTGCTCTGTAACTGCTATCTTGCAGTTAAGGATAGCTTGCCATGAAAGACTGTAAAATGTCATATCCTTTACTAACCCCAGCTTTCCTTGGAAAGCCCTAACTACTTTGCCAGAACTTTCCCAGTTCATCCTCAAAAAACTTTTCATTACACAAGATCAAAGTGCCATAAAATCCCTTCTCATAGTGTTTAACAGCCACTAACATGGCTCAGCATTGTAGCTATAAACAATCTAAGCATATTAATTAAAAGGCGAATTTGAAAAGAAGCCTCCTGTAATGACACACACACACACATAAAAAAGGAGAAATCAACCACATTTAAAACTATTTGGGTCTTTTGTTTTCTTCATCATATACTCAGTAACAGTGAAAGTGGTTAATTTTGAAAAGGTTGAAAGGTTTTAAAGTTAGAAAATGATGAAAACCTTTTTTGACTGAAACGATGCTAAATAGAGTGATGGCATCAAAGAGTTAAAATTAAAACCACGACTAATTCCTGATAAATCAAATATAATGAATAAAATACGCTTAATATATTACATACAGCAGCAGAAAAAAAATAGTGTACCTGCACTAGGCAGGCAGATTAGCAAGTCAAAGAAAAAAAAAGTGCCTTTATTTCTACTAGATTCAGCTAGCAAATAATAGAATATTAGAGTAATGAACTGGTAGTATTAATAATAATTAGTCTTACAGAGAACTGTATGAAGCAAACCTCAACAGAGAGAGCAGAAGAATTTACAGAGGAACAACCCTGTTGTTGCTAACCAGACAAGCAAGAGGCATCTACCTGCAGCCTGAGGACTGCATCTCGCCAGGAAAAAACACGGAGCATCCGTCCAAGGCCCGGGCGCAGGTACGCTGGAAGGAGAGAGACCTGTGGCTTTTAGAAGGCCACGGAGAGGCGCCTGGCATTCCGGCTGCACGGGATTCCAGTGCCGCCGGATTCCAGCCTGCTGTGCCCACGTCCCCCCCTGGCCTTAGCGAGTGCTGCTGAGCTGCAGTCACTGCTCGGCGGAGGCACCCGCAGGCAGGGAACCCTTGGTGCCACAGGGCAGCGGGGCGGTTATTCCCCCGGGATGGGATAACCGGGGCTGGGTCACTGCAGCATCGTCACCCACATCCACAGCAGAGAGCCCTCAGCTCTCACAGGTTTTAACTGTGGCACAGGTACAGGCAAACTCACCCTGCCCGGTGTGGCTGCAGGATTTGCACGGGTAGGGATGTTTCCTTAGCTGAAATTGGGTGCTTTCACCACAGGTTTTTACCTAGGGGGACCAGCACATCCTGCCCAGCACCGCCCGTGAAGTCGCTTCTGGGGAAACATCGCACATTGCATACGTGTTCCCCCAGGGGGAATATATGCATACGTCCTGTAAATGACACCTTCTGGTACAAGAAAAAGCAGTTTAGGTCTGCTGTATAAATCGAGTACCATGACCAGCACACACACAAAAAAAAAATCTGAAAAGATGCTCTGTGAAAATCAAAATCCTTAAAACCAAGCCACCCATCTAACATCCTGAACATGAAACAGGATCGATGAGCTGACACTATACATTTTCAAGTATTAAGCACACGGTTCTGTCTAAAACAGCATCGCTCGTTTCTGTGAGGACCTGGAAACCGACACAAACTTGCCAGGCTGGAAAGGGAGTTTTTGTGCCGTTCTTCCCTCACAGGGTTAAATGCAAATCCTCCCTCGCAGCCACGCTCCCGCTGCCAGCTGCATCCACCGGAGACGCCACCCAGCGCAGAGCGGAGCGCGCGCCGGGCAGCGCTTCCACGCTGGAGCTGCAGAGAGGCACCTCGCAGGAAGGAAAATAACACACGTACCCCTTCTCGAGCCTCAGGGAGCCCAGCGGGAGAGGCAGCTTTTACTTCTCCTCCTTGATGTCAATAATGGATCGAAAAACAAACAGAAGGGAAAAGGAATACGAAGAGAAGCACAGCCACTCGGAGGGCTGTGATGCAGACAAGGACTATAAGGCGTCTCTGATCACTCTGAACGTCGGGGGCTATCTGTACATCACACAGAAGCAAACACTGACCAAGTACCCAGATTCTTTTCTCGAAGGCGTGATAAACGGGAAAATTATGTGCCCACTGGATACAGACGGGCATTATTTCATAGACAGAGATGGACTTCTTTTCAGGCACATCCTCAACTTCCTACGAAATGGAGAACTTCTTCTACCAGAGGGGTTTCGAGAAAACCAACTTCTGGCACAAGAGGCAGAGTTTTTCCAGCTGAAAGTACTATCAGATGCTGTGAAATCCAGGTGGGAGAAGGAACAGCTAGCATGCAGGGAGACGACTTTCCTGGAAATCACCGACAGCCACGACCGTTCACAGGGTCTCAGGATCTTTTGTAATGCTCCAGATTTCATAGCCAAAATAAAATCTAGAATAGTTTTGGTGTCCAAAAGCAGGCTGGATGGATTTCCAGAGGAGTTCGCAGTATCTTCAAACATTATCCAATTCAAATACTTCATAAAGTCGGAGAACGGTACGCGGCTCGTACTGAAGGAGGACAACACCTTTGTCTGCACCCTGGAAACTCTAAAGTTTGAGGTTATAATGATGGCTTTAAAATGCGGATTTAGGCTGCTGACCAGCCTGGATTGCTCCAAAGGGTCGATCGTTCACAGCGACGCGCTGCATTTTATCAAGTAACTCCCGAGGCCAAGGAGAAGCACAAGGTCCCCAGGGCCCGTGCGGCCACGGTGGCACCCAGGTGCCACGGGCAGCACGTCCAGCTCTCCCGGCACCTGCGAGGAGCCCCGCGCGCGAGAGGCCACGGTATGTACATCCCCCCGGCACCCACCTCCGGGCCACCTCCGCTCACCGAAGACCGTATGCCCGAATATAACAAAATCGGTCTGCTAAGCCCTGTAAGCACAGATTGAACATTGCTTCGTGCTGTCTGCGATATCTGTTTTCTTCACGCTGCCTTTTGGCCGGAGCGCCTAGCTGAATTTCTGTGTACTTGTATGACTCACGTGCACACACCTAATTGCTCTGCTGAACCGTGGTGAGAGCATTTTCATATAATATGCAAGCTTAAATATGTTTTGCTCATAACGAATTCAGAATGGATTTTAACTGGAATAAATGATTTTGAATGTTCTTTACTGCATATGCTAATCTATTGTACTGGATTTGCAACACCATGAGACTGCAAGAAGGTTTCAAATTAATCAACTTGAATTTAAAGTTAATTAATCAACTTGATTCAATTTAATTTTCAAATTAATCACCTTGATTTTTTAACACATGATTTATCAGCTCACTTAGTTGAAACCAAGTCTGCAGCTGTAAACCAAGTCTGCAGTTGTATTACTAAATGCCTAACAATTTCTAAATACACCTAAAATAGCAAAATAATGCTGAGGGGGGAATTAGTTCCATTAGTGGAATTGAATTGAAACTGCATGTTAATTTTCTAGTTTTTCTTGTATGTGTATATGCATTTTATACGAAACGGCTGACAACAATGTTGGGCATAAAGTTTCATGTAACAGGTTTCCAGGAATGACATCCTGGAATGCCCGAGTCGCTATTTCCCACTCATGAGTGCTGATCGCAGAGACAGGCAACTAGCACAGCCCTCGCTTTGCACAAAGGTTTAGTTTAAAAGCAAGCAGAACTATCAGCTTTGATTAGATCACCTGCTGTCACTGAAGATGTATCAATATAAATAGCAGGATAAAGAGTTTCTTCCTCCTCATCTTCCCAATATATCCAGGTATTTCACTTACATTGAAGTGTTAATATCTTCTATGGAACAACCCTAACCAATTTAGCCATAAATATTACAAATCAGGCATTCAACAAAGGTGGACAGAAAAATAAACATTATAGAAGCTAATCAGAGGCTTCACCAGTTCTTTCTGAGTTCACGTTTTGTTTGTTATTGGAGTTCATTTACAGCTCAAATGAACTCCAAATTCAAGCAAAATGCTATTAAAGGCAAAAAAGCACCTACTGGGAGATTTCTCAACTTTCTTAAAATGTTAATTTCCTACACAAGGAGAAAACACTAAGAATGCCAAAATAAAATACAGCCCTAGCCACGCTAGAAGTGACAACTGAGGAAAACAGCTAACACAAGACAGGCTGGGAACAGTTTTGTCTTGGAACAAGACAAGACCTTTGTTCTTTAGGAAAGAACAAACACATTTTTATTAGTGACCAGAAATACAAACCCAATGCCCACTGATCCTTCAGCGTGGATCTGTACTCACTTGTAACATGGACTGACTGTTGTTAAACAAGTCCCTTGCCAGAGATGATTTTATAAAGACAGACAGACTCTAGATCTCCAGACCAGGCAGCAGTCACAGAAAAATATGTTTTTATCAAATGGGAAAATCCAACAACTCTAAACATGGCTTCAGAATTAACACACTGACTAAAAAACATGAACTTGGCCATCCAGACTCCAAGCTACAGCCTGAAGGATCATAAATGACGTAGTTTTAAATGGAACTTCTCCAAACTAAACTATCCAAAAACCAGATCACTGTAAATTCCTGATAATCAGAGAAGGGTTTGTGTATCCCAAAACTTTTCCAAGCTTGTCCAAAATCATTAACTATCTAATAACAAAAAGAAATATAGCAAAACATAACTCTTTATATACCCAGGTCTTTTATGCCATCCAAGCTAGAAGCCTAATACTATGTATTGTATGCAGTTTTTTTTCCCAAATAAATTATTTTCAAATTCAGAAATATCTCCAGACGTATCTTCAGACATCTTCACTAACCATTGATCTTGTACATATGACAATCTCTAGGACTTTTGTGAGAAGCAAATGTGAAAGCTCCCTGGAAAAATTCAAGCTCTGCGGGTTTTGTAAGAACTTGAAACACCACTGCACCCAACAAGTCATGAAAAAACATCTCTGTACTTACTGTACATGAGGCAGAAATACTGACTAGACAATCTATAAAAAGCTCCACAACTGATCTACAAGTCGGAAAGACGCATGCTCACAGTGCTGTCAAATATATAACCTATCAAAGCACAAAGTCTGGAGGAGGCTGTTGCTTGTGAGATGTCAAATCATCCATTTTCTCTGAAATGCTTTTGGTTCTAACCTTCAGTTATAATGATTACTTGACTGAGATATAAAATGTTTGTACAGTATAAAAGAAAAGAAAGAATAATTACTTTCAATTTCAAATGATCAATAAAATAAACTGTGGTTGTTTGCCTTTTGATTGCACTCTTAGGAGGACACATATCAAGGAACTGCCCGCAGTTTAATATCAAAGAACAGTACCAGATTTTCATTGTGGATTGACTGCACTCATGGAAAAGCAGTAGAGAATTTGATGGTTCTGCACTTGTTACAAGAAATGTCTTTGCAATAAAGAAATTCACACACATACCGGTAATCTCAGATAATACCCTCACTATCTGAAATATCTTCTAAGAGTATTTTGCAGCTATTCTTCAAAAATTCATTGGAAACCTTTTATTTGCCAAGCCACCGGTTCAGAGTACCTATTCCCCTCTTATTCTCTGAAAAAGAAAAAGCAGTTGAACACTATTCCTTTTTTCTGCAGTGAAAATGCATATATCTAATCATAAGTAAAAAGAAATTCCTCTGCTGTTGTATTTTTGGCTTTTAAAATTCAATGATTGTTACATTAAACACTTTTCATTGCAAATGTTTCTATTTCTGTGTCAATTACTCTGACATCAATGGCATACATTTTAATCTGCCATAAAGCACCTGCTGCAACACTAACTTCAATCTTGTCTTTCTTTCTCATTTTCATGAGTGCCCATGTTTGTACAAGTGTTAGGATTTGAAAATTTTATGTGCTATCTCAGATCGAGGGCACCTCACTCAGCTGCTTGATTTGTACAGCAGAAACAGAAGGCAGAGGGGGATAAGAAAACCATTCTCTCTGCTATTTACATTGAAAAAAATCCCTGCAAACATGCTGAATCATATCATATCTGCTACAATCAGATGCTTCAAACTATTTATAAGCTTGAACAAATTTTCAAACCAAGAGAGGGGGGTCTTCTTTTGGCATATAAAGAAAGTAACCATGTAAAACTTCCATACAGTGAATAATAAAGTCGCCTTTTCAGTTCGCAGGTGCTCACCAACAAACACATGTTGCACATGATCACTGTTACTTACGTTGATGCTTCTGCTCCACTACTGCAGACTGTGCTGGGAAAGGTAACGGGTCACCTAGAAGCTACTTTGTCTTTAAGTTGGAAGTTGCATCCCCGATTCTACTCTGGCAAAGGTAAAGCTGCAGACTCAATTGTGATAGAAATACCAAGATTGTTCTGAACTTAGTTGGGAGACGATAAACGTGCAAGGTATTCCTATTCCTCTTTCTCTCATTAAGAGTTAGATCACAAAATAGCCCTACAAGTAACAGAAAAGAACTGTAATTTTCATAATTTCTCTAACGATCTTCAACTGCTCAGGTAGGAGCAGGAATAACAAGTTGCCCACGCTGGGCCCCAGAAGCTAAGAAGCTAAGACTCAGCTTGATGCCTCACACTGAATCTGCTCCTCCCGCGCAGAAGGAGGGCAATTCAGGGGCAGTTCAGGAAAGGGAGAGAGCTGAAGGCTCCACGAAACCCACTCTGGAAAAAAGAATATCCTTGCATCACTGAATGCCCCGAGTGACTGCCACTAGGGGCCAAAACTGACCAAAGTGCCGTTGCGCAGCCTCTTCCCACACCTGTACGCCCAACACTTCCATGAGCGGCCACGAAGCCGATGGGTGCTCCCATCAGCTGACACAGTCGTCACAGTATCACTTATTTGCCTTGTTTCCACCTAAAAGCAAGCATGGTTGCAACCGGTGCCCGTTGTGACTGTGAGCTCTGTCTCCAACCCCTCGTCCTTCACCCATCTGGTCAGAACACCCATTCGTTATCCTCTGACCACCACACCACCCCCCTCATCTTGCTTTCCCCCAGCACCACACGCGTTTGTGTTCTTTTCTCCTATCCTCCTGCCCCTTTCACAAGGGCTTTGACAGGGCCTTGGCATCCGCCTGACTCCTAAGAGGAGGAATTAGTAAAGACAGTGGCCAAAAGCAGGGGCCTAGGACAGGACAAACATGCACGATGCTCTCCCTGGTCTCTTGCTCTCCCACCACTCGCTGCCCAGGGAGCTCTGGAGCCAGATGTGGTTCCCAGAGCCAGCCTGGGTGCTACAGATGTGGTTCCCAGAGCCAGCCTGGGTGCTACAGGACACCCAGGCAGTGCAAAAGGCTGAATTCAAGCTGTTGCTGTGCACAGCCTGCTGTGCAGTGCCTGCCTGGTGGCCAGTGTTTCACAGCATTATAACTGCACCACTGACATTTTCATGCACTTGTGTCTGATTTGCAATTGTATTTTTGCATTTGGGTGGGTGTGAAATGGTCGTGTCTTTCTTAAGGTAACTAAGATGTATTTATATCCAAGAAGCAAAACAACATTACAACATCCTTAGCACTAATGACTGCTATTGGCGCTTCTCCCCCGAGTTAAAAGTTTGACAGATTTTGCATTCAACAAAATGGGAACAGCTTAAGAAACGTTTTATCCTCCTCTTCTTACCACTAGTACAAGCAGAATGATGGCAGACAACAAGTATTACAATTTAATAACGGCAGTGCCACATGTAAGAATTTTATTTGGGTAAAAATGTCAGACTGCCCTAATTCTGCTGCCAAATAAATCAACAGTGGGGAATTAACCTGGGTGTCCAACAAAATACTCTTTTTTTTTTTTTTGTCTGGAAACATTTCAGCTTTGCTAAATAGCTGTTATCTACCCTCCATTTAGTCCCTTGTTTTACAGAGCAGGGCACAAATTGACAGTAAAGTGACAACTTTTTTTAAAAAAAAAAAAGTATTTTCACAGGAAGATACAGGGTTATGTTATTTACTAGGATTACTAGGAAAGTAATCGATAAGACAACAGAAATCTGAGACCAGTAAATTAATACCATTTAAAATTACTTAAAATTAGTTTTGAAATGGACCTAGTAGGAGGTATTGGTATATGACACACAACACTGTCTTAAAACGCTGCCTCTGTAAGTCACCATTTACAATAAAATGCCAGAAAATGAGAAGTGAGGCAAGAGGAGGCAGAGGGAAGGGTACAACGACCCCCGAGGAACACAGTTGCTGGGATGAGCAAGCTGTCTGAAAAGGAAAATGCAGTTGCCTTTTAAAAGAAATCGCATCATATCCTACCGAACTAGAGGGTAGGTTTCCCTAAAAATGTGCACGGTAGCAGCACCACACACCGCTAAAGCAACAGTCTCCAGAAAAACCTGTTTCTCCCTGCACTGGAGTTTAACATCACTGCCGCTACCATTTAACACCACGTTTGCTCATTTTAAGCTACGGAAGAGAACGCTGCTCGGCTGCCTCAGAAACCAAACTGTTCGCAGAACCAGCACAATAATTATAGCGGTAAACAACAGCCACTCACTTAAAACATTATTGGAACACGATGACATTCAGCTTCAACACATTAAGGCTCTAAAACCAAATAATGAGAGGATGACTGTTACAAACCAGTGCATGCTGCTGGTCTGCAGCCTCCTCCTGACAGCGCCAGGAATGACTGCAGCACTGCCTTGCTCTCTGGCGTGCTGCTTTTTGGGGATATTGAGTGGTTTTCTGGGAGTTCATGCAACCTATGATATTTTGACATTAGAGGGGGGCTCCTCTTCTTCCAGCTCAAATGCTATTTCAGATACTTCTACAGCCAGGTAGCTCGGATTTCCCAGGATACCTCCATTTTTTTCCCCTTTCTTCCCAGGAAGGTGAAGTTCCTGCAGCTCGGGAGAGGGACAGGCAGGGCGCAAGGCAGCGAGAGGTGACAGCAGCTGAGGACAAGGCGACAGGGAGGACAGAGGGACTCTGTGACAGCGACTCTCACCTTGGGGCTCTGGGCGGACGGAGATGCCCACACACTGCAATACCAAGGCCGTGCAAGGCAAGCGACCGCTCTAATTAACTCAGAACTGCTCGGAAAGCCGTCATCCTCTGACTTCTCCTACAACAGATTTCAGAAAGGCATTTTTCTTCTCTTTTTCCCCTTCTGCAGAAGTCAGAGGGATGGCAAGATTCACATTTTTCACTCGTTAATGCATAGTTTCAAGATACAGATCCACTGCTGCGGCTACATAGAAATCTGTTTGCTGTCTCGGGAGCAGTCCGTGGCTTGCACCATGATGAACAGATGAAGGAAGAGACGACAGGTCAGAGGTGGCTACAGACTCCCTCAATTAGTAAGAAAAAATTAAGCAAACAAACTACCAACGAACAGGCTAAGCATCAAAACATCGTAAACCGAATAAGCAACTGTAACACCATGCCGAGTCATTTATTGCCTCTCTACTACTTAAATAAAGCCTTTGGCAAGCATTAGCAATAAGGCAGTACATTTTCTCCATGCTGAAATCCGGTAATCTCATAGGAGACAAATTAAAGGGCCTGCAGGCCAAGCTGATAAAAATCAGCAAGACAGAGAAGCATTCCCGGGGGACTATTCTTACCAGGACCAACTTTATCTAAGGCCTGCAGCACTGCCCAGCCTTGCGATACTGCTAACACATTTTCAAAAACACAAAACAAGATGCTCTTTCCTGACGGCGCCCCGATTCAG
>JAUBNY010000934.1:648449-662243 GCA_032275445.1 Crypturellus soui
TTTGGATCTGGGGCTGAACTCTGCTGCCAGGCACAGAGCAGGACCTGGCAGAAGCTGCCTTCCCCTCTGGAGCCTTTTGCCAGAAAATAGGCTGTTGCACTAACTGCTGCTGCTCTGACTTCATTCACTCCTGCCAGCCAAACTCCTCATCAACAAATTAAAGCGAGCAGAGTGCTCATTTTGGAAGATGCAGAAAACCGAATGAGACTGGAACAGAGCTTCTCACCCACATCCCAAAACAAGCAATGGGCAGGTGCCCCCAGGGCACGATGCAACCTTGCCCTGTTGCACCACGTACCTCAGCTCTGCCAACAGTCTCTCCTGTAGCCCCAGTGTCTGATTTTGCAGTCAGCAAAGAATCCACTGCTTCAAAAGTCTGCAAGAATAAAAACATCCATCCAGAACAACCATCAATGCTTGAACCCCCAGGGCACCCCTTTCTCCAGCTTCAACCACAATTTGTTATTCCCTTTTCAGCTGATCTGTGTAACCTCAGAAAAGAGAGGAGATAACACGGGAAGAGGTAAAACATTGTCGGGGTAGTCTGCGGTGTCTTGCATTACAATGAGACAAAAACAAACTCTGAGTAACTAATTCCCAAAACAGAACTTGAGCTTTTGAACTGCACATCTATTTCCTTGGCAATGAAGGTCTTCAGAGGCTACCAGAATATATGTTGCAGCTGTTGAGTTTTCTGATTGCCTTTGAACAATACATTAGTAACAGCCTGTTCGCCCCAGACTGTTCCGTGTCAGACCATGGCAGGGCATCACACTCACAGCTTGATATCATTGATATTAGGCAGTATAGAAAATTAAGCATTACACGTCTGTCTGAAAGTTTCTTCAAAAAAACATTTCTGATCAGGAGGCAATCTTCATTCTGAATCCTTTTTTTTTGTTCTCTGTTTGTGTTTATACCACATCTATTTATGTATGCCGTGCATTTGAAAATAGCCAGGGTTCAGGTGAGTGCTGCTGCAGCTGCTTACAGTTGTTTCATGCATGTCATGTCTTCCTTCATGTTCATAAAGTACAGAGTTTGAGGGCAGGCAGCTTGGCCTCTTGCTTCTTCGGTTTCTCTCTGTAGGGAGGAAGGAAAAGAAAAAAAAGAACAAATTGAAAGATGCAGCTGCAAATAAATAAAAGAAAACACCTGTCAGAGATCTGAGAGATGTTTTATCTGAAGTTAATTTAAAATTGTTTCTAGAATACTGACTATAAAATTGACATTAATTCTTCAATTCAGGGTACCTTTTGTCTCTCTCCAACATAAGTGTTACCTAACGTTTTTCAGCAGCATCTCCCCAAAATGGGTTTTAAATGTGCAACATTATGAACCAAATAAGAGAACAAAAGAAATGTGAGCTCTGTACAGCTTGCTGCTTTCTAAAGTGTCCTTTGGTTGTAGCTGACAGGCAGGTGCTATGTAGAACTGAGTCATACCTATTTTCCAGTCCTTGAGCCCCTACGTTTTGTCTGATCCTTGCATTTTCTCTAGTGACGTACCACCTCAGCATGAGAGGTCAGCAATACCTGCAGTCACTTTTCTCCTGGACATGGTAGCTGCTTGGTGAAGAGGAAGATGTCTTCTGCATAGCTGCCCAAAAAAAAAATATATATATATAATGGGTTTATTTCCCTGGGTTATAATTAAAAAGCTTTGATAACGTGCCGGAAATATTGTCCTAATTATGTAAGTATCAATAACATGCTGTTGCCAAGGTATTTTATTGATATATAAACTGTCTTGCAGAGGACTGCTATTTTGCCGAGGGGGCCATTCAGTGATCCTTGGGTGAGGCTGTATGTGGTGTGTGCTCAAACAGCATTCGTGATCAGAAGAACAAAACTTGACGGTTGCTGAAGAAGAACGGGAAGCTTCTGTCAGGAAACGAGCCAAGCTATTGTACAGGGGCTGCATCATTTATGCATGGCCGTATCGAGCCGGCTGACGAGCTGTTGCAGCTGCCCGTGATTGACAGCACAGGCAGAGCCGTTTTTAGACTGTGCATAGGGCTGCAATAAAAACACCTAGTTAGTGGGTGCTGTTGCTTGAGAACTGGCCACTCCAGCATCCCACAATGTAAGTGCTATACTTAAGGGAAAACAACCACCAGTGCTTGTGCCTGGCCTCGTCTCCCACCCTCCAGCTGGTTGTAAGCTGGACCTAGCACCTCCTCGAATGTGCTCTGAAGGAGATAACACATCCGAAGCATCAGAAGTGGCCGCCTCGTCACTCCTGCTGCTTCATCACTCCTGGGGTTCCATGAGATCCCTTCCAAGTGTTTTCACTAGGGTGCCTGTTGACCTTCACTTTCAGTCCTCTTTCCTCCCTAGCACTTACTGGTCACAGTTTTCTAAACCCGTGCTAAAATCTAATAAATATTATTATTTCAAAACCGTTCATCTCCATATTCCATAAGCTAACGATGATATTACTGATCAAAGTGAAATATGTTCATTTTACCAGAACAAATTATTTCCCGCTGAAATAAATTGAATAAGGCTAAAATGATAAAAAAGTTACAGATCTACAATCAAATTACATTGTACTGTTTTTTTGATGAATGAGGTTAGATAAGGCCTGATATTTTGCCTTCTACTTAGCTATTATGAATTAAACATGAAAGGAAGACAGAAATGGCAGTTTAGGCAGTGGGACCAAAATAAATAGAAGGGAAACAAAGAGAAAAGCAAAGACAAGAAAATCCAATTAGAAAGTGGGCTCCAAAGGGCAGTGTAAGGGCAGGGACTCCATCTCTCCTCCTGACCTTGGGTCACTTTATTTTCTTCTTCTAGAAAAAGCCTCTGAGCTCAGGGATTGGGGAAAAGAAACTTGGTGATTTGGGGATTGTTGGTCATCAGAGAGTATTTCTTCATAGTCTGCTTATTTCTAGAAAATCCAAGCTCCTTATTCATATCAGTCATTTGGCAATTGCAGCCCTCAAACAGGCACTGAGAGCTTGCAGGATGTTTCTGTGAACTACTCTAGAAGTTCACAGATGGTTTCACATACACTTGGCCTTTTCAGAGAGCCACTGTGATCAGGAACTTTTTTTTTTTTTTTTTGTATTATATGTGCTCAAGGGAGAAGTGCAAAAATTTTATTTGTCCTAATCTTTATCACCCCCTTGTCTTAATCTAATGGTGTGTCTGGCTGGTACACACTGCAATCAAGCTCTTGGTCCTAGCTATATCACATTACATTTTTATTGCACTGGTTTTAATATGCACTCTCTTAAATAGCCTTGCTGTTTATTACAGTATTTCAAGGCTTGCACGTTACATTCTGTGCATTTCTCGCACATATATATTTCCATAATGCTCTTCAGGATGGGATGTTCTACCTCTTCTTCCTTGCTTTATGCTGCAGATGTGATCCATGCCTGCAGCATGTTACCTATTTATTCCTTAGAGAGAAAATGAAATGTAATCCTTTTAGGAACACCCTGATACAAGCCACTGTGGCTCTCCTGCTTTCAAAATCTCCGCCTCTACTGCTTGATAGCCTGCTGATTTGCCATTAAAGATTTGCTCTCGTTGCAGACTCTGGCTCAGCTGTCTCACAGATAGACACCAAGGGATGCAACTGGACCCAGCAGAGTTTTTTGGTAATCTCACCATCCCAGCTCTGCCTGCTGTGTGTTACAAGCATTCCCAATGCTCCAGCTCCAGCTGAAATCCTACACGTCTGATCCAGACTTTGGACCAGCATTAAAACCAGGAATTGCCTTTGTCCTCGGTTGGGGCACGTTATGCTGGGATGGAACAGCTCCCTAGGAACAAGGTGGTTAAATTACCTGAACTGCCTTTGCTCTTGGGGAGATTTCCTAAATAGTGAGAGAAACATCATTCTGGCAGTGCTAGGAGTAATGAAGCCGGAATTCTTGTCAAATTGTGTCTCTTAAATTTGACTGATTTGTGTTCTTCCTTTGGCTTTAAAAAGCTTCTTCCTTCCCTTGTAAATTGATAGTCCTGTGCAGTCTTTTACTGAGACCTCTGATTCTTTTCTCTTACTGATAGACTTCACTGAGATTGCTTTATTCAAAGGCATCAAGAAACTAAAAATCTCCAAGATTTCTCACTGTTAAAGTTGGTTGAGAAACACCCAGTGGGTCCAAAAGTGAGAAGGGGTAGTGAAATGAGCAGAGGGGCATCCAGTGTGTTGTAGAATCTTTAGTTCCACTCTGAAGAACAAATCCCAGCCAATGGAAGGGTATTACAGGCAAAAATATTCACAGGTGGGTACTAAAGAACACGGCCCGCATGCAAAGGGCAATGGAAGGTGCAAGTGTGAATTAACATTGTTTCTGTTGGCCATGATCCTGCTGGGAGTCTGGTGTTTCCTCGAGCATCCACTTCATTCTCTGCAGTCATGAAAATGTTGTGAGTTTCAACCGTGAAATCTTAAATGGCAGCACTTGGTTAAAGCCGTAAAGTTTTCAACATGTAGAGGAGAGTTCAAGTTGAAAAAAAAAGAAAAGATACAAGGGCTTGACGAGTGTGTGGCAGAGCCAAGATAAAATTTCTGGGACCTTTTCTCCTTGCCCTTTTGCCCTGATATCTAAATCATATAAAATCATGCTGCTGGTGCTGAAGAAAAGCCAGGCAGAGGGAGTCCCTTGTACTTGCCAGCCCATCGTGGGCTTTCTAGACAGAACCACCACAGAGGGAAACATCCCAGTGTATTAGAAACACAGACAATACGAAATCATCATGATCATTGCACACAAAAGCTTGGCTTTTGAAAATCAAGGCAGGTCATGCTAAGTGTCCTCACATCCCAATGAGGCGTTTGTCTGGCATGATCTCCATTCTGAGCACTTTTGGGTCATCACATTTTTTTCCTCATGCTTGATTATTTGATTGAACCACAATTACGGTTTTGACGGGGGGACTTTGAAGTGGCTGTTTGAGTAGCAGGCAGAGTCACATGGCAAATGTAGGAAAAATGTGTAGCATTTTCCTCTGAACCAGATGTGTGCTTGTCTGAGAGGTTGGTGCCTAACAAAACGTCTGGATATTAAACCATCTATTGCTTCTGCTGAAAGACAGTGCAAATTATTTCTGACAGCCATTCAGAGGTGCTTTAGTTAAGGCCCAGATCTGTGCAGGTCTTCACTAGAAAATTTCCTAATGTTTTGAAAATACTGTGATACATGCTCAGTCTAAGAAATCATTGACAACTTGTCAAAGATAAATCTCAGCCCTAATAATTGCTCCTCTAACCTCTAGAAAAAAAAGTGCTAGATATTCACCTTTCTCTTAGGAAACATAACATTTGTCACAGCTAATAACATTATTTTTTGAATTTTACAGCAATTGCCCATTCTGGCTTCTCCAGGAATGTAACTTGCGTAAACTGTTTTTGAGAGCCTAGAGAGAGTGCTGGCTGGTAGCTGATTCCCATTCTTTCACAGTTATTAGTTTGTACTTGTAAACAGTGACCCCAAAATAGAAACACGAGTGTTGTTTGAACGGCTCGTATTTGGTGTGAAGAAAGAGGCTCCAAAAGTAGGCGCAGATCCTCCAGCCTCTGCTCACGTGAGTCATCTCTGTGCACACGAGTGGAGCTGCCAGGTTCGATCAGCCGGTAGGCACGAGGCTGGAGGTCCAAGTGTGTGTTGCACGGGGACGAGGACGTGAATGGCTTTGGTGTGACTGATCCTCCACATACTGGTGCACGTGTCCATGAGCCTACAGTCAGGCATGCATGAAGGGGAGCATGTAAAAACGGTAAAAAACAGCAAAACAAGAGTAAAAGATGTCTTCTCCCACCTAAACGCACACTCCATCACATGCTGTGTTCTGCCCCACAAGGTGCTGCTTTGCTTATTAAAAGGCTTCCCTGAAGAAAATCATTAAAATTGAAAAGCCATGCAGCCAAAGGTTGAAAGAGACCAAAATTTAGACTGCCCACACAGCATTATTTCTGTACATCTATGTTTTTGCATTATAATAGAACACTGAATGTCATGATTACATAGCATTGAGCTTGTTTTCCTATGGGAAGGAGGCTTATGTGATCATGTTGTCTGTGTAGGTGTATGTCGGCTTGACAGTTGTCCCCTCCCCAGCTTTTGAAACCTAAGCTGGTTTCAACCTAATTTGAAGGACAGAAGTCTCAGAAAGAATATATTGCCACAGTTATGAGGAAAGCAGAGGTCTGCTGAGGAAAGAGATCCTAAAAGAGACCCCGTGAGAGAGCACTGGCAGTGTGCTGCCAGCCTTTATTAGACATTTCATGTCTCTTATTAGACATCAGCCCTTATTAGACATTTCGTGAAGCAACCGGAGGGAGAGGTGCTAAAAATACTCTGAGTCTGAGAAAATCCCCATGTTTTATTACACATTTATATACACATATGTATGTATTATATTAGGCAGAGTTAAGTTTTATCTCCCATGCAATTTGCCTCTTCTATCCTATTGGCAAACCGCTCAGAAGGGACCAGGACACAAAATCCCTCTGAGAGAAGGAGCTGTGGGGAGAAGGGTGATACTGCTGAGTCTGAAGGCCCTTGCTGTCTTTATTTTTGTTGTAAGATGGTTTGGTAGGAGCTAGTTGTAAAAGAATGAACATAGATTACCTTGTGGCTTGTTTCATCTAGATCTGTCAGCCATAAGTTCTGTTCCACTTCAGCCTCTCACCCCTGGGCCCTGCAACTCTCTTTATCTTCTGTAGCATCTTCTGGTAATTACTTTTTGATCAGGTTGGGAGGCTGGAAATGAGCAGAAAGCTGACACCGATGAGGTCGAGGAGATGCTTGTCCTCCAAAGAAAGAGGAAAACAGGATTTTTTTTTTTTCCAGGGCAAGAGGCTGAAGGAGGGACAGGGCGGAACTGGATCAGGCACTCTAACTGGGAACCAATATTGGTAGTCAAAGATGAACCCTGATTTAAAACTATCGCTTAAATAAAATGATATTGTACTAAGCAAAGAGATTCCACCTTCCTTGGGTTTGGAACAGTGATTTTCAGACCTAAGCGTGCATTGGGAGCAAGTGTTCTGGCTTTAATTAGATCTGTGTCTGAGCTGGACCATCTGATGGTGATGATGACAGCTGGTATCTATGGACTACAAAGAGGATATTGGTGGTTATCTCCTAAGGGGAAAAGAGAGACCGATAATTGGTAGAATAATAGTAGCATAACAGAGCATGGAGGGATTAGTGAGCATGGGGGAATGAGGAGGATTGTAACAGACTGTAAAGCTTTAGTATTCAGAAGAACGATGGGATTTAATTCCCAGACCCATCTATGGAACGCTTTGTAGGTTTTCTTTGAGAACCGGGGTTTAGAGATCAAGAGATGAAAATACTAAACTGTGAGATATGTGGCCTGTTAGAAGCACTTTATGTCAGCTGACTTACACAGAGAGCTGGAGATTGTATCCCTTGATATGCTGAGAAAAACGCTTTTTTTTTCCTTCTACTTTCATAGCTGCAAAGTTGTGCCCGCTGTATTTCAAACTCCTCAGCATTTGGCAGACCTTCAGTATCTCTTCTTAGCTGCTAAACCGAGAATTCCTTCTTGTAAAGAGTTTTTACCTCACTTTGCAGCCAAAATTGCTCAGCTTCTGATTTAGGGATGTGCAGCAGTCAAAATAGGATGATGCCTCCGCTGTCTGCATCTTTTCTATTCTCCCTTGTTGCAATACAGATGCTCGTTGAGGTCTCCGTCTTTCCTGTGTGCTAAAAGCCAGGAGATTATAAATCCACTATTGATCAGTGTTTCTGTTCTGGGAAAAGAATGTAGGAGATTTTAAAGGGGATCGAGGAAGTCTTAAAGGAGAAAGCTCAAGGTCCGTGTTCCAGAAGGGAAAAGGGCTCCGAGGCTTCCTTGGGCTCTATCCACCTTCCTTGCTAAGGAAGGTAACCACGAGCACTGTGGCAAGGCAGCTCCTTCCATCCTCAGTTTTCCAGGACTTGGATCAGTGGGGTTAGAGACATAGGGATGGGACAGAGACTTCACAGGTTGCCCTAGCTGATGGCCAGGCATCTTTTCTAGGTGACATACATCTCTCCTCATCCTCAGAGATAGCGGACTGCAAGGTTTCCACAACCACAACCACCGAGAGGACTGGCAAAGCAGGGTGGACCATCCCCCTGTTCTCAGACCTGCTCAGCTTGGCATTGCTGCAGCTCTGCCTGCCAAAGGCAGGAGATCTCACCCAGCCCCTTTGCCCAGGGCTGCAGGGTTGTCACAGAAAGTTTCTTGGAGCTGCTCCTCCAACTCCAATCAATCCTTTCTCAGCCTGTGTGATCTAAGAGGATCTGAAGTTTGCAAATTGGGGTGGATTTGTAAAAGTGCTTTCCTGGTAGTGATGAGACATACCTTTGCGTCTCCTGAATTTCAATCCATATTCCAAACCACAGCCTCTCAGCAACCTGAGATGGGAATTATTAGCAGTGAACTTGTTCTCTGAAATACTTCAAAAAGAAAAATAATGAGGAGTCTGTAGGTGGATCAGAGATAACCCCTGAGACAGATAGGTTATGCCAACTGACAGAGTGTTTCAGAAAAGTTATGAACACATGAAAAGGAGGGTACCTCAACAGCCAAGTTTTAGACAATGTTTGCAGCAGATCTCATAGCTCTTTCCCCTTCTGACTCCTGACCACACACAGGTCCCACCAGACCAGGCTCTGCTGTGGGTGCTGTGCAGCTCCCTCCTCCTGCCCTGTTCGTGGCCATCTGTGAGAGCAGAGCTCGTAGCCATCAGCTCCGAGCAGCAGCTGATGCTACCAGCGCTCCTGCAGCAGGTGGTGGTGATGGTCACACTGGCTCACGTCCCAGAACATTCACTCTGACACCTGGGTTTCCCTCCTATCCTGCAGCCAAGACCCCGGTTAAATGAAGATGTGGAGGAGATGATGCTTGATTAGAGCCAACAGAAGTGCCAGAGGCTCGGATGTGATTCATGAGCTTTGTTGGATACTTACCTTTTCCCAATAAGCTTCTTGCCTGTAAACAGCATAATAACGACTGAAAGAACTATATGAAGCTTTTTGTGTTGACCTTGATTTCTCTACGCTTGGAAATACAGGTTTCTGTTTGGTTGTTTTTGTTTTTTAATCTTCTTTTTACGGAAACCTTTTAAAATAATGCAAACATCAAAGAATTAATCTTGTCGTATTGCATTCAATAGGCAACCGTGAGTGGATCCTCTTGTCTCTCCTGTTTTCATCTTTCATACGGTTTTGAAGAGGCAATTAAAACCCTAATGACTTTTCCAGCAGACAGGACAGACAAGAACAGCGTCTGACCCACGGGATCCAGCGCATGAATAGATATGTAGTTTTCATTTTAAAGCAACCGAATTCTACGACAGTTGCCAAGGATACCATGCCACCGGCACCACACGAAGTTTTGGAGGCCTTGACTCCCTCACTTGCCCAGAACGCCCCGTGAAGTCCTTGAGGCAACAGGCGCCTGAGCTCCCAGTTGGCTCCTTCTCTTTGATCCCGAGAACCGGGGCTTTGGACTGGGGTACATCCTCAGATGTTTGCTTAAGGAGGTGTAAAGTGGAACTGAACTGCAGCAAGCAACGTGATATTATATACATTATTAATCGATCCCCTCTCCATGTGCCTGCCAAGGGTCCAGAGTCGTGACTCCGTGGACGTTTCCTGGGGTACTTTTGATTTATGTGCCTTACCCCTGGTTATGCATGAGTCACGGGTCCACTCGCCGTGGCCCACGGAGGCGAGTTCCTGCTCTCTGCGCTCTGTCTGGGTGGGCTCAGCCGCCAGGGGTGGGAGGAGTGCAGCTGCTGTAGAGCAGATGTATCCGCACGTGGCAGTCAGTGTGCGTTTCCCTTTCCGTCTCAGACCTATTATTTGTATTCTGCTTATGTGCGCTTAATGGCTGAGCCTCACCTGGATCACAGAAGATATAAGTTACCCTGGAAACGGCAACAAATCCTTGCTAGTTACCAGACAGCGTCCTCCGAGCTGTGTGTGCTTTGCACACATCAGGAGTCAGGCGGTGTTCTTTACCTTAAGTTGCTGTTTTTCATCGTGCCTTTTCTGCCCAGATGTGGACTGATTGCTTTAATTTGCAGTCTCTTGATTCTCCGGGAACACTCTGGGATGGAAAATGCACCAGGAACAAGCAATGAGAGATTGGCTTGGCCGGCTTCATGCAGCACCAGCATTTCTCTAGGTAAGGACAAACCTTCACAGGCTTAATAGGGGAGGTACAAAGCAGCTGAACAGAAATAAAAAAAAAAAAAAGAAAGCAGTGGAAAGGATCATTTGTCTTCCATGGCCTCAATGCAAATACACTCCAGGCCTCCTGCATTTAACATGGTCCAATCAGCATGCCTGAGGTGGGGCAGACCCAGTCCCTGCTTCCCTTGCTGAACGCATCCCAGCTGCTGTGCCTGATTATGGGGCAAGATACTCAGCCAGCAAGCCTGCTCGTTGCTCCAAAACCATAGTAAAGGCAGTAGCCGGGAAACGCTGCCCTTCATCCTGTCCTACGAACATGGTCTTCTATCAGCAGTCAGAGCTTCTTTCCCAATAGCAGCCTCTACTGGAATCCTGGAGATTCCACTCCCAAACTCATATTGGGCTCCTCAAAATTATAGTATGTTTTAGAGGTCTCCTTCCAAGTGACGAGTGGTGTTCAGGGGCAACCATACTCAGCCTCTCTCTTTCATGTATCCTTAGACAACCCTATTCCCAGAAAACCATCTCTGGAGGTTTTCATGTGGAGAAGAAGGGATTCAGCAGCAGAGCTTTGAAGAGACATACAGACTGGCATATGAGCCCCTTCCAGAGTATACCTGGACGTATGCTACAAGTCCCACTCCATGTCAGGGGCATCACTTAACTGGGGTCCTCCAGAGAAGAGTAGGTGACCCTTTCCAGGACTTACCATGACACCTTCTGCACAGAAGTTGCTTTTCCAGCACCACGGGAGCTTCCCAGAGCTCATATAACATGAGCTCAAGTCAGAAGCAGGCCTAGGTCTTGGCTGGCCAGTAGCATCTCCCTCCTGGACTGATGAGTCAAACTCAGAGACCAGAGTGCCAGGCAAAAGGTTATGTGGGTAAAATAGTTGCTGAGCGCTCTCTACTCAAAGGGATCATAAATATTATCCCCCAAAATGACAAGATTTGCAAGACCGGAGGAGTAGCAAGAGGAAAGGAATACAGGATAAAAATAAATTGGTGAAATGGTTTGATTAGTCTGGTAAATGAGGCAGCATAGTGAAAGCCTCTCTGGAGATCTACAACACTTTGAGGAGGCAGATAAAATGAACAGCAGCAGGTTTTACATCACTACCCCACAAGTTGGGCTTTCCCACGAAACACCATCTCAACTTCTGTAGTGCAATATATAGCTGAAGCTTGGCTCTCCTGCTCCCTGGAAAGCAGATTCAGTGGAAAATTTCTGCCAGTTAAACTGTAGGAAAAAAATATGAAGAATCTTTCTTTCAAATGTATTCTGGGAGTAAGCCCTGAGCTCAGCAGCAGGGCTGTTCCTCACATAAGCAAACGACACCGGTCTGCATCGCTTGAGCTCCTTCTGAGCAGAAGTGCGGTGGGTCTACCCTGAAAGCCGCTTGTACTCCTCATGCATTTTTCACCTAAGGTAAAGTACTCCATATCTGAGGGGGCTACAGAGTCATTACAGATACTACTAAGGAATTCAGCTCCTTCGAGTCCAGCAACATCCATCTGTGAACACAATGGAGGACGCTCTTATTCTGGACTTGGTCTAACTTTCAAAAGAGAAAGAACGGCACCTCTGTCACTCTTCCACATGCCTATCATCTCTGAAATGGGGTCAGACTACAACAAATGCCAAATCATAAAACACTGGTTGGAAGAGACCACCGACTTCCTAAGCTCCTTCTTTGGAAGAGACCATCTCCAACACCAGGTCAGCTCAATTCCTGGTTGTTTTTTTTTTCCCAAGGCTAGAAAACCCCTGAGGACCCGGGTTCTCCAGCCTTGCTAGGTGACCTACTGTGGTCAGCAGTGCTCTGCCAGTGAAGAACTTCGCCCTCTGTCCTAATGAACCCCCAAGGGACAGCTGGTGGCCGTTGCCCCTTGCAGAATAATTTGTCATTACTGAGAGCAGTTTGGTGAGATCATGATGACTCATCTCCAGGTACCTGCAGTTAGATCATCTACAAAGCTCCTCCCTGCCAAACTGAACAAGCCCGTCATCCTCAAACATTTCTCATAGCTTGTGCGCTCAAGGCACCTCACCTGCTGGGCCCACCTGCCTCTCTAAACTTCTACTGGAAGCCAGAGTAAAAGGGACTTTGACTATAAGGTTAGGGTTAAAGTTAGGGTTAGGGCAGGGCTGAGAGAGAGCGAGCCTGAAGCAGAAGCAGCAGTGGGGATGGAAAGGAGCTGCTGAAGGAAGGCACCGGCTGCCGAAAGGACTGTGCTGAGACACCTTTGTCACCAGGACCCAGGCTGGGTGTCCTTGCTCAGTAAGGTAGCTCAGCCAACCATGAGGGTTGAGGTTAGTTAGGGTTAGGGCCGTGGTGAGGGTTGAGAGACAGAGAAAGCGTGGGGCTGGGTTGCGAGTGGGGCTGGGAAGGGGAGTGGGAGTGCAGCTTCATTCATGTCTTATGTTTGTGAAATGATCCAATGATTTCACAAAGCTATTTGTAGCCCTGAAAGCTGCAGGCTTTTACAATGCGAAAGCTTTGGGGTTTATAAAATATGACATTGGCCATCCCCTTTACTGGAGCTATTTATGGAGCCCACCTGGGAAATGTCTTCCCCAGACGCAAAGTATTTCTTGACATGTGAAAGGGTGTATCCCATTTTAAAAAATATGTGATGGGAGGGTTTCTTTTGGAGGGGAGTGTTTTGCTTTTTAGGTGTTTTTTATTTTCTTTTGTGAGAGTAGACCAAATATTATTGAGATAGATACACTCTTAAAAATATCTCCAGGGATACTGAGGACAATATCCATCACCCTATGATGGGTGTAGGTCCCCTTGTGGTGCGAAGCAGAAAGAACTTTTGGGATTGGGTAAAACTCATTATGGGATGGTTTTAAGGGACTTGTGGGAATGTGCGATTTAATATGGGACATTAGCGGGAGGACTAAGGGTAGGGATCAAAGAGTATTGAGAAGAAGCAGGGGAAAATGGAGGGAAAAGGAGATGGGGCTGCTCAGTAGACTTGTCTGAGCCCGTGATTGCTTCCATCTAGACTGTATTGTCATTAAAACCTGTCTCCAGCTGTGTGCCAAGTGGGTGTGCTGTGTGTGCTGGCGGGTGCGTGTGAACAGCAGCCAGCGTCGCGCTGGACGCGGGGCTGGTGGCGCCTGCCAGCAGGGAAAGCCATTACTTCTCCAGAGCAGCCTTTGCTGGGAGAGGCTTAAGCTTTATTCGGTGTTAGACTGAATGCAATCTATAGAATATACTATATGGAATATAATATATTCAAACAGAAAATACTGAAAGCTGCAGATATCTTGTATGCCTGTCACAGGCCTGAAGCAACAACCTGAGCTCAGTCCCAAAGACTGGTATGTCATGCACACACTGGGAATCGGGAGAATTTTGGTCATGGTCTGTATGTTTTGCAACAGCCTTATCAGCTTAAACGAAGGCCTGGCACAACAGCCAGCATTGCCACATCGTGGCTCGTGAGGAGACGTGTTAAGCCCTGGAACTGCAAACACTGGAGGACACCCTTTGATGTGTTTGCTCCTTCACCCGTCCACCCTCATCCTGTCCATCCCTGCCCATCTGTGATCCCTGTGGCCGCCTTCCTCCCAGGACCACGCTCCACCTTAAAGGAGAGACGTCT
>JAUBNY010000934.1:717295-730471 GCA_032275445.1 Crypturellus soui
AAGAAGAAGAAATGACATTAGAAGATGTCATTAAGGTGTCATTAAAATGTACTTGTCTAAAGTTTCTAGATAAACATTCTGGTCACTTTTTCTGTCACTAGAAACAATGTGTGCATTTTGCAATGCAGATACTGAAAGGGTGTGTGTTTTTGTTTGTCCTTTGTGTGAATGCAGAGCTAAAACCTAAACTGACTGCAACTTATCTCTGAGCAATCTGCAGAGTAAGAGGCCGAGGGCAAGATACAGTTGTTTATGCCAGCTCGTGAAGATCTGGATAGTGAGATTAACTTTGAGTGATTTTAAGTATTAACCCGAATTCAGCTAAGTAATGAAGCAGAACAAAAACCCATCTTCTGACTAGTTTTCTTAAAAAAAAAAAAAAAAGTTGTTAAAAAGCAGACCCTGCCTTCAGAGCGACCATCCATTGGTCATTAGAAACAGCACAAATAAAGACTTGACCGAGAACCAATAGTTTGCAAGCTAACCTCAAAGTTAAAAGAAACTGTGGACCTACAAAAGGACAAAGAAGCAGGTCCAGGTCTGAGGTGTAAAACCCTGGGGCTAAGGTCAAGGTTGGGGGGAAGAGCTGGAGATCCCTTAGTCCGCCCCCCTGCTCATGCATGGTCAACCAGAGCAGGTTGCCCAAGATCAAGGAGAGCCAAAAGCACGAGGGCCGATACCTGGAGCCATGAGTCCCTCCAGCCAAGCAGCTGGTTGGATCACTTGGGCTGATGGCTCCTCCTAGGCACGTTAACACCATCCTTGATGGCTCTCGGGCTTAAAACACGAGGCCTGTTGCACAGAGCCCCGAGCCTTGCTGGTGCTCCCCTAAGCAGCAACACAGCCGTGTGCTCTGCTACCAAACTGCAGGGCCAGAGGGGCAGGAAGGAAAGGAAATTTCCCCACAAAACCAAGGCAGCACACACCTACTTGTGTATATTTTCCTGGAAATGCTTATTTGTGTTGCATCTTGCTCTAAAATGCTCAGGGGAAATTTCAGAGAACACTTCATTCTGCTCGGAGCAAAAAGCTTCTTATTTCTCTTTTTTATTTCTATTTTTTTATTTATTATGATCTTTGTAGGCTGTAGGTGTGAAGCAGCCAGTGTTATTTATTTGCAAACTCACTCCAGCTCCTCTCTCTCACCTTTTCCACACTGCGTCTTTGCCGTCTGCCTCGTGGGCCGTTTCTCTCTCTTTTATTTATAGTTACCCATTGGAACGTCTCTGGGGCCACAAGGGTACTCGAATACATGGAAAAAAAAAAAAGAAGAAAAAAAGTAAAATTACGGCATTAATGTGTTATTTAGGTTTTGTTTTTTATGGTTCTTTTGCAGACTGGAAACAAAGAAGAAAGCCAGCACTGCCTGCCAGCTGGAGGCAGGCCACAACCTGAAGACATGCACACACACACACGTCACCCAAATTCCTTTTTTTTTTTTTGAATTCTTGACAACATTTTTCTTAAGCTCCTTAGCCAGCTGAATCCCCTTCTGCAGAAGGAGGAATTCGAGAGGGGGTGATGACAGAGACCCCTGCAAGTGCTCGCGGACGGGCGCTCGCAGCTGCCTGCTCTGCACGGGCTCCGCTGGAAGACGCGTCCAGGGAATTGCTTCATCCCTGCTGGAGCCGCGTGTTCTCTTCCTCCTGAGGTGTCGTGACAGAGAGCACACAGTTGCTGGAGAATTCCTTCAAGATGATGTTTTCAAGTGGACTGCCTGTTCTGATGCTAAATGCTGCAAAAGAGCAATAACTCCTGCGTTGCTTGGGGTCCTCAAGCACTGTAAATGCTGTTGCTTTGACTGTTGCAGGATCCTGCTCAGTTTAGCAGCAAAACATTGTGTTTTCAGGAAATTGTCTTTCCAGACAGGGGTGTCAGCTCTTCAGTGCTCACTCTGAGTTTCTCTGCAATAGTGTGTTCTTCCCCAAAGATGCAATTTTCTATGAAGAGGAGCATTACGCAGAGGTCTGATTTTATCAATTATCATGATAAAACTTATAAGGGCTCCCATGGTAGGTTGACTTTATTTTTAGAAATGACATTTTGCCCAGCGTTCAAATAATAAGCACCATACAAGGATAATTTCCCCCTCTTTTTTTTTGTCTTGTGCATATAAAATCAATTAGTTTATTACACTGAGAAGAATTATTTATCTTACCTATTCTTCCCTCCTCGAGCACTGATTATGCCACAGGGAAAGGTTGTGTGTCAGCAGGATGCCCATTAAAAATGTAAGTGCACTTTATTTTTGAAATTTTCGCGTGAGATCAGACGAATCCAAACGGAGTAATCTGGCTGCTGGGCTCACAACTGCAGCCTCACTCCACTCTCAACCACGTCTAGTTTTGGTCGCCTGATTATGAGGAAACACCTCTGGTAATAACTTTTGATCCCCTGCTAAATGGTTTATTTTAAAGGTACACCTGAAAGATGCCCAACACGGGGCGACTACGTAGGAAATGCACTAATTAGCATTATTACCTTTCCCAAGTTTAGGAGATCAGTCCATCTGCATGCAGGCTTGCTGCTCTGCCTTAAATTATGCAAACCTCCTTATGCGTGTGTAATTTTCCTGTGAAAACAGGATCTATCATTGTTAGGCAGCAAGCTCCTGAGGAGCTCTGCCTCACCTGAGGGTATAATCCCTTGTTTGCAACGTCCCAACTAGTCACCACTGGAAGGGATTAGCACTCCAGGCAAGAGATGGGCAGGAGCGAAGGAACACAAGAAGCTAAGGGGTGCTTTTCCCTCCCACATTGGAAGGTCTTTAAGACGTTTATTAAAAAAAAAAGTAGAAGAAAGAAAAAGCAAAGCTAGGGTGAATCCATGCCCACAGGAAGCTCGTAAGTGAATTTGTTCCCTACGTGTGTTGCTAGTGTCTCCCGCTGTGTGGTTTGGACCTCATTGCAACGGAGCAGTAGATAAACCATGAGACTTCCAGTACAAGGAGAAATATCTGAGACAGCCACACACCTCTGCTCTGATCCTCTGGAAGCAGTGGTGGCTGTTATTTGACATGCTTTTCCTAGTGCAATTAAACAAGTGGTTTCCCATTAGGACAAGGAAACTTTGGGACTCAGGACCGAGGGATTTATCCTGGGGCAGCTCGGATCCTGCAGGAGGAGCAGGTCCCACGACGCAAGGACAAGGGCTGCACGTATCCACCAGGAGTGAGTCCCCGTCTCTGCACGTCGGACTCTTCTGCATGGCGCAGACCTGCTGCTGAGCCAGGCAGGGCCCAGCATGGGCTGGTCCTTTGGGCTGGTCCCTAGGCTCCTGGAGGCTCTTTTGTTCCCTCCAGGACCATGCAGCAGCCCTGGAGACCGGCCCCACTCACAGCTCGTATTAAAAATAAACATGGGTTTGACCTCGTGGCCTCGCTCCGTCCTCACATGCGGATGCTTTGCGGGGTCAAGTGTAATGCTACCCCTCCGCGAAGGAATAGGATAGGTGGGGATTTCTTGGAAACTGCTGGGACAGGCACCAAAAATAAAAGGTATCTGAGCAACAAGTGGGACACCACAGACACACTTCTGCTCTCTCTGTTTTTTTCTGCTTGGTGGTTTTATGTTACCTTTTGCTCTTCAGGATATTTGTGGAAGGCTATAAACACATTTTATACAGGGTCTGTGCATCGTTACTGTGGAAATGAATCTCTCCTGCATCCTTTCGCTTGTGACTGAGGCCGAGTTCTGCACCAGAAACCACTGCTGGCGAACAGGGCTGTTCTGGGAAGCTCTTTCTGGCCATTCAGGGAAGGTAAAAAAAAAATCCTCCGTGTCACAAGGTTGATGTTGCTTATGTGGCACAGCGAGGAGAGGGATATAAGGGAATTTTACCTCTGCAAGTTCCAGCTGACTCCGGGATACCCTCTGTGCTCAGTGCCTAGTTAGTGAGACCAGGGGAGGACAGGCCGGTCCCTGGGGAGTTTTCATTCGGTGAAGAGCTTCTCAGCTCAGTGAAACAGGCCAAGCAGTGAAATGAGGCTAAATGAAAAATTATAGGGTGAATTTGGCCTCATCATCACACACAGATCATTTGTTGCTCTATCGCAGTTGGCTGAATGCAAACAAGCCTACAATGTGCTTCATTAATTGGAGCTATTTTTTTTTTTCTAGCAAACCCCGTGAAAATATGAAGTGGTTCCACTCTGCAATTTGTGATATAGTTTGCTATTAGACGCATTCAGTTTAATTGTGGCAATGCGTCTCGTCTGGGAAGCGCTCGCAGTCGCTGTGTAAAAATAGCCGAAGGCAGCGGAACCCAATTCCCCGGCACAGATGTCCCCGTCACGTGCTGCGGGAGCCGGCAGGTGCGCGGGGCCGGCCCGCACCGAGGCAGGGGAAGCGCCTCGGTGGGGACGTCTGGGCTTCCCTCTACCTGTGGCGCCGCGCGGGCAGGGATGTCACCGGCTTTGACGGCCCCCGGAGACAGGATGCTCCGTCTGACCTTCACTCGACTCCTGCTTTCCATCTGTAGTCGCAGCGACAGATCTGTGCCTCTCCGCACAGATATACGGCCTAATGTTAATCATATCTGACTGTTTTATGCACTAATTCCGTGACCTCCCCGAGATGAGATCATGCTGGGCTGTCGTATATCAAGCATTTGCATCAGCCCCTTGTTGACTTTGGCCATATGGAGTCAGAACAATGAGCAGAAAATGTTTCTAACCTTGAGCCTCTGGGGCTTAAGACAGCAGCGTAAAGCACCTCTCTGTATTTGGGGGTACAAAGTCTTCTCTCTAAGCGTACTGTTTGTTTTAAGCTCCGTGCTTTATGTTGGAGAAAGACCTACACGTGGGTAAAGGCCAGAGCTGATTAGGAGAGAGGTGAGCTCACCCGTCTCGGAGATCCGTGTTTCTATGACAGAGCAGTCGTAAAAGATTATTTCTTGGCACGACCAAACTGGGCTTGCGCGGTGATCGAGTGGCTGGACTGAGCCAACCACGCTGCCCGGACCTGGGCTTTCAGCAAGCTGAACGTGACTGGGGTCGTTCAGACTTTTCAGTGATCTCCAGCCCCTGTGCTGTGAGGTGCCGTGTGGCCCCAAGAGGTGAACAGGAGTGTGGGTGTGAGGGATGAAAGGAGACACCCAGTGCTTCAGCGCAGACCAGCACCTCCACATGGCCCGTAATGAGGTTGCTGATTGTGCTCCAACACTCCTGAAGGAGCTTTGGAGGCTTAGGGGACCTGTAATAGAAATGAAGCCGTGGTGGAAAGGTACTGCTCACTCGTGGGGGAAGCAATAAGGCAGAAGTAGCTGCGGGAGAGGTTACCCACAGGTCCTATCTGCACAATCACATGCGTGCGGAGCTCAGTGATGTTCTGCGAACTCAGTGACATTTGGTAATAGAAAGCATCACCAGCTTTTAATCTGGTTTTGGCACGATGGAACCGAGGAGTAGTCCCTTGACCAAAACCCTCCCGACAGCTTTCTCTGTATACGAGTGCAGCACATCCTGGAAAACGTCAGTGCAATTTCACAGTACATATTTTTCAAGGACATGTACTGTGATGACACGTGTCATCCAATGTCACCCGTGCCCAAAAGAAAAAAAAAGAAAAGTGGCATTCAAAAGTAAATACTTGGCAGGAACAACAGCACAGGCTGAAATTTAGATGGGAGTAATTTCTGCTGTGTGGCCCCTGCCTTGCTGGGAAGGGGCATGCTCCCTGCAAGGCGCGGAGCGAAATGTGTTGCTAATTTTGCTAGACAGAGTTTTTTCACTCCCTTCGTTTCCATTTTGCAGTTGCCAGCTTCCACGCTTGCTCTTAAAAGAGAAACAGCTGATGCCTGGCAGATTCTGGGGACCGGGGGCTCTTCCAGGGAGCCCTCCTGGGAATTGCATCCTAGTTTGCCCCCATCCTCACAGCCCCCTCTCCCCATTTTCTCTTTGCTGCCCCGGCTCTGCAGTGACGCGAGGACTTTCCTGCCGTATTCCCGCTGTCTCATGGAGCTCCCTGCGCAGCTGGAGGTGCCGACAGGAGCGGGTGGCGATGGGTGACACTGTCCCGGGACCGTCATGGGTGACGCGTGGAGCTGTTGGCAGGTGCCACCCAAGGGGACGCGTTTCCCTGCCGCGTGGGTGGCACAGGGCAGTGCCAGGGCACCTTTGTGGGCAGCAGAAACCGCAGCCCGAAGCGAGGGGAGGGAAGGGGATTTGAGGGCAGATCGGAGCCACTCTCTCCCACCCGGGCGCTCCGTGCATGCCAATGAGCCTGTTATTGTGGCCCGTTGGTTTGCCCTTAGTCTGGCCGTGCGGCGTCGGGGTGCGCTGCCGCGCTCCGAGCGTCCCCGCGCTGCCGGCGGGAGGGCGGGCTGTGCCGCCAGAGCCGGCACGGGCTGGGGGCTTCTCCGCATCCCTGCCTGCTGCGCGGTTAATTTCCCCTTCACATGAATTAAAAACTGTAATTGATTTTTGTTTCTCCGGGGGGAAGGAAGCAAAAGGAAGCTGCAGCGGTGTTTGTGAGACTTCCTCACGGGGCAGACTTCCCATCCTTTCTTTGGGAAAAACCTTCGGAAATCCCCAGGCGTGTGGATCTCTTGGTGGTGGACACCACTGCTGAGCGCGCGGTGTGAGCTCCCGCGCGTGGCACAGGAGCCACGTGTGTGACCAGCTCCCCATCACCGCGTTGTAGCCACAGGGTCGGTCCCACTCGGGACCACGCGGTCCCGGCAGAGCCACAGGAGAGCTCCTGGGGAGGCTGCCATGTCCTGTGGGAGCTCCGGGGACCCCTTGTCTGCTGGATGGGTTGTAACGTGGCCATTATGTCACCGTGCTCAGTGCTGCCCAAGCCTCGCTCCATGTAATTTTCTAGTCCTTGGTGTCCTGCCAGGTCAAGACTTGTGCCATCTTCTAAAACCCCCAATTGCAAAGCAACGGGAAGTTGCAATGGAACCTAGAATACACCATATACATATGGACAAAAAAAAAAAATAATGTTTTCCTGGCAGGCAATCGCTGTTTAACAAACCCTTCCAAAATCCCTTTTTGGCCTCTAACTGGGGAGTCTGCAGAGGCCTTGGGAATGTCGTCCCTCGGTGCGTATTGCTCCGACGTTTGTTTTCTCGAGGCTTTGAGATTAGTGCGGGGGAACAGGAGCTGAATACTAAGGTCTCAGCCCAATTCTTCTTCCACAGCTCGGCTGCAGCTTTGCAAGAATTAGCCTAAAATTGCAGGAATGTTCCCACATTGTAATGGAGAACCCGGAAAGCACTTAAACGTGCTAGGACTGCAACGGCCAACTACTTGAAAACATAAACAACATTATAAACTTCTAATTAGGTGGATGTCCCAACGGCAGGATCTGATAACAAGCCCATCCTAGCTCTCCTGCAGGGTTGCACACCACTGGAAAAACAGCGTTTAGCCGTCTGGCACCTCTGAGATTAGGAAGTTTAAATTGGATTTTAATAATAGATTGAACCATCTGACACGGCCAGGGCTGGAGGAAACCCGCTCCGCTCGCGCCTTGGAGAGCGCCGCCTGCGCCGCGTCCCCCAGAGCAGAGTGGGGCTGTGATTTCCTTTCTCAAGGGGCGTCAAGCCCTGCGCTATTAGAAGTGACAATAAAAGCAAATGAGGTGGGTTTGTCACTTGGGTTTGACAAAGGAAGCTGCAATTAGCTGACAGGTGTAGAAATTTCCCAGGAATACCCCTGAATGCGAAGCCCGCCCCGGGTTGAGTCCGTTCTTGGAAATCCTTTGCGGGGCTCATCTCCTGGAAGGGAGCTGTCAGAGAAAACCCATCATTTTCCTCCCGAGCCTTGAAGAGTTTCTCCTAATTCATTTCTCCAGAGACACTGAAAGATTTCGAGATTGAAAAGATAATGACGGCTCTTACAAGAAGCTGCCTTTTAAAATTAGAGACTGAGGGGAGAGACGGGATTGATGAATGACTGGAGGGAGCGAGGCCTGCCCCTCCCGCAGTCTTTGTGGTGCTCCAGCTCGGAGCAGCTGTAAATCATTCCCAGTCCTGATCCCGGCAGAGCCGTGTCCGAGGGCCCCGGCGCATCACACCGGCTTGCGCGGCTCCCTTCGCTCCTGACTCTGGTCCCCGTGGGGAAAGGTTTCAAGTCCTCAGTCGCTGGAGTAAATTATTAATCCCACGTGCCATAAAACCAGCCTAGCTACCATATGGTTTTCACCTTCCAAGTGGGAGTCGGTCTCATTTTTTTTTTCCTCCGGAAGACAACACTTCTGCATGTCACTACGGCTTTTAGCATGCATTGGTTACAGAAGGCTGAAGAAATTTCTCTGTTCATCCTTTTCTCTCTACGTGTTGCAGCTTGAATCACAGACGCTCAAACCGAACGCGTTGTTTTGAGGGGTCTCGTGATGGCTTTCTGCAAGAACCCTGCCTGGCCCCGGCCGCCTTGTGTGAGCTGGTCTCCTTGAGCAGAGCTGGGTGGCCTGGGTGCACCTGGCCTTACATCTGAGCAACCAAACGTCTCTGCCAAGCGGGACTGGGGCTGGGAGGCGGCAGGAAGGAAAAGTGGGTAAGGCAGAGCAAGGGTCCTACCGCCCGTGGTACCAAACCACACCGGGGAACAAACCAGAGAAAGGAGGACCTTTATAAGGACTTTCTTATGAAACTGTGCTCCCCCTTGGGAAAACACTTCATGAAACTGCTTTGTTGCTCGGAAAAGCAGGGTGAATTGAAAAGCGGTGAAATTACTTCCCTTGGATTGGGGGCCTTACGGTTTTTATGGAGGTTAAGAGCAGCTTTGAATGATTTCACAGAAGGGGCTTTATTTGTCAAATGAAGGCTAAGTTCTCACAATATCCGTTCTTGAGGAAGGCAGAGGAGAGAGGTAGTTAAGACCAGGGCTCAGAGCATTAAGTGTTTTGCATACAGCTAGAAAAGCACCTTTTTTTTGACCGAAGGAGCTGACCATCCAGTTTAGGACAGTCTGGTGCTGTCTGGCAGCAGCAGCAGGAGCACCCGTGTGCTGGTGCCACCGCACTGGGAAGGCATCACAGCACGCGATGCTGAAAAAGGTCTTGTTTGAAGCATCTGCCTGCGGTTTGTGCCATCTTTAGCCTGGAAGCAGATGGTCTGGGAAACAAGAACTGCGTTGTTTCTCCTGCAGGGGGTTGTTTCTCTCCCCATTGAGTATACAGGGAGCTCCAGGAGACCATCCCCAGCGCAGAGGTGTGACTGATCGCAGCTTCAAAACTCATCCCTGATCACACGTGTGTGGATCTGTGAAATGCAGGGATTGGTGCCAAAAGCTCCTCACTGCTACCCAAAATGTCTTGGGCTGAGTATGAGGCACAGCAATACCCTCTACTGCCTCCCTCCCCGGGCGCCTCGGCCCTGCTCGGGACCATGAAGTTTCACACCACCAAACCTGGGGGTTTTCCATCCCTGCTGCTGTCACTGTCACCTTGCCAAGGCCCTGGCAGTCGAGTGCTCTCTGGTTGCACTGCACAGTGTAAGACACCTAAAATATAAATTATTCCCTTTCCTTCTGCCTTTCTTACTCTTTTTCACTTCCTCTCACCATTCTTCTTTCCTCTTCTTTCTTTCTCTTTTTCTCTTTCTTTCTCTTTCTTTCTCTCTCTCTTTCTCACTTTCTCTCTTTTTTTTCTCTCTCTCTCATCTTCTTCCTTCCCTTTCTTTTTCCCTTTCCCTTTCCCTCTCTCTTTCTCATCTGTCCTTCCTTCCTTCCTTCCTTCCTTCCTTCCTTCCTTCCTTCCTTCCTTCCTTCCTTCCTTCCTTCCTTCCTTCCTTTTCCTTCCTTCCTTCCTTCCGAGAGGAGAAATCTTTCCCTTCTTTCAGAAATTTTCTATTGTTTCCTTTCCCTGATCTCTAAGCCTTAGTGATGATTGATATATGTATATTTTAAGTGCATCCAGCAGCATTTCAATCAGCTGCCTTTGGAGCGTGGAGGCTCAGATGACAGCTCCCTCTGCTATGGCTGGCATGTGGAAGCAGAGCCTGCTTTGGCTGTCGTTTTTGTCTGACAATGACCTGGTGAAACAACTTGTTGCATATTTAACTGCTGTGGCTCCAGCTTCTTCCCTCTGGCTGCAGGATGCCTGTACCAATGATCACAGAGAGCCACGAAAGGGTGTACCACATTTAAGAGCAACCACCCTGTTACAACAGTATCTTTATGATTTGCAAAAGAGAATAAATTGTTAGTTAAGTATGTACATGGGAATGCCCTATGTAAAAACATGTAATGGGCTTGAACTACAGCAGGGAGGATAA
The DNA here is from genome assembly GCA_032275445.1 of Crypturellus soui. NCBI lineage: Eukaryota > Metazoa > Chordata > Aves > Tinamiformes > Tinamidae > Crypturellus > Crypturellus soui. The sequence goes on from JAUBNY010000934.1 coordinate 727,517, forward strand.
AGACTACATATTAGGAGTTGCTATCTGTGGGGAAGGGTAGTGAAGCACTGGAACAGGCAGCAGGGGAAGTCTGCATGCAAGGATGCAGGGTGTCCATTACCACAGATTTTAAGACCATTTCACAAGAGCATTTACCAGGAATGAAAGTAATATGTCTATTTTTCCCTTGGACAAAAGCATCCTTCCAGGTCATTTTTCCATAGTTCCCCACATTATTTTTTAAAGCACAGAAGATATTATTTCTAAGATGAATATTACAGATGCAGATATCACCTTTTGTAAGATAAACTGGTATATCAGGGAAAAACATAAAAACTCAGGCTCAGAAATCCTTCTTCTGGTGTGAAATTAGAGGCAGCTTACTTCAAAATGGGGAGAGGTAAAAAACAGCCTCTGGAAGACAAACCCATGAGCTAATAACTTTCCTTCCTAGGTCCCCAGAACTACAGACTCTGTAGAGATGCAATTTTATGGCACATTATAATCCCTCCATCTTTACCTCCCATGGAATATAAAGGGATTAATTGTTCCGTAGATGACGACTACCTAGCACTTTTCTTTCTCATAGTGACCTCCCTTCTTCTCCACTAATATCAACGACATCATCTTTCAGACTTGTTACAGTTCTGAATTTAGGGAATGATCTCTATCACCACATTTTAAGGACATTGTCCTGCTGGAACAATCCTGGTGCTCCATGGAGCCCGGAGCCCATATCCATGCCCTGAACTCCACACCGCCCCAGGGTTGGCTCCCACAACTCCAGGGGACAAAATTTCTCATCCATCTCCTTCCCCAAGAAGGTCCCTCCTGACAGAGGGACCTGACCCTATCCACCCCTCAGCCATGGTGACCTTCTTTGATGGAGGGAAACCTTTTTTGTTACTTCCTTATCTTTCCTCAGATTTAGAAAGGCTTATCTGTCCTGATGTCTAACTTCTCATTTTTTTCCACTAAATAATTTTATTCCTGGCCTTCTTGTCCTCCTCTGAACTCTCCCTGCTTGACATATGCATCATACAAGATGTTCCTCAAAACGGGCAGTTCACTCCCACTGAGGGTGTTCAGTGAGGACCGCTAAGTCCAGCAGAGCAGAATTACCTTGTGTTTTAAATAGAACATTAGTGTTTATATATCCAGTACAAGACTTTTTTTTTTTTTTAAGCGATATGATCACACACAGAATCACAGCACGGTTGAGGTTGAAAGGGTCTTTGAGAGATCACTTAGTCCAAGCCCCCTACTCGAGCACTGACACCTAGAGCACATTGTACAGGATCGCATCCAGGCGTGTGAATATCTCTTAAGAAGGATAATAATATAATATTACACATAATGGGCGTAATGGCCAGTGTGGAGTTGGGCATAGTAATGGGAATGACATGGTGGGGCGGTCATAATGGGAATGACATGGTGAGCTGGCTGTAATGGGAATAACATCGTGGGTGGTGGTCATGGGACTGGCATGGTGGGATGGTCAAAATGACTCGGCTAGAGGGTGGGACTGGGCTGGGGCTGGAGGGACGGTGGAGGGGAGGCCAGAGGAGGGGCCTGTGTAGGCCAGTAGGCTAGTATGGAGGGTGGAGCAGAGTAGAGGGTGGAGGGGAGGGTTGGGTAGAGAGTTGAGTGGAGGATCAGCTCGGGTCGAGTCGGGTCAGGTCGGGTAGAAGACCAGGGTAGGGAAGGGTAGGGCAGGACAGGGCTGTGTAGGGTGGAGGGGAGGGTGCAGGGGATGGTAGGTAGGGTAGAGGGTGGAAGGTAGGGGCTAGCGGGGAAGGCAGGGGGTGGAGCGGAGCAGAGGGGAGGCTGGAAGGAAGCGTTGGGTAGAGCGGAGGGGAGGGGTGAAAGATCCTGTTGAGCTAATGCTTGGGACTTGGGGCTGTTGGAAGCCAGCCATGGAGGTATAGGGGTATGCCGGGTGCCACAGTGGGTGATAGGTGTCAACAAAAGCTTTTACTTAGGTTTAAAAAAAATTGGGTGTCAGGTGACTTGGTTCTGCTTTCAAGTCGGATTCTTGCTTGCTTTGCAAGCTATTGCCATGTATTTCTGAGAGAGTTCATGGGCCTGGCCACCACTGTCCTTGAAGAAGGAGGGCAGATCTGGTCCTTGAGCCAGAAAAGTCACCCAGATGTCTGCATGAGTGCTGTAAGTGGAGGATCCATGCATATTTCTGGGTGCTTTAGCGAGCAGGCATCTCGTTGCCACCTCTTACCTAGCTGAGGAGATCAGCTGGGATCTCAGCCATCGAGAACCTGGGCAGAGGAAAGTCCTCCCGTGTATGCTACCTTCACCATGTCCCATGTTGCTCATCTAAGCAGGTGTTTCAGCTCCTTAGTCGCAACAGGAAACACTCAGGAAGAGTAAAGTGCTCCCTATTTTTGCTTCCCTTTGATTAGCACGTTACTCCTTGTAGAGGACTCGGAAACAGCCGGTGAGATTGAGCTTTCCGTTCCTGAGGGTTTCCCATCCAAAGTTTAAGTGTTTTAAGTGTTTTTTTTTCCTTTTTTTTTTTTTCCTCTCAGTTAGATAGATGATGTTTTTGTTCCTATCCGCTTTTTCCTGTCTCTGGAAATCTCGGCAACCGTAACACAAACAGGTCTGTGCAAATTGAGCACCGGCAGGTGCAATCAGCTGCTGCAGAACTTACATAAGGCAGCTATAAATAAGGAAAGCTGCCAAGTTTCAGGGAGAATCCAGTTCCCTGGGATTTACTGCAGCCATGGAGAAGACCGGGACTATCTGGAGCTGAACCACTTGATCTGATGCCAAGGACAGTCTGGAGGTGGAGGGGGGTGTTCAATTTCCAAACATTTCTTCCACAAAGGCTTAGGTGCCGGCTGCAATCGTGCACAATGTGTGCATTTGCAAAGACCCAGAGCCAGGTGAAAATGATTCTGTTGCCCCTTTTCCCTGGGGCTCACCCAGCTACAAACAGGATCTCTGAACTGGACACAC
>JAUBNY010000934.1:730571-741849 GCA_032275445.1 Crypturellus soui
CCAGGTGAAAATGATTCTGTTGCCCCTTTTCCCTGGGGCTCACCCAGCTACAAACAGGATCTCTGAACTGGACACACAGTTCTGAGTGCCACTTTTTCGCCCACCCTTTAATCGGGTGGTTTCCCTCTCTTCACATCCTCAGAGAAAGTCTGATTTTCCTAACCATTCTACTTTGGGGGCTCATTTATTTATTTATTACTGAGTCAAGTATTTTATATCAGATTTAGGGGAAAAAAAAGACTAAGGCATATGAACGCATTTAGACCAAAGTCATTATTCTTATGGGATCATTTGACTAATAAGACCTTAATGGTATTTGGGGGGACTGTATGCCGTTGTAATGCACTGTTTTTGTACCTCTCAGCTTGCGCTATTAAAAGATTGCACTTGATACTGAGTGATATGGGAGGATGCCAACAGGACTCAGAGAATTTAATCAGATCACTCTGGCATTGAAAGCTCTTCACTGGCTGCTTATAAAATTTCCTATTAATTTTGAGGTATTTCTGCTCACTTTTGAGGACTCTAATAGCATTAGCTTGAAGCCACAGAAATGATTGAGGGAAGGAGAGATATTTCATGTTCTCTGTTTTCTTCCAGTCACTTTTCTCCTGAAGTTTCAGCGTGCATAACTTTGGGGTGTGTATTAAATATATTTTGAAAACCTGCAAGAATGGACTTTTTCAAAGGCTACCGTCCACATGGCTGAAAATATCTGTCTTCATGAATTCAAAAGGCTTGACTCCATCTTTATTTTGTGGCCATCTATGTCTTTGTATAACTTTAAAACATTGAAATTTCTTAGCCTCTTTGCATGTGAAAGCACATGCAGATGCAAAAGGACCCAATTCCCACGCTTAGCTGTGAGTTGTTTCTCCGCAGACTCTAGCTCGGAGCCTGCTTGCACACATCCTGCCAGGAGCAGGTAGACCTGCTGCCCACGCTGGTGCCTTGCTGGCTGGTGCTCACAGCTGCTCTGGAGCAGGAAAGGGAATTTCTGCTATATTTAAAGAGCTGGGTGGGAAGCAAACCCCGGCATATGCCTTGTGGTAGCACCAGCACATTCATTGTGAAAGTGATGGGCAGCTAATGATGTCAGTGCAAGGAAAAACCCGAACCTTGTATTTTTTTTTTCCTCAAAAGTTCTGGCTGCAGGATGGGCTGCAGAAACAAGCACAGCCTTGGAAATGAGGGCAGGATGTAAAGAAAAGAGGAAAAAAAGAGTTGGGGGTGGGAAGAGGAGGATATAAAGGCAGTGCCAGCTGGATGCAAAATCAATGTGGCATTTCAGAATAACAAAAATATTTCTTTCCCCTTCCCTGGGCCTGGCACGTAACATCGGTGCTGCTGCCACCTCATCCTTCAGTGCTAGCACGCCGGAAAAGAGAGGCCGGCACGCTGGGTGCAGCAGTGCCCAGAAGGATGCTCCAAGCTGCCACAAGCACTCCCAGGTCTGGGAAGAAGGTGGGAATGTGAAAAAAAAAATTCCCTATGTTTTGCAATACGTTGCATGTGTGAGACTCACTTTTGGATAGATGTCTTGCCTTTCTGGACAGCGAGATGCACTAGAGACACTTATTAGGAGGATGCTCCAGACATGTTAAGTGGCAGGGATGAAGGGAGGCCCTAGAAGATCTGGGGAAAACAGAGCTCCTGATGTGTTTCCTTGAAGAGAAAGGTGCTGAAAACCAAACTGAGTCAGGCTTTGCAGAGACAGCACAGGATCCTTTTATCATCTTCAATAAAAAGGGAAGATGTGAGTGAGGAGACAATAAGGAAGTAGATGCTAGAGAGAGGCTGGATATTACATGAAGATAAAATAATGCTATAATTCATGGCTAACCTACTGGGAATGACACCAAGAAGACTGAGAGGATTTGAGACATGGAAATTCAAAGGGCAACCAGATAAATATAATGTGCCCAATGGCCCTCAGGGGTAGACAAGATCATCTCTACCCCAGTATGCCTAAAGTTCAGTCACTCAGTACATGAAATTGTTAGTCCAGCAGCAACTACCTTTTTAGTTTTTTTCTTATAATCTTACCTAGTCGTGTGTGCTAACCTGAGTTTTAAAATGTGAGAATTGCATTCCTTTCAGATTGACTACTCTGACTTTTATGTTAGGAAAGGTCTAGAACAAAACTTGAGGGAGAAATAAAAATCATAATGATGTCCAGGGGAAAAAAAATCCCTGTGAAATATAGCCTAGGTTTAGCAGAGGTATCTTAAGTCATCCTGGTCTGATTCTTTGTTTGATAGATATCTGATTTTCCATACAAGACAGATGAAATAGACATAATCTAGTTGGGTGGAGTAGAGGTGGGCAGTAGTGTAAGAAAGATGAGATAATAGGTAAAGGTTTGGCTTGAGGGGGGAAATATCTTTTGTACTTTTAGGAAAGCATCAAGCTAGAGGGAACCTAGAGGAGGAATTCATTAAAAATTGTCTTGAGACTGATCTGTTAAATACTCAATTGCACTTTTTTGGTGCAGAGGTCAGAAGCTCTACACTGTCCTGTGGAGTAGGACCAGGTCAGTTTTGAGGAAAAAAATGCCTGAACTTGATGGGTGGGTGGTGTGTATGAGGTGAAATGGGGTGACACAGAATCGCCATGGGATGCACAAAGGAAAATCTGCAGTCTCCTCTGGGAAAACTGGGCTTTGAAAACCATCCAGGCTAGAAAGATATGAGTGCGGGCCTTGATGGCAAGGTGACTCTGCACACTGAATGTGAGAAGATTAAAAAAAAAAAACAATATAAAACAGCCATAACAGGCGTGAAAGCTAGCATGGAGGAAGGACGTGCTATTAGCAGGATTCAGAGCGCTTATGAGCCCTGACCTACACAGTTCCAGTTATTCACTTTCAAGGAAGATAAATTTTAATGAGATCAAGTGCAGATAAGGCTAGGACACTGGGCAGAGGGGAAAGAACGGCCCAACTCGTAAAAAGTGAATAAAAGCCTTTGGCTTGTTTTGCTTAGACAAACTAAGGGTAGGAGGTGCTATGGGTGCTGCCCATCAAAATAATGCAGATAATCCCGAAGAAGGGACAAGAGCTGTTTAAGATGGGGGACATGGTTGACACAAAACCCAAGGGGCCATTAATAGCTGAGGCTGGAAACCAGAGGACATTTTCCAGTTTTGCTGCAGCAAGGCAAATACCCTGGTGACTTGAAGATGATGTCTGGAGAGGGTGAGAAGGAGCTGTAAGAAAGGGGACAAGGCTCGAGGTTACGTGGATTTAAGCCCCACGCTGGTAATCCTGTGAGGAGCCCACTGTGGGTGCTGTTTACTCTGTGCCATTTCAACGTTTGCCTCATCTGCGGCGAGAAAGAAGCAGCAGACCCGGGCAGTGGTAGTTTAAGCCATCGGGGAAGCAGAGCAGTGCCGCGTGCTTCCCACAGGCTTTTCTGCCCTTGGCCCCCATCCTTTCACACTCCAGGCATCATTGGGAGTGAAAGCTAAATAACTCCTTGCTTGTTACATAACGCTGAAACCGGCCCCTCTGAGAGGTGAGAGGCTTCCTTTTCTCCGCTCAAAACATCATGAACTGGCGAACTTGGCAAGGCTCTTTCGAGTTCGATCTCATAATAAGCTCCAACGTCCATAATAAGCTCCAACAAAAGGGCCGAGCCTGAACTTGCCTGAACTTGCCTGGGGGAGCTGGCCCCCGAAGCGCTGTCATTGCCTCAAAGCCCTTCTCCGCTCTGCAAGGACAGGATGTTGCTGTCCCAGGGCATCCTCGCTCAGCCTCCCTTCCTCGTGATGAAAACCCTCTATAGCGACTCTGGAGGTCCTCCTGCAGCCCCGCTTTGGGCACGCAGTGACTGCCCAACTAATCCCCGCTCTTTTCTATGAGTGATTTATGGCGGCTTCGAGGACATTGAGACTCAGCACATTCTCTCTTTTCCAAATGTTGGTGCGATGAGAATGGTACTTTTCCTGCCAGTGGGAACCTGAAAGACCTGATGGGCTTTTCTGGCAGGACTCATTGCCAGTGAGAGGGCCGCCAAGCCGCCCGCAGAGCAAGAGGAAGCACAAACACGTGTTTGCTTTGACTTCCACTTGGAATCGCAGAAAAAAATATTTTGACTTGATTTTACAGTTCAGTTTCTTGTTAGCACAGTGTGAGCACTCGGCCAGTGATCAGAAATGCCCCTGCTTAATTTGCATCATCCGCACGGTTCCCATTCAGTTATTATTGACACCGGAAATGCAAGAAAAACAACTGCGTTGAAGAGTGAGTGAAATACCTCTTTCCTTGTCAAAATTTTCCTGCGGTATCCCTTCCTTTTTAAAGAAGAGAATTGTCTTATGTCGTCATGAAGGTATTTATTCTGTTTGTTCTAGGTATCTAAATTAAATGACTAACTTAGGCACGTAATCTCCCTAGGCTGTCTATAAAAACCAATGGAGAGGGTAGGGCTCCTCTAGTGAGCAGTTCAAAGGCTCCTGCTCAAGTGAGCAGTGTTTTATTGCTGTGCTGTGCAATATAACAGGTGTTTAGGGCTAGATTTTAGTTTTACCTCCTTGCATGTTCTTATTCCCTGGGGTGATGTGAAAAGAGCAACAAACACAGCTGAATGTCTTCGTCATCGGCTGTCTTCCTCTGTTTCAAGTCACAAAATTACTATAGCACAAGGAAATGACAGAGCTGAGTTCATTTCTTCCCTCCTGGAAATCCTTTCCCTCCATATAAAAGCACACATTCCCCCTCAGATGCTGACTCTGAAGCCTAGAAATGTCACCTATGCAGGAGTGAAGGTGTTCTCTGGAAACCCATCCCTTATGTTTGGAGATGGGAAGTATATATTGGACTCCTATGGACCTGATCCAAATCCCGCAGAAGATGGGAAGCTCATAATTTATGAACTGTCACACTAAATTATTCCCAATATAATAATAAATTATTCATCTATTGCCTTCTTTGCGGCGGGGCCACCAACAGAGCCTTCTGCTGGAAGCTGGAGCGAGTTTGCAGCAGGCAGGCTGCGACGTCTGATCGCATCCCGTTCCGCTGCAGAGAGAAACTGGCTTAAGCCTGCCCTATCATCGCATGAAGGTTGGCTTCCCTTTGTACAATACCTTAGAATTAGCTATTAAAAATGTAGGTTTTCCTGCTTCCTGCAAACGGGGATAAGCTGTGGTTGCAGTACATCTCTTCTTTAGAGAGGCAGTGTTTTCATAAGCAAAATAAGGGAAAAGGTTTAGAGGAAATTACTGTGAGTACTCAGCTATCAGGCGCTCCCTGTTGACCTGGAAAGATTTACTGAGCCGGTTCCCTGGGGATCTGGCCCAGGTTCAGCACTATTCTGTATTTCCATTAATAACTTGGATGAAGCGGCAGAGAGCACCTTTACTGGAGTTTCAGCTAACAGCAAAAACATTGGGTAGGAGAGGGGCAGAACTCAAACAGATCTCAGTAATTTGAGGAATGATCTGGGAAAAAAAGTTGGAATTTTAGTGAAGACAAGCATAAAACAGCACTGACATTGGAAAAAGCAGACGCCCAGGCCCAAGATTGGGCAGCCCGGCCGGGTGGCAGCTGTGCAAAGGCACAACTTTGCTGTCACACCTCAGGAGACACCTGGAAACCATCTCTAGGAGCAAGATACTGCAGAGAAGCCTGCGGAGCTGCACCTATGAGGGAAGAGCAAGAGCATTTGGCTCTAGCCTGGGGGAGGGAAGGCTGGAAGGAGATATGATTGCAATCTTCAGCTGCGCTTAGTCTGCCAGAAAGAGGAAGGTGATGAACTATTCCGTGTCCAGAAATTATCCTCTGTGGTTTAACCACGATTTTCTGTGGTTAAAAAAAGAAAAAAGAAAAAGAAAAAGAGAGAGAGCGAAAGAGGGAGAGAGGAATTGAGATGGCAGATAAGTTGACTTTACTGCTTTACTTATGAAGTGCCTTGGGGCACCAAGCACATGATCAAACACGATCCCGTTACTGCAGCTTAATTAGTTATTGTCTGTTGGCTGAACCATACTAATTAACCATGTGGTGCCCTCAGCCTGCCTCCACTGCCAGATAAAATGGGCTCACTTAAAATACTTGGGTTTTACTTCGCAGAGGCACAAAAGCTTTCCCAAGATCCGTGATTACAGCTCAGTCAAAGACCGGAGGTAACTTCCAAGGTGTGGAGACTTTACTGCTTGCCCTCGCATGCTGTATCCTTAGCGTTCAGCACTAATGATGATGCTCTTATAGCTGTGCATAAGAAAAGAGGGGTGGCAAGAAAGAAGGAGCAGAAAAAACACCTAAATATGTAAAGCGTTTTAAATGCATAGGCTCGTGTCAGTGGGAAAAAGTGGCTCCATATATTTTATGTATTGGAAATGAAGCAATGCTAAGCTTTATAAAAGATTTCACTGCTTCTTGGGAAGGCTTATAGTATGGTAATTTCAAACCTGCAGCATTAGGACTCTACAGAATGCTGCCCCATCTCATGTATTTCTCTCACAGCAGTGCACTTCTTTATGTCTCTCCTTGTTTTTTAGACTTTTCCAGCAATTTATTCTGTTTGAGTCATATCCGCACGCTCCTCTCCAATTGTTGCTCTCCGTGTGGCTGTTGTGGTTTCTCTTTTCCTTGAACCTTCTTCCCCCTTTCACTGTGATGAATAGAAGCTGTTAGAACGGAGCATTCCTGGTAGGGGTAAGTATGGGGTAGACACAGTTCCAGGTTTCTTCTGATTTTTTTTTTGAATTTGTGGTTGTTTTTCCACTGTTATCACTGGTTTTAAATTATGTTGCCAAGGATGAGCATAAGGATTTCACAATATTTAGGGAAGCTTTTTGTTTGCAGCATTATGTATGTTGTGGATGCTGTATGCTGTTGTGCCTTTAGAAGCAACTTATTTCTCTGCTTTAATACACCATTTAGGGAGGGAGTAGATTTGGCAGATTTGCTTAGGAAATGAGAAGAGGATTCCTTGAGAAGTCCTATGTAAAACAGAGGCAGAGATTGCCAGAAATGGGAAACACCAGTTCCTATTTCTAGGAAGAGTGAGAGTTTTGTCACTGTTTTATAGAATCACATAAATTAGCCTGGAGAGGGCCTCAAGAAGTGAGCATGTGTGTTTTCCTCCTCAGCAAAAATACCACCGTCCTTCCTGCCTGGTGTGGGCCTGACCCGCTACTCCGCGGTGGCGCAGACTCCACGGGCTCCCCGGCCAGCCCTTCCCAACGCTTTCCTGTTTCTAACAACCCCATCCGATCCAAAACACGCAGCTTCTGACAAGCTGCATGCGGTTCAGCCTGAACCAGCCCAGCTGCATTCATTTGCTGCTGTGAAACCTTTCAGTCTTTTGCAGGAATGAGAAAAGCTAAAAAAGCTACATAGAGATGGCTTGATAACGTAAATATTTTGTAACCTAATTTACTCCAACCTTGATGGTTTGCTCTTCGGGACATAGGTTTCTGCACCTTGAGAGAATGCACAACCTGCCAGGAGCTATTGGTAATGCATATACTGCTTTCCTTAAGTACGTGCAGTAGGTCTTCAGTCACCTGGTAGACTCTTCAGTCACTGGTTACATAGCTGTGCCCTGTGTCTGCCCTGGATTCAACGGCAGGCCTCCTCAGCTCCCCAGGTGTATATTCTAGAATGAAGATGTGTGATTTAGTTCAAGCTGAAAAACCCAGTGTGGGTCTGGGGAATCTCTGTCTCCTCCAGCAAGAAAATCCTTGGCATCTGCATGAAGTTCATATCCAGATGTGGATCTGCAATCAGGGAAAGTCTGCGGCTGAGCAGAGCCGGGGTTTGTCCCGGGCTTATCTCTGCTTTGATTTCATAGATGTTTTATCTTCAAACAGTGCTCTCTGCAGAGCCATATCAGTATTCCCTTACCCCTCCAGTATTACCAAGGAAATACCAGGCAATAACTACTCCACGGAGATCAGTAAAACAGTCGATACAAGAGGAAGTCGAGAACTGCTGAGCAGACTGTATTTCCAGCTATGCAAGAACAACTGCACATCTGCAAGTAACTGAAAATTGTGATGACAGTACAAATCTCTGGTGTCTTTCAGCAAATACTTTTTGTCAGTTCCATAGTACAGAATGCTAGATTGAAAAAATAAGAATGTCTCAGTGTATCCAGGAAGAACTGCATTCAGCTAGAAGTCAAGGGTGTGCTCTGAAAAATCTGACTGAACTTGGAGATCCTCTTCAAATAGTTAAAATAAAGCCCATTTTTATGCAATGAGTTCACTTCTGGGATTAGTTCCCGCAGTAGGTTATGGACGCAGATAGCATCAGTTAGGTCAAGAAGTGGGTAGGCAAATACAAGAGAACAGAAAGAGCCCAGAAAGAGATGCTGAAGGGAACAGGAGGGTTGTGCTCACAGACTTCCTTATGTCGCATGTTCTACCACTGCTCACAGAGCCAGGAGAGTGAGCCAGGGGGACCAGCATGCAGGGCATGTCCTCTATGTGATGAACTGCATCTCCTTCTCACACAGTCTGCCCTGGTCATGACCCCGAAGCCAAATCTCTGTGCAGCAGGAGAAGTAAGAAGAGTTTTTCGCTGGACTTGCATGGTCAGCGCAGCTGTGAAAGGAGAGGACTGGGCACTGCGTGAAAATGGGTAATTGGGGTTACCAGGATAAAGGAATCTAGATCTGGATCTACATTAAGAGTACTCTGATGTACTACTAACATCATGGTCCAATGGCTTATAGAGCAACACTGGTGATCAGAAAACCAAGCCTGGGGACACCTGCCTGTTCCTCAAACCGTGCTGGGGTTTGTGCTCATTATCAGCTGTTCAAGAAGATGAGGCAAAAGGCAAATCCTCCAACATGCAGCTTGTCTATTTTGTGTTTTCACTACACTTTTCAAGGACTGGAAATGCAATGCATTTGCCAGAGCTCGCAGCATTAAATAATTCACAGTCGTGTCACAAATAACATTGTTTCAGGTCTGTGAGAGATTTACGGACAAAAGTCAAAGACCCTTGAAATCCATATCACTAATTCTGCTTCTCAAGCTGAAGGCAAATCTCCAACAGCTGTCAGAGGCTGTGTTTTTTTTATACCCCCTCTAGCCAGGAGGAGGCAAGACCATCATAATTAGCTGCTAATTGACAAGCCTGCATCTGAAAAGCACAATTTCAGAGAACAAAGAGTCGCAGAGGCCCGTTTCCAGGGCTAATTGGAATTAATTCACAGCTATAAGTAGAAGGGTTCCCACAGTCCTGGGACTCTCTCTTGCCGCCTCCTAAAACCCTAGTCTAAACATATGCATACCAATCAGGGAAGGCTCAGCGTGACTTGTGTGGCTCTTGTGCAACACGGAAATAGCCCTGCTCTTTAAAGAAGAGTCTGATTTCCATTTATTTGCAGCGCTGGGCTGCGTCTCCTTCCTGCTGTCTTTGACAGCTTCAGTCAGGTCTGAAGCCCTCCCTGTGTCTGCTGGGGGAGGTTACAGTGCTCTGGCCCCTGGGGACTTCAGTGCCACCACGCCAGGCTCATGGCCAGCGCTGGAGCAGCTGTGCTACCCAGCCTTGCTCCCCCCGGGTGCCTGTGCAGCAGCAAATAAACCTCATTGGCAACCTCATCATATTTTTACTGCTTCTGGAACAGGGCCTTCGGAGAAAACCCATCTACAAGAAACAGGCCACACCGTCTTTTACACCCGAAGGCCTGTTGAGGATGACCCCGGCAGGAACGGCGCCAGGCACCTCTGTGGGCTGCGGGAGACCATCTGCTTTTCTTCCAGCAAGGCCCCAGCAGCTGTCGTGCTGCCTGAACTGGGGCTCTACCACAGTCCCCAGCAGCCCTTCGGATGGTGAGGGGACAGGCTGCTTCCTGACTTGGTGCCTTCAAGAGATTATTGTATTCTTTATAGCCTAAAGTTAAGCCAAAAAAGAAGTTTCTACACAGTGAAGCTCTTAGTAACAGGCCAACTTAAAGTATTCCTATCGTATTAAGGATTGCCATATCTAGTGGGGGGGTTGGACTAGATCTCTAGAGGTCCCTTCCAATCTCAACCACCCTGTGATTCTGTGTGATTTCTATCTTATTTATGTTTATGCTCACTTGTCCCAACACCTCCCATTGCAAGTGGCCAAAGCCGATATAAGTGCAGTCTAGCAAGAAAAGGAAGAAGACTGTTCCCTCATCAAAGCAAGTATCTTCAAAACGCTTTCAATTTAGGGTGTCCAATGTAAGACGCTCGTAACATGATCTTAATTTTTTCAGACAGTGTTGAATACCTGTCTTTAGAAGACTGCAATTACTTCAAGTTGCTTCAAGCTAGGGGCTCACAAGAGCAAGATGATAATTGATCAGTAAAAGTGCAGGGTAGCACGTTCTCATTAGCGAGATCTTGTTATAGAGGAGGAGGCCAACTGACCTCTGCTGTACTGACCTTACTGTGTAATGACATCCAACAAACCTTAGGAATCTCGTGGTTTAATTGCGGGTGGCTGAAACTGGTGTTCCTGCAGTAGACAATAGCTGAATTTATGGGAAAGAGGAGTCTGCATCGATCAGTATCTGTGAGATGCCTCATTTATGGTTCCAAATATAGAAGAATTTCTATATGTCTAGGTACCCGCAACTGAAAATATGGTTACCTCTGTGGCTATTTTGTGTTTTGTGTTTATGTGAACATCTCACGATTGAAATCAAGTGACTCTGAACTCTCTGAATACCTTTTGATTTCATGCTAAAAGAGACTAATTTGGGAAAAAAAAAAACAGATTTTACAATGGATGTTTTGCATACAGATGCTCATGTAAGTGACTAAGCTTCAAGAAGAATCTTTCGGATATTTTTCTTACGTGGTTTAGGCACATCCCCCTTTCTGTGTGGTGTATCTTCTATGTTATTACACGATTCCTGCATGTTCAGTTTAGTGAATGATGTTATATTCTGCTGTCCTAGATGAGTTCCGTCTCCCTTGTGTTGGCTTCACAGCTCACTGCTAAGAGGGGATCCAACCACCAAAATCTGCATGTGCTTTAAGGCTTCATCTGGAACCGAACCCGTAAGCCCTCTGCTCCATTTCCCCTGATGGAAGGGCCCTCTGCTTTGACTCGAGAGTCAGGACTTCACATTTTCACCCAGCCCAGAGGACTAGACCTGTGTCATCATATTCCCCCGTTACTTTGGGTTATGTGTTGCCAGATCCCACTCAAGTTCATAGGTAGCTTGATTCTTCAGCTGCTACATGCAAGGCAAACGCTTGGCAGCCAGAGAGATGTTGTGTACAGGGTTGTCAAACACAGCATCTCTATTTAAGAGAAAAGCTACAACCCCAACCAAGCCTC